>CM048581.1:420000-795849 GCA_026413225.1 Otis tarda | reverse complement strand
GGATTTTGAGTCGAAAAACGAGGATTTTGGGGGCACAGGGGGGATTTTTGGGGTGAAAAGCAGGGGTTTTAGGGGCGCAGGGAGAGATTTTTGGGGTGACAAGCTGGGATTTTGGGGGGGCCGGGGGAAATTTTGGGGTGAAAAGTGGGGATTTTAGTAGCGCATGCATGATTTTTGGGGTGAAAAGCAGGGTTTTGGCTGCACAGCATGATTTTTGGGGTGATAAGCGGGGATTTTGGGGGCACACGGGGGATTTTTGGGGTGAAAAGGAGGATTTTGGGGCACGGAGTGATTTTTGGGGTAAGAAGCGGAGATTTTAGGGGCGCAGGGGGTTTTTGGGGGTGCACGGGGGACTTTTGGGGTGAAAAGCAGGGGTTTGGGTGCACAGGGGGCGTTTTGGGGGTGAAAAATGGGGATTTTGGGGGCATGCGGGGGGATTTTTGGGGTGAAAAGCAGGGTTTTGGGGGTGTGAGGGAGGGGTTTGGGTGAAAAGCAGGGATTTTAGCAGAGTGTGGGGAATTTTGGGATGAAAAGGGGGGTTTTTGGGGGCGCAGGGGGATTTTTTTGGGTGAAAAATGCAGGAGCGATTTTTGGGGTGAAAAGCATTGCTTTGGGGGCGCAGGTAGGATTTTTGGGGTGAAAAATGGGGATTTGGGGGGCGCGGAGGGATTTTTGGTGTGAAAAGCGGGGATTTTGGGGCCGCAAGGAAGAGTTTTGGGGTGAAAAGTGGGGGTTTTGAGGATGTGGGGAGATTTGGGGGGTAAAAGGCGGGGATTTCGGGGGTATGTGGGTAATTTTTGGGGTGAAAACTGGGGATTTTGGGGCACAGGGGGTTTTGGGGATGAAAACCGGGTTTTGGTGACGCAGGGGGCGATTTTTGGGGTGAAAAGCGGGGATTTTTGGGGCTCAGGAAGGATTTTTGGGGTGAAAAGCGGAGTTCGGGCGCGCCAAGGGATTTTTGGGGTGAAAAGTGGGTATTTTGGGGGCGGGCGCAGGAAGGATTTTTGAGGTGAAAAGCAGGGTTTTGTAGGCGTAGGGATATTTTAGGGGTGAAAAGTGGGTATTTTGGGTGCACAGGGTGTGTTTCTGGGAGAAAAGCGGAGATTTTTGGGGTGCAGAGGAGATTTTTGGGGTGAAAAGCATGCATTTTGTGACCACAGGAAGGATTTTGGGGGTGAAAAGTGGGATTTTGAGGGTGCGGGTATGATTTTTGGGGTGAAAAGCAAGATTTTGGTTGCACAGGAAGGATTTTTGAGGTGGAAAGCGGGGATTTTGGTGTGCAGGGTTGATTTTTGGGGTGAAAAGCAGGGTTTTGGGGGAACACAGGGGATTTTTAGGGTGAAAAGCGGAAATTTCGGGGGCGCAGCAGGAGTTTTGCGGTCAAAAATGGGGATTTTTGGGACGTGTGCGGGATTTTTGGAGTGAAAAGCGGGGAATTTGGGCATGGGGGGAATTTTTGCAGTGAAAAGCGCGGTTTTGGGTGCAGAGGGGGTTTTGGGGTGAAAAGCAGGGATTTTGCGGGAAGCAGGAGGGGATTTTTGGGGTGAAAAGCGGGGATTTTGGTGATGCGGGTGGGATTTTTGGGTGAAATGCGGGGTTTTTGGGGCGCAAGGGAGATGTTGGGATGAAAAGCGGGGATTTTGGAGCACAGAGAGATTTTGGGGGTGAAAAACGGGGATTTGGGGGTAGCGGGAAGGATATTTGGTGTGAAAAGCGGGGATTTTTGGGGTGCAGGGGGATTTTTGGAGTGTAAAGAGGGGGTTTGGGAGCGTGGCAGGATTTTTGGGGTGAAAACATGGATTTTTGGGGCATGGGGGGATTTTTGGGGTGAAAAGTGAAGGTTTGGGGGTGCAGGGGGAATTTTTGGTGTGAAAAGCGGGGATTTTGGGGTGCAGGGGGGATTTTTGGGGTCAAAACAGGGGGTTTGGAGTCAAGCGGGGGCTTTTTGGGGTGAAAAGCGGGGATTTAGGGGGCGCAGGGGCGATTTTTGAAGTGTAAAGCGGGTTTTTGGGTGCTGTTGTGGTTTTGTTTAGTGAGGGGGGGCCTAAGGTGGTAGCTTCTGTAGGAAACTGCTGGAAGTCGCTCCCCTTTGTTCAGCGGACTCGGCCGGGCCTAGGGCGGACCCGCTGCTGGCCAAGGCCGAGCCGATCGGTAGCAGGATGTCCCGTGATAACGCCTCTGCGATAACGTATTTAAGTCGGGGAAAACAGAAAAAAAAAAAAAAGAGAAGAGAAGATGTGAAGAAGCTGAGCGGGGCAGAGGCGCAGAGGGGGAGGCGCGGGGCTCATAAAAATCAAATGCTTTGCTTGCTTCTCTTCGGGTCCAGGATGGTGTCAGTCCCGACCCGACCTGACCAGGAGCCACCAATGAAAAAACAAACCGGTGGGGCGCCCCTCCTAGATCAAGTCAGAATTCAGGAACTAAGACCCTCCCGGACGAGCCCCCAATTTGTTATAAAGGAGTTGCGTCCCGAAACAGGATTCCAATGACAGTTCCCAATTTATTGAACAGAAACCAGCAAACAGCGCCGGGCGCGCCCGGAGTCTCCGCTCCCCCAAGCCGCGCACCCCTTGGTTCCCAGTTCCAGTATTTATCACCTCTCCCGGTCCCCCCACCGCGCCTGTCCCCTTTTTTTTGGGGAGCTCACAATCTCCGCTCCCTTGGTTACTCGCACCGTTCGCGGCAGGTACCGATTGGCCAAGAGCGTACCGCCGGCCGCTACGCAGCTGTTCATTGGCTAGAAGGACGGAAGCGGCGGGTCCCGTCTCTGGGGGTGTTCACGCGCCCGTGGCCATCAGCCCCCAGCCCGCCTTTCCCGCCTTTTGCTCGCTCCGCTGTCGAGTGACACGAACCAGGCGGACATATCTCACAATCCCCCGTCTTCTTTTGGTTGGTATTGATTGGTGGTTTGGTTTCCAGTCGTGCTGACACTTGCCGAATCGATGTCAATTCCGGATCCTCTTTTGTTTCGTTTTGATCGTCTTCAGGGAATGGTTTCATTCTTTCCCAGGTTCCGGGAACAACATGGCCGACGAGCTGCCCGTGCCCCAGCACTACAGCTCCCAGCATGCCCCGGGAACAACATGGCTGACCAGGAGCCCCGTGCCCCAGCAATACAGCTCCCAGCATGCTCCAGAAACAACATGGCTGACCAGGAACCCCGTGCCCCAGCACTACAGCTCCCAGCATGCCCCGGGAACAACATGGCTGACCAGGAGCGCCGTGACCCAGCACTACAGCTCCCAGAATGCCCCGGAAACAACATGACCAGGAGCCCCGTGCCCCAGCACTACAGCTCCCAGCATGCCCCGGGAACAACATGGCTGACCAGGAGCGCCGTGACCCAGCACTACAGCTCCCAGCATGCCCCGGGAACAACATGGCCGACCAGGAGCGCCGTGCCCCAGCACTACAGCTCCCAGCATGCCCCGGGAACAACATGGCCGACGAGCTGCCCAGTTCCCCAGCACTACAGCTCCCAGCATGCCCCGGGAACATGGCCGACGAGCTGCCCCGTGACCCAGCACTACAGCTCCCAGCATGCTCCAGAAACAACATGGCTGACCAGGAACCCCGTGTCCCAGCACCACAGCTCCCAGCATGCCCCGGGAACAACATGGCCGACCAGGAACCCCTTTCCCCACTACAGCTACAGCTCCCAGCATGCCCCGGGAACAACATGGACCAGCAGCCCGTGGGACGCCCCCCAGCACCCAAATCCCCTCGTGTCATTGTTTTTTGGCTAATTGCGTTTAATTCCGGGTTCGACTCGCTCCCGTCACAGCCGAACGCCGCGGGGTGACCTAGAGCTAACCTCGGAGTAACCCGGGAGTAACCCCGGAGTAAGCGCGGCCCCGGGTTCCGGGGGGGAGAACCGCGGCAACGTCCGCCTCGGTGTCCAACCGCGCGGAGCCCGGGGGGGAGGGCTGGGCCGTGTGTAACCCGGAGTAACCCGGGAGCAACCCGGAGTAAGGCGCGGCCTCGGGTTCCGGGGGGAGTAACCCGCGGCAGCGTCCCGCCTCGGTGTCCAACCGCGTGAGCCCGGAGCCGGGGGGGGGGCTGGGCCGTGTGTAACCCGGAGTAACCCGGGAGTAACGCCTCGGTGGGAGCGGGTGTAGGTGTGAGTAACCTCGGAGTAACCCGGTGTGACGTACAGCCCGGTGAATCATGGGAGTACCAGCGGCATCACAGCTGACCTCGGCATCTGCGAGCCCCGGGGAGGGCGGGGCCGTGGGGGAGGCATGTGCAACCCTGGAGTAACCTGGGAGTAACGCAAAACCTCGGCGTGGAGCGGGTGTAGCCCCGGAGTAACGTGGAGTGGTCCCGCGAGGGATGGGTGGCCTCGGAGTAAGGGGTCAATCTCGGGGTAACGATTGTGCGGACACAGGGCACGGAGTAACCCTGCAGTAAGGTTTGAGTAGGGAGAAACACGCCCCCCCCCCCCGCCCCCCAATGGGCTGAGTAACCCTCGAGTAGGGACCCCGTGGCGGGGAGGGGGGTGGGGGGGGGAGAGGCAAGTAAGGCTGGAGCAGCAGGTGAGTAAGGCTGGGCGGAGCGGGAGCTGGGGCTGAGTATCCCAGGAGTAACCCTGGAGTACATGGGGCACAACCGCGTGGTAAGCCACCGCCCAACCTGGAGACCCCTAGGACCCCCACAGAGCCCTGGGGACACCCCCAGGAGGGGAAGAGACCCCACACCCCCCCGAGTAACCCCCGAGTAACCCTGGAGTAAAGGCGGAGTAACCGCAGAGCAAGCCCCTGCCCAACCTGGGTACCTCTAGGCCCCCTAAAGTCTCCGGGAGGCCTCCAAGGAAGTGGAAAACCCCGCGTAACCTGTGAGTAACCCTGGAGTAAGATGGGAGTAACCTCCGAGTAAGCCCCATCCCAAGCTGGGGGACCCTCACGACCTCCCCCACCCCCGGCGGGGGGGGGGGGGGGGGACCACTCCCAGGAGGCCCAGAGCCGCCGAGTAACCCCGGAGTAACCTCGGAGTAACCCCGGAGTAACCTCGGAGTAACCTCAGAGTAAGGCGGGAGTAACTGCGGCGTAAGAGCCCGCTCGCCGTGGGGACACCCAGACGCCCCCCCCCCGAAAAATCCCGGGGCCCCCTCCGCGCGAAAACCCCCGAGTAACCTGTGAGTAAGCCGCCGCCCCCCCCGCCCCGCCCCCCCCATAATATTGCCTTGAAAAAATACAACTCGGAGTAGCGGGGGAGGGGGGGGGACCCCAAATCCAACTGCCCCCCCCCCCCCCCAAAAATCGGGGGGGGGGGGGGCACCCACGTGACGGACGCGCCCCTCCCCCAATCCGGCGGCGGCTCCCTGGGGGGGGGGGGGGGGGGCGGAGGGGCGGGGTCTTCGCCGGCTGTGGGGAGAGGGCGGGGTTAAAGGTGGGGGAGGGGCACCCCTCGCCCTCCCCCCAAATTTGGGGGGGGGGGGTGGGGGGGGGAGGGGGGCGTGGCCGCCCGTCACATTCGGCGTCCAGCACCCGGAAAGAGGCGGAGCCTGGAGGGGGGAGGGGCAGAAAGGTCCTGAATCGGGGGGTGGGGGAGGGGTGGGGGAGGGGTGGGGGAGGGTGGGATCCCCCCAAAAAAATGGGGGAGGGGCTCTGACCTGGGGGGGGGGGGGGCCGGGCCTGGCCCCGCCTCCGCCTGCAGCCGGATCTCGCGCAGGGCGAAGATGGAGGTGGCTGAAGGGGGCGGGGCCTGGCGTGGGGGCGTGGCCACGCCCGACCCAGCCCCAAGCTCCGCCCATCGCCGGCGCTCCTCCCCGCGCCCAGCCTCCGCCGAAAGCCACGCCCCCGGCGCCCCGCCCACCTCCGCAGCCAAGCCACGCCCTATCCCCGAAGCCACGCCCCTCCCCGAAGTCACGCCCCCTCCCCCGAAGCCACGCCTCTTCCCCATAGCCACGCCCCCTCCCCGAAGCCACGCCCCCGCCGCAAAGCCACGCCCCCTCCCCGAAGCCACGCCCCCTCCCCGAAGCCACGCCCCCTCCGCAAAGCCACGCCCCTTCCCCGAAGCCACGCCCCCATCCCCGAAGCCACGCCCCCCTCCCCGAAGCCACGCCCCCCTCCCCGAAGCCACGCCCCCTCCCCGAAGCCACGCCCCTCCCCGAAGCCACGCCCCCTCCAAAGCCACGACCCCAAGCCACACCCCCTACCCAAAGCCACGCCCCCTTCCCGAAGCCACGCCCCCTTCCCCGAAGCCACGCCCCCTCCCGAAGCCACGCCCCCTCCCCGAAGCCACGCCCCCTCCCCGAGCCACGCCCCCTCCCCGAAGCCACGCCCCCTCCCCGAAGCCACGCCCCATCCCCAAAGCCACGCCCCCAAAGCCACGCCCCCTCCCCTGCTTCCCTCCAGACCCCGCCCACCGCCAAGCCTCCCCCAGCCAATCCCCCGCCCCGCCCAGCCCCGGCCCCGCCCCCCGCGCCAGGCCCCGCCCACTCACTGTCGGGCAGCGGGGCGCGCGCGGGCCCAGGCAGCCGAAGAAGGGGTGCGACATGGCCGCCGCCGCCGCCAGCCGGCGCCGCCCCTCGAACTGCGGCCCCGCCCCCGTCAGGACACGCCCCCCAACGGGGCGGGGCCCGGCCACAGCCCGGGGGCGGGGCTTAAAGGGGCGGGGCCTCACCTGCAGCAGCTGCCCCAGGAGGTCGGCGCCGGCGGGGTCCAGGCTGTGGGGCGGAAAGGTGACCCCCCCCACACCAGGCCTCGCTATGGGGCGGAGGGGGAGCTATGGGGCACAGACCTGACCCCCAACCCCCGCTATGGGGCACGGGAACCCGCTATGGGGCACAGACCTGACCCCCAACCCCCGCTATGGGGCACGGAACCCGCTATGGGGCACAGACCTGACCCCCAACCCCCGCTATGGGGCACGGGAACCCGCTATGGGGCGACCTGACCCCCAACGCCTATGGGGCACGGAACCCGCTATGGGGCACAGACCTGACCCCCAACCCCCGCTATGGGCACGGAACCCGCTATGGGGCACACACCTGACCCCCAACCCCCGCTATGGGGCACAGGAACCCGCTATGGGGCACAGACCTCACCCCAACCCCTGATGGGGCAGAGGAACCCGCACAGACCTGACCCCCAACCCCCGCTATGGGGCACGGGAACCCGCTATGGGGCACAGACCTCACCCCAACCCCGCTATGGGGCAGGAACCCGCTATGGGGCACAGACCTCACCCCAACCGCTATGGGGCACGGGAACCCTATGGGGCACAGACCTGACCCCCAACCCCCGCTATGGGGCACGGGAACCCGCTATGGGGCACAGACCTGACCCCCAACCCCGCTATGGGGCATGGGAACCCGCTATGGGCAACCTGACCCCCAACCCCCGCTATGGGGCACGGGAACCCGCTGGGGCACAGACCTGACCCCCAACCCCCGCTATGGGCACGGGAACCCGCTATGGGGCACAGACCTGACCCCCAACCCCCGCTATGGGGCACAGGGACCCGCTATGGGGCACAGACCTGACCCCCAACCCCCGCTATGGGGCACAGGGACCCGCTATGGGGCACAGACCTGACCCCAACCCCCGCTATGGGGCACGGGAACCCGCTATGGGGCACAGACCTGACCCCCAACCCCGCTATGGGGCACAGACCTGACCCCCAACCCCCGCTATGGGGCACGGGGCCGCTATGGGGCACAGACCTGACCCCCAACCCCCGCTATGGGGCACGGGAACCCGCTATGGGGCACAGACCTCCCCCAACCCCGCTATGGGGCACGGGCCGCTTGGGGGACCTCACCCCAACCCCCGCTATGGGGCAGAGGAACCCGCTATGGGGCACAGACCTGACCCCAACCCCCGCTATGGGGCACAGGGACCCGCTATGGGGCACAGACTGACCCCCGCGTGGGGCACGGGAACCCGCTATGGGGCACAGACCTGACCCCCCCCCGCTATGGGGCAGGGGAGCTATGGGGCACAGACCTGACCAACCGCCGCTATGGGGCACAGACCTGACCCCCAACCCCGCTATGGGGCATGGGAACCCGCTATGGGGCACAGACCTGACCCCAGCCCGCTATGGGGCACGGGAACCCGCTATGGGGCACAGACCTGCCCGCTATGGGCACGGGAACCCGCTATGGGGCACAGACCTGACCCCCAACCCCGCTATGGGGCACAGGGACCCGCTATGGGGCACAGACCTGACCCAACCCCCCGCTATGGGGCACAGGGACCCGCTATGGGGCACAGACCTGACCCCAACCCCCGCTATGGGGCACGGGAACCCGCCCAGGCACAGACCTGACCCCCAACCGCCGCTATGGGGCACAGACCTGACCCCCAACCCCCCGCTATGGGGCACGGGAACCCCCGGGGCACAGACCTGACCCCCAACCCCCGCTCCCGCACGGGAACCCGCTGGGGCACAGACCTCACCCCCAACCCCCGCTATGGGGCACCCTATGGGGCACAGACCTCACCCCAACCCCCGCTATGGGGCAGAGGAACCCCTATGGGGCACAGACCTGACCCCCAACCCCCGCTATGGGGCACAGGGACCCGCTATGGGGCACAGACCTGACCCCCAACCCCCTATGGGGCACCCCGCTATGGGGCACACACCTGACCCCCAACCCCCGCTATGGGGCAGAGGAACCCGCTATGGGGCACAGACCTGCCCAACCCCCGCTATGGGGCACGGGAACCCGCTATGGGGCACAGACCAGCCCCCAACCCCCGCTATGGGGCACAGGGACCCTGGGGCACAGACCTCCCCCAACCCCCGCCCCATGGGGCACGGGAACCCGCTATGGGGCACAGACCTGACCCCCAAGCCCCGCTATGGGGCGGAGAGGGAGCTATGGGGCACAGACCTGACCCCCAACCCCCGCTATGGGGCACAGACCCGCTATGGGGCACAGACCTGACCCCCAACCCCCGCTATGGGGCACGGGAACCCGCTATGGGGCACAGACCTGACCCCCAACCCCCGCTATGGGCACGGGAACCCGCTATGGGGCACAGATATGACCCCCAACCCCCGCTATGGGGCAGAGGAACCCCGGGGCACAGACCTGACCCCCAACCCCCGCTATGGGGCACGGGAACCCGCTATGGGGCACAGACCTGACCCATGGGGCACGGGAACCCGCTATGGGGCACAGACCTCACCCCCAACCCCCGCTATGGGGCACGGGAACCCGCTATGGGGCACAGACCTCACCCCAACCCCGCTATGGGGCAGAGGAACCCGCTATGGGGCACAGACCCCCCCCAACCCCCGCTATGGGGCACGGGAACCCGCTATGGGGCACACACCTGACCCCCAACCCCCGCTATGGGGCAGAGGAACCCGCTATGGGGCACAGACCTGACCCCCAACCCCCGCTATGGGGCACCCCGCTATGGGGCACAGACCTGACCCCCAACCCCGCTATGGGGCACAGGGACCCTATGGGGCACAGACCTGCCCCAACCCGCTATGGGGCACGGGAACCCGCTAGGGCACAGACCTGACCCCCAACCCCCGCTATGGGGCGGAGAGGGAGCTATGGGGCACAGACCTGACCCCCAACCCCCCGCTATGGGGCACAGGGACCCGCTTGGGGCCTGGCCTGACCCCCAACCCCCGCTATGGGGCACGGGAACCCGCTATGGGGCACAGACCTGACCCCCAACCCCCGCTATGGGGCACGGGAACCCGCTATGGGGCACAGATATGACCCCCAACCCCCGCTATGGGGCAGAGGAACCCGCTATGGGGCACAGACCTGACCCCAACCCCCGCTATGGGGCACGGGACCCGCTATGGGGCACAGACCTGACCCCCAACCCCCGCTATGGGGCACGGAACCCGCTATGGGGCACAGACCTGACCCCCAACCCCCGCTATGGGGCACGGGAACCCGCTATGGGGCAGACCTGACCCCAACCCCTGGGGCACGGGAACCCGCTACGGGGCACAGACCTGACCCCCATCCCCGCTATGGGGCAGAGGAACCCGCTATGGGGCACAGACCTGACCCCCAACCCCGCTATGGGGCACGGGAACCCGCTATGGGGCACAGACCTGACCCCCAACCCCCGCTATGGGGCACGGGAACCCGCTATGGGGCACACACCTGACCCCCAACCCCCGCTATGGGGCACGGGAACCCGCTATGGGGCACAGACCTGACCCCAACCCCCGTGGGGCACGGGAACCCGCTATGGGGCACAGACCTGACCCCCAGCATATGGGGCACGGGAACCCGCTATGGGGCACAGACCCCCCCCAACCCCCGCTATGGGGCACGGGGACCCGCTATGGGGCACAGACCTGACCCCCAACCCCGCTATGGGGCACAGGGACCCGCTGGGGCACAGGACCCCGCTATGGGGCACAGACCTGACCCCCAACCCCGCTATGGGGCACAGGAACCCGCTATGGGGCAGACCTGACCCCCAACCCCTGCTATGGGGCACAGGAACCTGCTATGGGGCACAGACCTGACCCCAACCCCCGCTATGGGGCAGCCCTATGGGGGTGACCCCCAACCCCCGCTATGGGGCACGGGAACCCGCTCCCCACAGACCTGACCCCCCGCCCCGCTATGGGGCACAGGGACCCGCTATAGGGCACGGGAACCCGCTATGCACGGGAACCCGCTATGGGGCGACCTGACCCCCAACCGCTATGGGGCACAGGAACCCGCTATGGGGCACACACCTGACCCCCAACCCCTCCATGGGGCAGAGGAACCCCTATGGGGCACAGACTGACCCCCAACCCCCGCTATGGGGCACGGGAAGCCCCCACCTGACCCCCAACCCCCGTGGGGCACGGGAACCGCTATGGGGCACACACCTGACCCCCAACCCCGCTATGGGGCACGGGAACCCGCTATGGGGCACACCTGACCCCCAACCCCCGCTATGGGGCAGAGGCAGGCGGGGCAGAGCCCCGGCAGGGCCGATCGTCCCCCACCCCCCCGCCGTGGGGCAGCCCCCGCGCCGTGGGCAGACCGTGGGGCGTGGCGCAGCAGCCCTCGGGGAGTACGTGGGGTACTTGTGGGCCCGGAACTCGGCGTTGGCCCGATCCCCGGCCACGTCTCCCCGTGGGGGTCCCTGGGGCGCAGGGCCCCCTGCCCCACGCCCCCCCCCGTGCCCCCGTGCAGGGGACCCTCCCCGCCTTCCCCCGAACCCAAATTCCCCCAAATTCCCCAAATCTGCGTTTCCCCCCGTTGGCCCCAAACCGCCCCAGTTCTCCCAGTGCCCCCAGTTCCCCCCAGTTCTCCCAGTGCCCCCAGTTCCCCCAAACTGCCCCAGTTCTCCCAGTTCCCCAGTCCCCCCAGTTCCCCAGTCCCCCCAGTCCCCAGTCCCCCAAACCCCCCAGTCCCCCCAGTCCCCCCAGTTCCCCCTCACCCCATTCCCCCCAGTTCCCCAGTCCCCCAGTTCCCCCAGTCCTCCCAGTTCCCCAGTTCCCCAGTCCCCCAGTCCCCCCAGTCCCCCAGTGCTCCCAGTTCCCCCAGTTCCCCAGTCCCCCCAGTTCCCCCAGTCCCCCAAACCCCCCAGTCCCCCCAGTTCCCCAGTTCCCCAGTCCCCCCAGTTCCCCAGTTCCCCCAGTCCCCCCAGTTCCCCCATTCCCCCAGTCCCCAGTTCCCCCATTCCCCCAGTTCCCCAGTCCCCCCAGTTCCCCCAGTCCCCCAGTTCCCCAGTCCCCAACCCCTCCAGTCCCCCCAGTTCCCCCAGTCCCCCAAACCCCCCAGTCCCCCCAGTCCCCCCAGTTCCCCCCAGCAGTCCCCCCAGTTCCCCAGTTCCCCCAGTCCCCCCCGTTCCCCCAGTTCCCCCAGCCCCCAGTCCCCCAGTTCCCCAGTCCCCCCAAACCCCCCCGTTCCCCCAGTTCCCCCAGTTCCCCAGTCCCCCCAGTTCCCCCAGTGCCCCCAGTTCCCCAGTTCATCCCCCCCCATCCCCCCCAGTCCCCCCAGTCCCCCCAGTTCCCCCAGTGCCCCAGTTCCCCCAGTCCCCCAGTCCCCCCAGTTCCCCCATTCCCCCAAACCCCCAGTTCCCCCAGTCCCCCAGTCCCCCCAGCCCCCAGTCCCCCCAGTCCCCCCAGCCCCCAGCCCCAGTGCTCCCAGTTCCCATTCCCCCAGTTCCCCCAACCCCCAGTCCTCCCAGTCCCCCCAGTTCCCCCAGTTCAGCCCCCCAGTGCTCCCAGTGCTCCCAGTTCCCCAGCATGCATGATCGCTGCTCCCCCTGGAGCCCGGGGCGGCCCCGTCCCCTCCGTGCAGCCCCCGCCCCTGCGGCCCCCGCGCCCCTGCCAGGCCCTCGTGCGAGGCCCTCGTGCGACAGACCGACCCCCGCCCCCAACCCTCCCTGGGCGTCCCGCGGCCCCGCTCCTCGTGCAAGCCCTCGTGCCGCGCCTTCCCCGTGCGCGGACCCCACCCTGGTCCTCGTGCAGCCCGAGGGGCCCGCAGGCCCCGTGCGAGCCCCCCCTCCCCTGCGAGCCCCGTGCGGCCCCTGAGCGGGGTCCCGTGCGAGCCCCGTCCCCGTGTGAGCCTGGGGGCCCCATCCCCGTGCGAGCCCAGTCCCGTGCGACCCTGTCCCCGAGGTCCCCGTCCCTGTGCGAGCCCCCCATCCCCGTGCTTGTGTGAGCCCCCATCCCCGTGCGAGCTGGCCCCGTGTGAGCCCCCCCCGCAGCCCTAGCCCCCCCCCGTGGGGCGGCTCCCCTCGTGCGAGCCCCCATCCCCGTGCAAGCCCGTGGGAGCCCCCCCGTGAGGCCGGCCCTGTGCGGTCCCCATCCCCCAGCTGGAGCCCCGTCCCCATGTGAGCGTCCCGAGCCCCCCTTCCCAGGCCGGGGGGCCGTGAGCCCCTGTCCCTGACTGTCGGGCCGTGCGGGCCTCCCCGTCTGGGCCCCTGCGTGGAGCTCCACGTGCAGCCCTGGGGGCGCGGGCCGCACGGGCCCTGGGGCCGTCCGTGGGCGTCCCTGGGGGCTGCGAGACTGCAAGCCCTCGTGGGTGCTGTGTGAGCCCCTGTGGGAACGGGGGCACTGGGTCCCGGGAGCCCCTGGGGAACCTCCAGTGCGGGCTGTGCAAGGGGGGGCGGATGGAGAAAACGGGGGCTGGGCCCCTGGGGACTGGGAACTCCATCCCCGTGCGAGCCCTGGGGGGGAGATCCCCGTGGGCATAACGAGCATCCCCGTGGAGGGGACATGGGAGACTGCGGGACTGGGGGGGGCTGGGAGAAGTGGGGACTGGGAAGGGGGGGGGAGCCCCCGGGGACTGGGAGAAACTGTGCTGGGGGGCATGGGGGAATGGGGGGGGACTGGGAGACGTGGGGAGGGGGCCCCTGGGGGGGGGGAAAGGCAAGCCCTGAGGAGGGGGGGGCTGCTGTGCGGGAATGGGGGACTGGGGTGGGGGGGCTGGGGGGGGGGGGGAGCCCCTGGGGGACTGGGGAAACTGGGGGCTGGGGAGGGGGGACTGGGGGAGTGGGGGGGGGAGCTGGGGGGGCTGGGGGAAAAGGAATCGGGGGGGGGCCCCCGTCTGGGGGGGGAGGGGGGGGGGCGGGGAGGGGGGACTGGGGGGGGGGGCAGCTGGGCGTCGGGGGGGAACTGGGGAATGGGGGCTGGGGGCTGGGGGGACGCCGGGGCAAAGGGGGGACTGGGGCCGGGGGCACTGGGGGGACTGGGAGAAAGGGGGGACGGGGGGGCTGGGGGGGACTGGGAGGGGGGGGACTGGGAGAAAGGGGGACTGGGAGAAACGGGGGGACTGGGAGAAAGGGGGGACTGGGAGAAAGGGGACTGGGAGAAAGGGGGACTGGGAGAAAGGGGGACTGGGAGAAAGGGGGACTGGGAGAGGGGGGGACTGGGAAGGGGGAACTGGGGAGAAAGGGGGACTGGGGAAAGGGCACTGGAGAAAGGGGGACTGGGAGAAAGGGGGACTGGGGGAACTGGGGGGGGAACTGGGAGGGGGAACTGGGAGAAAGGGGGAACTGGGGAGAAAGGGGGGAACTGGGGGGGGGACTGGGAGAAAGGGGACTGGGGAGAAAGGGGGGACTGGGAGAAAGGGGGACTGGGAGAAAGGGGGAACTGGGAGAAACGGGGGGACTGGAAGGAACTGGGAGAAAGGGGGGGAACTGGGAGGAAGGGGGACTGGGGAGAAAGGGGGGACTGGGAGAAGGGGGGGGACTGGGGGGGGCGGGGGGGGCTGGGGGAGGAAGTGGGGGAACTGGGAGCGGGGGGAACTGGGAGGAGGGGGGGGAACTGGGAGCGGGGGGGGAACTGGGCCCGCAGGCGGGAAGCCTGGGGGCGCAGCCGGGGGATTCCGGCCTGCCTGGGACGACGTTTGGGGCTGGGGAAGGATGGGGGGTCCGGGGGGGGGGGGGGTGGGGGGTCCCGGGGAGGGGGCACTGGACCGAAATCGGTGAGGTCCCCGGCGGCTGGGAGGCTGCAGCTTGGAGGTGCAGCACCGGTGGCAGAAGGGGCCGCGCAGCAGCTGCAACAGGAACAGCTGCCCCGGACCCCCCCCCCAAAAATCACCCCCAGCGGCGCTGACCCCGCCCCATCGCCCCCCGCGCACTGACCCCCCTGGGGCCTCCCAAAAATCCCAGCGCGGCCTGTGCGGCCTGGGTGGCACTGACACGGCCCCCACCCCAAAAATCGCCCCCAGCGCGCGCCCCGCAAAATCGCCCCCAGCGCGGCTGACCCCCCGGCCCCCACACCCCCAGGGGCACTGACCCCCCACGCCCCAAAATCGCCCCCAGCACGGCACTGACCTCCGGCCTGGCTGCAGGCCCCCCCGCCCCCAAAATCGCCCCCAGCAGCACTGACCCCCCTGTCACCCCCAGCACGGCACTGACCCCCCCCCGCCCCTGGCCCCCGCGGCACTGACCCCCACCCCAAATCCTCCAGCCGGCACTGACCCCCCCGCCCCAAAATCGCCCCCAGCGGTGCTGACCCCCCCCGGCCCCCAAAAATCACCCCCAGCGTGGCGCTGACCACCCCCGGCCCCCATCACCCCCAGCGCGGCACTGACCCCCCCCCCCCCCAAATCCCAGTACGCGCCCCGCGGCCTGTGCGGCCTGCGGCACTGACCCCCCCGCACCCCCCCACCCCAAAAATCGCCCCCAGCGGCACTGACCCCTCGCACGCCCCAGGTGCTCTCGCACGCCCCAGGCCCTCCTGCGCCCCTCGCACGCCGGGCCCTGACCCCCTCGCACGGCCCTGACCCCGTCCGGCCCCCACGGCCTGACCCGTCGCGGCCCTGACCCCCTCGCCGCCCTCGCCGCCCCCATGCCCCAGGCCCTCGTGCGCCCCTCCCCCGACCCCCCATGGCCCTGCCCCCGTTGCACGCCCTCGCACGGCCCGACCCCATCGCACGGCCCTGACACCCCACGCCCCTCGCACACGGGTGCCACACGCCCCAGGCCCCGTGCCCCCCTCACACCCCCCCCCCCCCCTCGCACGGCCCACCCCCCCCCCCCCAGCCCCCCGTCGCACACCCCCCACGCCCCCACACCCCCACACGGCCACCCAGCCCTCCCCCCCCACGCCCTTGCACGGCCCTGACCCCCTCCCGCCCTCGCACGCCCTCCACGCCCCCCCCCTGACCCCCCCCGCCCTCACACGCCCCCCCCACCATGCGCCCCCTCGTGCGCCCCCCACGCCCTCCCGGCTGACCCCCCAGCCCACCCTCGCCCCCACGCCGCCCCACCCCCCACACGGCCCACCCCCTCGCCGCCCTCAGGCCCCCTCACCCACCCCTCGCACCCCCGGCCCCCCACACCCTCGCACGCCCCTCGCACGCCCCCAGCCTGCCCCTCGCACACCCCCACCCTGACCCCACACCCTGACCCCTCGCACGCCCTCGCACCCCTCGCACGGCCCACCCCCACGCCCCTCGCAAGCCCTCGCACGCCCACCCTGTGTGCCCTGCACGCCCTCGCACCCCCTGACCCCCACCCCCTGACCCCCCCACCCTCCCCTGACCCCCCACACCCCTCGACCCCTGACCCCCTCCATGGCCCTGACCCCCTCACACCCCTCGCACGCCCTCGCACGCCCAGGCCTCGTGTGCCCCTCGCACGCCCTCGCACGGCCCTCGCAAGCCCCAGCCCTCGTGCACCCCTCGCACCCACCCTCGCACGCCCTGACCCCCTCACACGGCCACCCCCTCGCACACCCTCGCACCCCTCGCACGGCCCACCCCCCACGCCCTCGCACCCCTGGGCCCCCCCCACCCCTCGCACGGCGCCCACCCCCTCGCACGCCCTGACCCCCCCCCACCCCTCGCACCCGACCCCTGGCACGGCCCTGACCCCTCCACCCCCTCGCACGCCCTCGCACGGCCTGGCCCTCGCACGCCCTCGCACGCCCTCGCACGCCCTAGGCCCTCCCCCCTTGCATCCCTCGCACGGCGCTGACCCCCTCGCACCCCCACCCCCTCTCCCCCCCTCGCACGGCCCCGACCCCCTCCGCACGGCCCTGACCCCCCCACACACACCCCTCGCACGCCCTCGCACGGCCCTGACCCCCTCACATCCCCTCGCACGCCCCCCTACCCCCCACGTGGACACCCCACCCAACCCCCTCGCATGCCCCGCCGGAGGCCACCCCTCCCGCCCCTCGCACGCCCCCAGGTCCCTCGCACGCCCTCGCACCCCTGACCCCCCGCAGCTGACCCCCTCGCACGCCCTCGCCCCCTCGCACGCCCTCGCGGCCCCCAGGTGCCCTCGCACCCCCCCACCCTGTGCGCCCCTCGCACGCCCTCGCACGGCCCTGACCCTCGCACCGCCTGGCCACCCACCACACCCTCGCACGCCCCCACGCCCTGACCCCTCGTACGCCCACCCCCCCGCCCTCAGACACCCTCGCACGGCCCTGACCCCCTCGCACAGCCTCGCCCCTCGCACGCCCCCACCCCCATGCGCCCCTCACACACCCTCGCACGGCCCTGACCCCATCACAAGGCCCCCTCGCACGCCCTCGCACCCCTCGCACGGCCTGACCCCTCGCACGCCCCTCGCATGCCCTCCCACGCCCCAGGCCCCCCCCCACGCCCCGCACCCCCTCGCACGCCCTCGCACGGCCCCACCCCTCGCACGGCCCTGGCACCCCCGCCGCCCCCTCGCACGGCCCTGACCCCCGCACGCCTCGCACGCCCTCGCACACGCACCTGACGGTGCATGCTGATGACGCTGCCGCGGGTAGGTACTGCTTCAGGTCCCGGCCTGCGGCGTTCGGGGGCGCGGGGGGGGTGGGGGGGGGGGGGGGGGGATTTTGGGGGGCAGGGGGTGGGGGGGGGGGGAGGGGGCGCGGGGGGTGGGGTGGGGGGTTTTGGGGGGTCGGGGGGGCCCCGGGGTGCGGGCATTTGGGGGTTCCGGGGGTGGGGGGCGGGGATGGGGGCGGGGAGGGGTGGGGGTGCAGGGAGGATTTTGGGGTGGCGGGGGATTTTGGAGGCGGGGAGGATTTTGGGGTGAAAAGCGGGGATTTTGGGGGTGGGGAGGATTTTGGGGTGAAAAGCGGGGTTTTCGGGAGGCAGGGAGGATTTTTTGGGGTGAAAAGTGGGGATTTTGTGGGCGCAGGGGGATTTTTGGGTGAAAAGCGGGGATTTTGGGGGTGCAGGGGGGATTTTTGGGGTGAAAAGAGGATTTTGGGGGACGCAGGGGGATTTTGGGGTGAAAAGTTGGGGGATTTTGGGGGGCAGGAAGGATTTTTGGGGTGAAAAGCGGGGATTTTGGGCGGTTCAGGGAGGATTTTTTGGGGTGAAAAGCGGGGATTTTGGGGCGCAGGGGGGGATTTTGGGGTGAAAAGCGGGGATTTTTTTGGGGGCGCAGGGGAGAGTTTTGGGGTGAAAAGCGAGGATTTTAGGGGTGCAGGGGGATTTTGGGGTGAAAAGCGGGGATTTTGGGGGTGGGGGAGGATTTTTGGGGTGAAAAGCGGGGATTTTGGGGGGTGCAGGGGGATTTTGGGGTGAAACGTGGGCATTTTGGGGGGTTCAGGGAGGATTTTTGGGGTGGAAAGGGATTTTAGGGGCGCAGGGGATTTTGGGGGGTGGCAGGATTTTGGGGGGGGGTTTGGGGTGCAGGGGGGATTTTGGGGTTCAGGGGGTGAAGAAGGCTGGGGGGGGGATTTGGGTGGGGGGGGGGCAGGGGGATTTTGGGGTGGCGGGGATTTTGGGGGTGCGGGGGATTTTGGGGTCGCGGGGATTTTGGGGGTTCCGGGGAGGATTTTTGGGGTGAAAAGCGGGGATTTTGGAGGGCGCGGGGAGGATTTTGGGGTGAAAAGCGGGGATTTTGGGGGTGCAGGGAGGATTTTGGGGTGAAAAGCGGGTTCCGGGGTGCAGGGAGAAGTTTTGGGGTGAAAAGTGGGGATTTTGTGGGCGCAGGGGGTTTTGGGGTGGCGGGGATTTTGGGGGGTGGGGGGGATTTTTGGGGTGAAAAGAGGATTTTGGGGGACGCGGGGGATTTTTTGGGGTGAAAAGCGGGGATTTTGGGGGCGCAGGGGGATTTTTGGGGTGAAAAGCGGGGATTTTGGGGGTTCAGGGAGGATTTTGGGGTGAAAAGCGGGGATTTTGGGGGCGCAGGGGGGGGGATTTTGGGGTCGAAAAGCGGGGATTTGGGGGGCGCAGGGGGGGATTTTTTGGGGTGAAAAGCGGGGATTTTACCGGGCACGGGGGGATTTTTTGGGGTGAAAAGCGGGGTTTCGGGGTGCAGGGGGGGATTTTTGGGGTACGGGGGGGGGGCGGGTGGGCGGCCGGGACGCCGGGGGGGCACCCACCAGGTACTCGAAGACGAGCGTGAGGGCACTGGGGCGTGTGCACGATGTGTGGGTGCAGCGTGACGACGATTGGCCGTGCTTCAGAGTCGCGCAGCAGGGACACTGCGAGCACGCACGGCCGCCCTCGTGCGAAGGGGGCCACTCAGGTGGCGAAGCCCGCCGTGCGACCGCCCCCGGCCGCCCCCGCGCACGCACGCGCCGGCCCCTCCCCGCCCGGCACGCTCTCAGCATCACCCCCAATCCGCCCCCCCCCAACCTCCCGGCGTCGCACTTTGAGCCTGCAGCGTCTTTCCAACCTCCGCCGTCGATAGGGAGGGACTGGGAACGGGAGAGAGAATAGGGGCGGCTGGGAAGGGATTTTGGGGGGGATGCACGGGGCTGGGGAGGAAGGGACTGGAGAGGAGGGACTAAGGGAGGAAGGGCTCTGGGGGCAGCTGGGAGGGATTTGGGGGGGGGATTTTGGGAGACTAGGAGGGACTGGGAGGGACTGGGAAGGGCTCTGGGGGCACCTGGGAGGGACTGGGAGGGAATTTTGGGGGGGGGCATTTTTTGGGGGAAACTGCGGAGGGAACTGGGAAGGAGCTGGGAGGAGACTGGGGAAGGAGGCTCTGGGAAGGGGAAGAACTCTGGGGGAGCACCTGGGAGGGACTGGGAGGGAAATTTGAAGGGAGGGCTTTGAAAGGGAACTGGGGAGAAGGACTGGGAGGGAGACAAAGGAAGGAAAGGGGCTCTGGGAGGCACCTGGGAGAGGACTGACACAGGAAGGAGGGAGGGATTTTAAGGGGGGATTTTGGGGAAACTGGAGGAGGGACTGCAGGAAGAGGGCACACTGGAGGAGAGGGACTGGGAAGGGCTCTTGGGAAGGGCTCTGGGGGCACCCTGGGAAGGGAGGGACTGGGAGAGGGGATTTGGGGGAGGGATTTTGCAGAGAGGGGGAACTGGGAGGGACTGGGAAGGGCTGTGGGGAGCACCTGAAGGAGAGGACCCGAGAAGAGGACTGCAAAGGGGCAGGAGGAACTGGGAGGGACTCGGAGAGGACTGGGAAGGGAACTCTTGGGGGAGCACCTGGGAAGAGGAGGGACTGAAGGAAGGATTTGTGGGGAACTGGGAGGGACTCGGGAGCTAGGAGGGACTCGGAGGGACTGAGGAAAGAGACTGGGAAAAGACTCTGGGGAGCACCACTGGAAGAGGGATTTGGGGGGGAGTTTTGGGGGGGACACTGGAGAGGGATTGGGAAGGAGGGAACACTGGGAGGGCTCTGGGGGGAGCACGACGAGGGAGGAGAAATTTGGGAGAGAGGGGGATTTTGGGGGATCTGGGGAGGAGGGACTGGGGAGGAACTGGGAGGAGGGACTGGCAGAAAGGAGTTTTGGGGGCACCTGGGGAGGAGGGACCGGGAGGGATTTGGGGGAGCACTGGGGAGGGAACTGGGAGGGACTGAGAGGGGGAGAAGGGCTCTTATGAGAGGAGGCACCTGGGAGGGACCTGGGAGGGAGAGGGACTTTGGGGGGGGATTTTGGGAGGGAACTGGGAAGAGGAGACTGGTGAGGGACTGGGGAGGAACTGGGAGGAGACTGTGAGGAGGACACAAAGGGAAGAAGGCTCTGGGGAGCACCTGGGGAGAGAAGGAGACCCGGGAGGGATGACAGGGGGAACTGGTAGGGACTGGGAGGAACTGGGAAGAAGAGGAGACTGGGAGGGGGTTTTGGTGGCACCTGGGAGGGAACTGGGAGAGAGATTTGGGGGAACTGGTAGGGACACAGGAGGAGGAAACTGGGAGGAGAAGAGAGGGCTCTGGGGAAGCACCTAGGCGGAGAGGACACAGAGGAGGAGGATTTTGGGGGGATTTTGCAGAGAGGGAACTGGGAGAAGGGGCACTGGTAGGGACTGGGGAAGGAACTAGGGGAGGAGACTTAAGAGAGAGGGAGAGAAAGGGCTCTCTCAGGGGAGGCACCTGGGAGGGGACCGGGGGGAGAGGGGATTTGGGGGGAACTGGTAGTGAGGACTGGGGGAGGAACTGGGGAAGGGCTGTGTGAAGGGGACAGCTGGGAGAGGACTGGGGGGCATGCACCCTCGCGCCCCCCGCCGCCGTGCTCCCTCGTGCCCCCCACGCCGCCGGGCGTGGCACGAGTCCCCGTGCTTGGAGGCTCACCCTCGCGGATGGCCGTGCTGAGAGCGCGCCCTCCTCGTGCTCCCAGGCCGGATCTCCTTCAGCGCCACCAGGATTCTCCGTCAGCTTGCTGCGGCACGCAGCACACCGTCATGGGCGTACTGCGTGCCCACAGCAGGCGCGGGGACCAGAAATGGCGGCGCGCTAAAAAAAAAAAAAAAAAAAAAAAAAAAAAAAAACGGAGACACGGGGGACAAAATAGGGCGGCGCGGGGACACACAGGGGCACAGGGGGGACGTGGGAGGGACACCGGGGACAAAATGGCGGCGCGGGGGACACCGGGGGGACCAAAGGAAAATGGCGGCGTGGGGACACGCGGGGCACAGGGGGACATGGGGGGACACGGGGACAAAATGGCGGGCGTGGGAGACACAGGGACACCCGGGACAAAATGGCGGCGCGGGGACACGGGGACACACGGGGACAAAATCGGGCGGCGCGGGGACACGGGGGCACAGGGGGACGTGGGGGGACACGGGGGACAAAATGGCGCGCGTGGGGACCGCCAGGGACACAGAGAGGGACAAAAGTGGCGGTACGCGCGGGGACACGGGGGGACAGGGGGACATTTGGGGAGACGAGGGAGACAAAATGAGCGGCACGGGGACACGGGGACCAAAGGAATAGGCCGGCGCGGGGACACGGGGGGACTTGAGAGGGGGGACATTTGGGGAGACGAGGGGGACCAAAGAATGGCGGCACGGGGACACGGGACAAAAGCACGTGCGCGGCCCAGCGAGGGACACGGGGGGACAGGGGACATTTGGGGAGACGAGGGGACAAAATGGCGGCACGGGGACACGGGACAAAATGGCGGCGCGGGGACACGGGGGGACAGGGGGACATTTGGGGAGACGAGGGGACAAAATGGCGGCGCGGGGACACGGGGGGACACGGGGACACAAGGGGGACAAAATGGCGGCGCGGGGGACACGGGGGGCACAGGGGGACGTGGGGGGGACACGGGGACAAAATGGCGGCGAACGGGGACACGGGGGACAAAATGGCGGCGCGGGGACACGGGGGGACAGGGGGGACATTTGGGGGACGGGGGACAAAATGGTGGCGCGGGGACACGGGGGGGACAGAGGGACGTGGGGGGACACGAGGGGACAAAATGGCGGCGCGGGGACACGGGGGGACAGGGGGACATTTAGGGACACGAGGGGACAAAATGGGGCGCGGGGACACGGGGGGACAGGGGGACGTGGGGGGACACGGGGACATTTGGGGCCACGAGGGGACAAAGCGGGGGCGGGGGGCCACTGGGGGCCACTGGGAGACACTGGGAGACACTGGGGGCCACTGGGAGCCGCGCGCAGGCGGCCCCCCGCTCACCTCTCCCAGTTTGTCCAGTTTGACGTAGGTCTCCAGCTTCCCGAAGCCGATCTCCGACTGGGGGGGGACCCGCGGTTACTGGGGGGACCGCCCGCCCCACGCTGGTCCTTACTGGGCTGTACTGGTTTGTCCCACCCCATACTGGTCTGTATTGGCCTGCTCCAGTCTGGACCGCTTTAGAGCAATCTACGCTGGTCCGTGCTGGTTTATACTGGTCTGTACCGGGACGCGTCACACTCTCCTGGGAAGCTTCCCTATTGCTCGTACTGCTCCGTAGTGGTCCATACTGGTTTGTACTGGTTTATACTGGGGCACACCAGGAACGCACGGCAGCCGAGGGGCCGCCATCAGAGGGGAGTGAGGGGTCCTCGGGGGTTTCCCTGCTCCTCCATACTGGCCCATACTGGTCTATACCGGGCCATACTGGTTCATACTGGTCTATACTGGTTTATACTGGGGCACACCAGGAACGCACGGCAGCCGAGGGGCCGCCATCAGAGGGGATTGAGGGGTCCTCGGGGGTTTCCCTGCTCCTCCATACTGGCCCATACTGGTCTATACTGGGCCGTACTGGTTTATACTGGTCTGGACTGGTTTATACTGGGCAGCGGGACGCACCAGGGAGACGCGGCGCAGGCGGCGGCTGAGGGTCCCGTGCAGCCCCCGCTCGGCGCCACCCTCGGGCGGGCGGGGGTCCGCCGGTGGCGACAGGCGCTTGGTGACGTCCTGGGGGGGGGACGGGGGGGTCAGAGGGGGATCCCCCAAAGCCCCCCCCCAGCCCCCAACCCTCCCAGTGCCCCCAGTTCCGCCCAGTCCCTCCCAAACCTCTCCCAGTTCCCCCCAATCCCCCCGAAACCCCCCAGTCCCCCCCAAAGCCATTCCCAGTGCCTCCCAGTTCCTCCCCAGTCCCTCCCAGTTCCCACAAAATCCCCCCAAATCCCTCCCAGTTCCTCCCAGTCCCTCCCAGTTCCTCCCAGTCCCTCCCAATTCCCCCAAAATCCCCCCCAAATCCCTCCCAGCTGCCCCCAGAGCCCTTCCCAGTCCCTCCCAGTCCCTCCCAGTTCCCCCAAATCCCCCCAATCCCTCCCAGTCCCTCCCAGCTGCCCCCACAGCCCTTCCCAGTCCCTCCCAGTTCCTCCCAGTCCCTACCAGTTCCCCCCAAATCCCTCCCAGTCCCTCCCAGCTGCCCCCACAGCCCTTCCCAGTCCCTCCCAATTCCTCCCAGTCCCTCCCACTTCCCCCTAAATCCCTCCCAGTCCCTCCCAGCTGCCCCCACAGCCCTTCCCAGTTCCTCCCAGTTCCTCCCAGTTCCTCCCAGTTCCCCCACAATCCCCCCAAATCCCTCCCAGTCCCTACCAGTTCCCACAAAATCCTCCCCAGTCCCTCCCAAGTGTCCCAGAACCCTTCCCAGTCCCTCCCAGTTCCTCCCAGTCCCTCCAGTTCCCCCCAAATCCCTCCCAGTCCCTCCCAGCTGCCCCCAGAGCCCTTCCCAGTCCCTCCCAGTTCCTCCCAGTTCCCCCAAAGTCCCCCCTAAACCCCTCCCAGTCCCTCCCAGCTGCCCCCACAGCCCTTCCCAGTCCCTCCCAGTTCCTCCCAGTCCCTCCCAGTTCTCCCCAAATCCCTCCCAGTCCCTCCCAGCTGCCCTCAGAGCCCTTCCCAGTCCCTCCCAGTTCTCCCCAAATCCCTCCCAGTCCCTCCCAGCTGCCCCCACAGCCCTTCCCAGTCCCCTCCCAGTCCCTCCCAGTTCCCCCAAAATCCCTCCCAGTTCCTCCCAGGCGCCCCCACCGCCCTTCCCAGTCCCTCCCAGTCCCTCCCAGTTCCTCCCAGGCACCCCCAGAGCCCTTCCCAGTCCCTCCCAGTTCCTCCCAGTCCCTCCCAGTTCCCCCCAAATCCCTCCCAGTCCCTCCCAGCTGCCCCCACAGCCCTTCCCAGTCCCTCCCAGTTCCTCCCAGTCCCTCCCCGTTCCCCCCAAATCCCTCCCAGTCCCTCCCAGGTGCCCCCAGAGCCCTTCCCAGTCCCTCCCAGTCCCTCCCAGTCCCCCCCAAACCTCGGAGGCGGGGGGCACGCGAGGCGCTGGCGCGGGCGGACGGGGAGCCCCCTCCCCCCCAGGAGGGGGGTCCCGAGGGGTCACTGAGCCCGAGGGGGGTCGCTCTCCCCGTCCGGGCCCCCCCGCCCCTCCTCCGCCCCCGTCTCTGGGGGGGGGGGGAGTCAGCACAGCCCGAACCCCAGGGACCCCCCAAAAGCCTCAGGGACCCCAAATCCTTGGGGACCCCCAAACTCTCGAGGACCCCCCAAATCCTCAGGGACCCCCCAAAACTCAAGGACCCCCCAAATTCTTGGGGACCCCCCAAATCCCCAGGGACCCCCCAAATCCCCAGGGACCCCCCAAATCCTCGGGGACCCCCCAAAACTCAAGGACCCCCCCAAATCCCCAGGCACCCCCCCAAAACTCAAGGACCCCCCCAAATCCTCGGGGACCCCCCAAATCCTCGGGGACCCCCAAAACTCAAGGACCCGCCCAAATCCTCAGTGACCCCCCCCAAATTCTCAGGGTCCCCCCCCCAAATCCTTGGGGACCCCCAAAACCCCAGGGACCCCCCCCAAATCCTTGGGGACCCCCCAAATCCCCAGGGACCCCCCCAAAACTCAAGGACCCCCCCAAATCCTCGGGGACCCCCCAAAACTCAAGGACCCCCCAAATCCTCAGGGACCCCCAAAACTCAAGGACCCCCAAATCCTCAGGGACCCCCCCCAAAACCCCAGGGACCCCCCCAAATCCTCAGGGACCCCCCCAAAACCTCAGGACCCCCCAAAACTCAAGGGACCCCCAAATCCTCAGGGACCCCCCCCAAAACTCAAGGACCCCCGCAAAACTCAAGGACCCCAAATTCTTGGGGACCCCCGCAAAACTCAAGGACCCCCCAAATCCTCGGGGACCCCAAAACTCAAGGACCCCCAAATCCTCGGGGACCCCCCAAAACTCAAGGACCCCCCCAAATCCTCAGGACCCCCCAAAACTCAAGGACCCCCCAAATCCTCGGGGAACCCCCAAAACCTCAGGACCCCCCCAAATCCTCGGGGACCCCAAAACTCAAGGACCCCCCAAAACCCCAGGGACCCCCCAAAACTCAAGGACCCCCCAAATTCTTGGGGACCCCCCGAACCCTCGGGGACCCCCCCCAAAACCCCAGGGACCCCCCCCAAAACTCAAGGACCCCCCCAAAACCCCAGGGACCCCCCCAAAACTCAGGGACCCCCCAAATCCTCGGGGACCCCCCCAAAACTCAAGGACCCCCCAAAACCCCAGGGACCCCCCAAACTCAAGGACCCCCCCAAATTCTTGGGGACCCCCCAAACCCTCAGGGACCCCCCCCCAAAACCCCAGGGACCCCCCCAAAACTCAAGGACCCCCAAATCCTCGGGGACCCCCCCAAAACTCAAGGACCCCCCAAATCCTCAGGGACCCCCCCAAAACTCAAGGACCCCAAATCCTCGGGGACCCCCCCAAAACTCAAGGACCCCCAAAACCCCAGGGACCCCCCCAAAACTCAAGGACCCCCCAAATCCTCGGGGACCCCCCCCCAAAACTCAAGGACCCCCCAAATCCTCAGGGACCCCCAAAACCCCAGGACCCCCCAAATCCTCGGGGACCCCCCCCACCCCCAAACTCGCCCCCCCCCGGTTTTGGGGGGCTGGCGGGGGGGGGGGGCTCTTAAAGGGGCCGCGCATCCCCTCTAGAGGAGTTCTTAAAGAGACAGGCGCCCCAGTTAAAGCGGCGGGGCGGCTCTTAAAGGGCCAGGCACCGCCAGTTGGAGGGGCAAGGCTTCTCTTAAAGCGACAGGCACCGCCTTCAGAGGGCTACGGCTCATCTTAAAGAGACAGGCGCCCCGTTTTGAGGAGCAAGGGCTCTCTTAAAGGGCCAGGCACCCCATTTCAAGAGCTAGACTTCTTCTTAAAGGGGCAAGCACCCCCTTTAAGTGAGCTGGGGTTCCCCTTAAAGGGCCAGGCACCCCGTTTAGAGAAGTGGGGTTTCTCTTAAAGGGCCAGGCAGCCCCTTTAGAGGGGCAAGGTTTCTCTTAAAGGGCCAGGCACACCCTTTAGAGAAGTGGGGTTTCTCTTAAAGGGCCAGGCAGCCCCTTTAGAGAAGCGGGGTTCCCCTTAAAGGGCCAGGCACCCCGTTTTGAGAAGCAAGGTTTCTCTTAAAGGGCCAGGCAGCCCCTTTAGAAAAGTGGGGTTCCCCTTAAAGGGCCAGGCAGCCCCTTTAGAGCAGCAAGGTTTCTCTTAAAGGGCCAGGCACACCCTTTAGAGAAGTGGGGTTCCCCTTAAAGGGCCAGGCAGCCCCTTTAGAGGAGCAAGGGTTCTCTTAAAGGGCCAGGCACCCCCTTTAGAGAAGTGGGGGTTCTCTTAAAGGGCCAGGCAGCCCCTTTACAGAAGTGGGGTTCCCCTTAAAGGGCCAGGCAGCCCCTTTAGAGGGGCGCGGTTCTCTTAAAGAGACAAGCACCGCCTTCGGATCGGCAACATTCCTCCTAAAAGAGCGCACGCTTTATTCAGAGGGGCAAAGTTCCCCTTAAAGGGCCAAGCACCCCGTTTCGAGCGCCGGGGTTCCCCTTAAAGGGCCAAGCACCCCGTTTCGAGCGCCGGGGTTCCCCTTAAAGGGCCAAGCACCCCGTTTCGAGCGCCGGGGTTCCTCTTCAGGGGACGAGCATCCCCATGGAAAAGGGCGAGGTCGTTCTTAAAGGGCCAGGCACGCCGCGTCGGCAGGGCGGGGTGCCCCTTAAAGGGCCGGCGCTCACCGCTGTCGCTGCTGGGGCCGTCCCGGGGGTCCCCCAGGCTCTTTTCGGGGGCGCGCCCCCCCCGCAGCGTCATCGACAGCTGCCGCTTGATCTTCTTCATCCGGTCCATGGCTCGACCCTGGGGGGGGGGACCGACACATTCATCCGGGACCCCCAAAATTCCTGGGACCGCCCCCTCAAATTCCTCCCCCCCCAAAATCCTGGGACCCCCCTCCCCCCAAACCCCTGGGACCCCCAAATTTCTGAGCTGTCCCCCCCAAACTCCTGACCCCCCAAACTCCCTGACTCCCCCCAAATTCCTGGGACCCCCACAAACTCCTGACGCCTCCCAAATTCCTGGGACCCCCCCAAATTCCTGGGACCCCCCAATTCCTGACCCCCCCAAATTCCTGGGACCCCCCACAAACTCTGACCCCCAAATTCCTGGGACCCCCCAAATTCCTGGGACCCCCCACAAACTCCTGACCCCCCCAAATTCCTGGGACCCCCCCAAATTCCTGGGACCCCCCACAAACTCCTGACCCCCCCAAATTCCTGACCCCCCCAAATTCCTGACCCCCCAAATTCCTGGGACCCCCCAAACTCCTGACTCCCCCAAACTCCTGACCCCCCCAACTTCCTGGGATCCCCCAAATTCCTGACCCCCCAAACTCCTGAACCCCCCAATTTCCTGGGACCCCCCAAACTCCTGACCCCCCCAAAAGCCAGGGCGCCCTCCAAATTTCTGAGACCCCTCCCAAATTCTTGCCCCTCCCCCCCAGATTCCCGGGACCCCCCCCCCAAACTCTTGGGACCCCCCCAACTTTTGGGACCCCCCCCCCAAACCCCCCCCTCGCCCCCGTTACCGGCTTCACCGGCGCGGGGCCTCCCAAAAATCCTCGGCCATGGCGGGGGGGGGGGGGGGGCTGCTCCGGGGTGGGGGAGGGGCGGGGGGTGCTCCGGGGTGGGGGAGGGGCGGGCGGTGCCGGCCGGGGGTCGGGGTTGGGTGGGGGGGGGGTGGGGGAGGGGAGCCTGCACCCCCGAAAAGCGGCGGCGCCAAGATGGCGGCGCGGGGGGGGCGGGGCCGGCGGGGTGACGTCAGCGGCGCGGGGGGCGGGGCCCGTTGGCCGCCTTGGCGCCGCGTTACACCCGGCGCGGCCTTTTACACCGCGTTTGCCCCACATCGGCCGCTGTTTACACCACATTTACCCCCCTTGCACCCTTACCCCCCGCACCCCTTTACCCCCCTTACACCCGATTTACCCCACCTTTACACCACATTTACCCCCCTTACACCACATTTACCCCACCTTTACACCACATTTACCCCCCTTGCACCCCCTTTACCCCCCTTACACCCGATTTACCCCACCTTTACACCACATTTACCCCCTTACACCCCCTTTACCCCACCTTTACACCACATTTACCCCCCTTACACCCGATTTACCCCCCTTACACCCCCTTTACCCCACCTTTACACCACATTTAACCCCCTTACACCGGATTTACCCCCTTACACCACATTTACCCCACCTTTACACCACATTTACCCCCCTTGCACATTTACCCCCTTACACCCGATTTACCCCACCTTTACACCACATTTACCCCACATTTACACTCCCCTTATCCCACATTTACACCCTTTACCCCACATTTACACCCCCATTACCCCACATTTACACCCCTTTACCCCACATCCGGATTTACACCCGCCTTCCCCGACGTTAGCAGACGTTTCACTCCGGATTTACGCCAAGTTCGAAGACGCTTTATTCCGCGTTTACGCCGCGCTACTCCGGATTTACACCCCGGCGGCACGCCGTTTACACCCGCGGTTACATCCCCGCGCGCGCCCGCTCCGCTCCGGATTTACACCCCTGTTCCTCCGGATTTACACCCTGCTATCTCCGGACTCGCAGCCGCCTTACTCTGGATTTACACCCGGGCCCCCCCCCAGATTTACACCCTCGGTGCTCCGGATTTACACCCCTGTTCCTCCGGATCTACACCCCGTTCCTACTGACATACATCCTCTGTCCTCCGGATTTACACCCGCCCCTTCTTCCACGTTTACACCCCCGTTGCTCCGGATTTACACTGCTTTCCTCCAGATTTACACCCCTGTTCCTCCGGATTTACACCCCCCTTCTTCCACATTTACACCCGCATTCCTCCGGATTTACACCCCTGTTCCTCCGGATTTACACCCCCCCCTTCTTCCACGTTTACACCCCCGTTCCTCCGGATTTACACCCCATTCCTACTGACATACATTCTCTTTCCTCCGGATTTACACCCCCCTTTCTTCCACATTTACACCCCGTTCCTCCGGATTTACACCCCCGTTCCTCTGGATTTACACCCCCCTTCCGGATTTACACCCCTATTCCTCCGGATTTACACCCCCGTTCCTCCGGATTTACACACCCCCTCTTCCGGATTTACACCCCTATTCCTCCGGATTTACACCCCTGTTCCTCCAGATTGACACCCCAGTTCCTCCGGATTTACACCCCCCCTTCTTCCACTTTACACCCGCGTTCCTCTGGATTTACACCCCCGTTCCTCCGGATTTACACCCCTGTTCCTCCGGATTTACACCCCCGTTCCTCCGGATTTACACCTCCGTTCCTCCGGCGGGCGTGGCGGGGTCAGGGGTCAGAGGTCAGGGGTCAGCACGGGGTCCTGGAGGCCCTGGAGCTCCCCGCAGGCCCTGGGGGGAGGGGGGAGGGGCAGAGGGTGAGGGGGAGGGGGCAGCAGCAGGGGGCGGGGTCTGGGGGGGGGGTGGGCGGGGTCTGGGGGTGGGCGTGGCCGTTACCTCCAGCACCAATCGGATGCGGCGCGGATCTCGGCCGTCCGCGTCAGGGGAGTCGCTCAGCCTGCGGGGAAGGGGGCGGGGCTTCAGGGGGGCGGGGCTTCAGGAGGGGGGCAGGGCCACCTTCGCAGGGTGTGGGCGTGGCCTTTTGTGGGGGCGTGGCCTGGCTGAGCGGGGGGCGTGGCTTAGCTACAAGTAGACATTGGCGGTGTGGCGGGGGGTGTGGTGGAGCCGGCGGGGGCGTGGCCAAGCCCAAAGGGGGCGTGGCCTGAGAGGGGGCGTGGCCACTCCTGACCCCCAAATTCCAGGGACCCCCTCCCAAACTCTTGCCCCCCCCTCCCAAATTCCTGACCCCCCCAAACTCCTGGGACCCCCCCCAAACTCCTGACCCCCCCAAAACTCCTGGGACCCCCCAAATTCCTGGGACCCCCCTCCCAAACTCCTGACCCCCCCCAAACTCCTGGGACCCCCCCCAAATTCGTGGGACCCCCCCCAAACTCTGGCCCCAAACTCCTGGGACCCCCCAAATTCCTGGGACCCCCCTCCCAAACTCTGACCCCCAAACTCCTGGGACCCCCAAATTCGTGGGACCCCCCAAACTCCTGACCCCCCAAACTCCTGGGACCCCCAAATTCCTGGGACCCCCCTCCCAAACTCCTGACCCCCAAACTCCTGGGACCCCCCCCAAATTCGTGGGACCCCCCAAACTCCTGACCCCCCCAAACTCCTGACACCCCCAAATTCCTGGGACCCCCCCAAACTCCTGACCCCCCAAACTCCTGACCCCCCCAAACTCCTGACCCCCCCAAATTCCTGGGACCCCCAAACTCCTGACACCCCCCCAAACTCCTGACCCCCCAAACTCCTGGGACCCCCCACAAATTCGTGGGACCCCCCACAAACTCCTGACCCCCTCCAAACTCCTGACCCCCCCAAACTCCTGACCCCCCAAACTCTGGGACCCCCAAAACTCCTGGGACCCCCTCCAAACTCCTGACCCCCCTCCAAACTCCTGACCCCCAAACTCCTGGGACCCCCAAAACTCCTGGGACCCCCAAACTCCTGACCCCCCCAAATTCCTGGGACCCCCCCCAAACTCCCGACCCCCCCAAATTCCTGGGACCCCCCAAATTCCTGGGACCCCCCAAACTCCTGACCCCCCCAAATTCCTGACCCCCCAAACTCCTGGGACCCCCCAAACTCTGACCCCCCCAAAACTCCTGGGACCCCCAAATTCCTGGGACCCCCCCCAAACTCCTGACCCCCCCAAACTCCTGGGACCCCCCTCAAATTCCTGACCCCCCCAAACTCCTGGGACCCCCCAAATTCGTGGGACCCCCCAAACTCCTGACCCCCCCAAACTCCTGACCCCCCAAATTCCTGGGACCCCCCCCAAACTCCCGACCCCCCAAATTCCTGGGACCCCCCCCAAATTCCTGACCCCCCCAAACTCCTGACCCCCCCAAATTCCTGGGACCCCCCAAATTCCTGGGACCCCCCAACTCCCGACCAGCCGCGAGGGGGGCGTGCTTTGGCCCGAGGCCGGGCCGCAGGCCCGGCCTAGAGGGGGCGCGGCCTAGCTGCTAAAGGGGCGTGGCTGAGGCGTTAAAGGGGCGTGGCCGGACCCCGGCGTGGGTGGGCGTGTCCCGAAGGCGGGGGGGGCGTGTCCCGGCGGAGGGGGCGTGGCCTCACCGGCGCAGCAGGCGGCGGCGGCGCTCCAGGTGCCGCAGGGCCTCGGGCAGCGTCAGCTCGGCGAAGAACCCGAAGCCCAGCGCCACGAACACGCGCCGGGGGGCGGGGCTACGAGGGGGGCGGGGCTTAGCGGGCTGGGCCCCGCCCCCCGGAGTAGGGGAGGGAGGGGGAGCGGAGGTGGCCCCGGGGGCGCGGGGGCGGCGTGCGGTTCGGGGGTCACCGCGAGAATGGGGGTGGGGGGGAGTTTGGGGTCCCCGGGGGGGGCCTGGGGGCTGGGGTCCATTCGGGGTCCTGGGGGTTGGGGGGGGGGTCCCTGAGGGGTGGGGGGGCAGAGAGTTTGGGGTCCCAGGGGGGATCCCGGGGGGCTGGGGTCCATTCGGGGGGTCCCGGGCGGTCTGGGGGGGTCCCTGAGGGTGGGGGGGCAGAGGAGTTTGGGGTCCCGGGGGGGTCCTGGGGGCCTTGAGTCCATTTGGGGGGTCCCGGGGGGGGGGGGGAGTCCTGAGGGGTGGGGGGGGGGGGGGAGTTTGGGGTCCCGGGGGTCCCGGGGGAGCTGGGGTCCATTCGGGGGTCCCCGGGGGTGTGGGGTGCCAGGGGGGTTTGGGGTCCCGGGGGGTCCCGGGGGCTGGGATCCATTTGGGTGGTCCTAGGGGGTTGGGGGTCTCGGGGGTGGGGGGCAGGGGAGTTTGGGGTCCTGAGGGGGGTCCCGGGGGGCTGGGGTCCATTCGGGGGTCCTGGGGGGAGTGGGGGGCGCAGGGGAGTTTGGGGTCCCGGGGGGGGGCCTGGGGGCTGGGGTCCATTCGGGGGTCCCGGGGGGTTGGGGGGGCCCCGGGGGGTGGGGGGGGGGGGGGCAGGGAGTTTGGGGTCCCGGGGGGGTCCGGGGGGGGCTGGGGTCCATTCGGGGGTCCCGGGGGGGGGGGGGGGGCAGGGGAGTTTGGGGTCCCGGGGGAGGTCCCAGGGGGACTGGGGTCCATTTGGGGGGTCCCGGGGGGGTGGGGGGGGGGCAGGGGGGTTTGGGGTCCCGGGGGGGTCCTGGGGGCCTTGAGTCCATTTGGGGGGTCCTGGGGGGGGGTCCCGGGGGGCTGGGGTCCATTCGGGGGGTCCCGGGGGTTGGGGGGGGGTCCTGAGGGGTGGGGGGGGCAGGGAGTTTGGGGTCCCAGGGGGATCCCGGGGGCTGGGGTCCATTCGGGGGTCCCGGGGGTTGGGGGGTGCCAGGGGAGTTTGGGGTCCCGGGGGGGGCCTGGGGGGCTGGGGTCCCATTCGGGGGTCCCCGGGGGTTGTGGGGGTCCTGAGGGGGGGGGGGGGGCAGGGGAGTTTGGGGTCCCAGGGGGGGTCCTGGGGGCCTTGAGTCCATTTGGGGGTCCTGGGGGGGGTTGGGGGGTCCGGGGGTGGGGGGGGGGCAGGGGAGTTTGGGGTCCCGGGGGGGTCCCGGGGGTTGGGGGGGGGGGTCCTGAGGGGTGGGGGGGGGGGCAGGGGAGTTTGGGGTCCCGGGGGGGGCCTGGGGGGGCTGGGGTCCATTCGGGGGGGTCCTAGGGGGGGGGGGTGGGGGGCCAGGGGAGTTTGGGGTCCCGGGGGAGGTCCCGGGGGGCTGGGGTCCATTCGGGGGTCCCGGGGGAGGTGGGGGGGGCAGGGGGTTTGGGGTCCCGGGGGGGTCCTGGGGGCTGGGGTCCATTCAGGGGGTCCCGGGGGGGGGGGGCAGGGGAGTTTGGGGTCCCGGGGGGGGGTCCTGGGGGCCTTGAGTCCATTTGGGGGGTCCTGGGGGGTCCCGGGGGCCTGGGGTCCATTCGGGGTCCCAGGGGGTGGGGGGGCCAGGGAGTTTGGGGTCCCGGGGGGGGTCCCGGGGGGCTGGGGTCCATTCGGGGGTCCCGGGGGGTCCCAGGAGCCAGGGACTTTGGGGTGCATTTTGGGGGATCGCAGGAGGGGGGGGGGGTCCCGGGGGCTTGGGGGTCCCCGGGGGGGGGATGGGGTCCGTTTCTGGGGGTCCCGGGGGAGGGGCAGCGCCCCCGCTCACATGTTCGGCCGTGACAAAGAAGTTGCAGCCGAGGTCGACCTGGGTGCGCAGGGGGCGGGCGCCTCCTGGGGGGCCCTCAGCACCTCGCCCCCGCCCCCAGCCCCCGCGGGACCCCCATCCCCCCCACACCGCCCCCATCCCCCCGCGGGACCCCCGACCCCCACGGGACCCCCATCCCCCCACACCGCCCCCCAGCCCCCCGTGGGACCCCCATCCCCCCACACCGCCCCATCCCCCCGCGGGACCCCCGACCCCCGCGGGACCCCCCATCCCCCCACACAGCTCCCCAGCCCCCCGCGGGACCCCCAACGCCCCACACTGCCCCCCACCCCCCCGTGGGACCCCCACCCCCCACACCTGCCCATCCCACCACGGGACCCCCAACCCCCCACACCGCCCCCCAGACCCCCACGGGACCCCAACCCCCCACGGGACCCCCATCCTCCCAGACCTCCCCCCATCCCCCCACGGGACCCCCATCCCCCCACGGGACCCCCAACCCCCCACACCGCCCCCCAGCCCCCCACGGGACCCCCATCCCCCCAGACCTCCCCCCCACCCCCCCCCGGGACCCCCGACCCGCCACCGGACCCCCATCCCCCCGCGGGACACCCATCCCCCCACACTGCCCCCCATCCCCCCAGGCCCCGCCCCTAGGCCCCGCCCACTGGAGGCCCCGCCCCCAGGTCCCCTCACCCCCCATCCCCCCAGGCCCCGCCCCCCAGGCCCCGCCCCCAGGTCCCCTCACCCCCCCGCCCCCCAGGCCCCGCCCCCCAACCCCACACCCCCAATCCCACACCCCCCAGGCCCCGCCCCCCAAAGGCCCCGCCCCCAGAGGCCCCGCCCCCAACCCCACACCCCCAATCCCACACCCCCAGGCCCCGCCCCCCAGGTCCCCCTCACCCCCCCGCCCCCCAGGCCCCGCCCCCAAGGCCCTGGCCCCCCAACCCCACACCCCCCAGGCCTCGCCCCCCAGGTCCCCCTCCCTCCAGGCCCCTCCCGCCCCACAGGCCCCGCCCCCAGAGGCCCCGCCCCCAACCCCACACCCCCAACCCCACACCCCCAGACCCCGCCCCCAGAGGCCCCCGCCCCCCAGGCCCCGCCCACCTGGAGGGCGGCCGAGCGTCGGCGCTGAGCTGCAGCACGTGCGCCTCCTGCTCGTACAGCCCCTCGCGCTGCGCCTCCACGCGCCTGCAGGGGGCGCTGTTGTAGCGGGGGGGCGTGGCCTCGGGGGCGGGGGCGTGGCCACGGGGGGGGGGGCGGGAAAACGGGAGGGAGGGGAACGGCGCGGGGGCGTGGCCGGGCTGTTTCCCGCCCTCCCCCCACCCCCCTTCCCCCCCAGCCGCGGGTGGGCGTGGCCGGGGCGTGCGCGCTGACGTCACCCACCGCAGGTCGCGGCGCAGCACGTCGCTGACGAAGGCCTCGTAGCGCTGCGCCTTCCCGCCCGCCTCCTCCTCCTCCTCCTCCCGCCGCCGCCGCCATGTCGCCGCCGTCGGCGTCGCGGCGTCACACGCCGCGCCGCCGGGGCGGGGCCGGCGGCGGCGCGTCATCGGCGGGCGCCGCTTGCGCGTCATCGCGGCGCGGCGCGCGGCCCCCAACCCCGCGCGGCGCTATGGGCGCCCCAAGCCCCGCCCCCCCCGGAGCCCCCGCCCCCAAACCCCGCCCCCCAGCCCCTATAGGCGCGTACGCCCCGCCCCCCGCGCCGTAAGCCCCGCCCCCCGCGCCGTAAGCCCCGCCCCGCGCCGTAAGCCCCGCCCCCCGCTTGGGGAAGGGGCGGGGTCAGTGAGGGGGCGGGACCCTGGGAGGCCCCGCCCCCGCCGGAGTCACGGGGGGCGGAGCTTGTGGGCCCGGGGGGCGGGGCTTGGGAGGAGAGGGGCGGGGCTGAAGCGGTGGGCGGGGCTTGTGGGCGGGGCCGAGCGGCTGTAGGCGGGGTTTGGGGGCGGGGCCCCCCCAAATTTGCCCCCCATCTGCGCCTCACATCCGGCCCCGCCCCTCTGCTGACGTCACGGCGGCCCCCGCGCCCCTCCCCCAGAACCAACCCCCCCCCCAAATCCCCCGCCCCTCCCCCCACCCAAAGCAACACAGGCACCGCCCCTCCCCCCACCGCCCCTCTCCCCCCCCGCCCCTCCCCCCCCGCCGCCCCTCCCCCCCCGCCCCTCCCCCCCGCCGCCCCTCCCCCCGCCGCCCCTCCCCCCCCCGGGGCGCCCGGAGCCGCCAGTGCCGGGGTCTCTTTATTGGGGGTGGGGGAGGGGGCGGGGTGGGGAGGGGTCCCGCGGCGTCGCCGGGAGCATCGGTCCTCTGCGGGTGGGGGGAGGGAGGGAGGGTGAATGGGGGGGGGCGGGCGGGGGGGGGGGCGTCCAGGGGTGCGCCCCTCCCCCCCACCCCGGGAGCCTGCCCCTCCCCCACCCACGGGATCCCACCCCCTCCCCCCACAGTACCTGCCCCTCCCCCCACCCCGCGTAACCCTGCCCCTCCCCCCACCCATGCTCCCTGCCCCTCCCCCCACGGTACCGTGCCCCTCCCCCACCCCGCGTAACCCCGCCCCTCCCCCACCCACGCTCCCTGCCCCTCCCCCACCAGGACTCTGCCCCTCCCCCACCCCGAGGAACCCCGCCCCTCCCCCACCCACGCTCCCTGCCCCTCCCCCACAGGACTCTGCCCCTCCCCCACCCATGCCCCTCCTCTGCCCCTCCCCCCACAGTACCGTGCCCCTCCCCCACCCCCGAGGAACCCTGCCCCTCCCCCAACAGGACTCTGCCCCTCCCCCACCCCAGGGTCCCAGCCCCTCCCCCACCCAGGGTCCCTGCCCCTCCCCCCCGGGATCCCGCCCCTCCCCCCGGGATCCCGCCCCTCCCCCCGGGATCCCGCCCCTCCCCCACCCCGGACTCTGCCCCTCCCCCCCCAGGGATCCCTGCCCCTCCCCCCCCCCCGGGATCCCGCCCCCTCCCCCACCCAAGCTCCCAGCCCCTCCCCCCCCCGGTCCCAGCCCCTCCCCCCGGGGATCCCTGCCCCTCCCCCCGGGATCCCGCCCCTCCCCCCCGGTCCCCGCCCCCCCGCAGCCCCCCCGCACCGTGGGGGGCGGGGGCGGGGCCGCACGTGCAGGCAGGGCCGCGTCTCGTCCAGGCGCAGGCGCTGCCCCCCAGCGCGGGGCAGCGGGGGCGGGGCGCCCCCAGAACGTCACGTTCACGGGGGAGGGGAGCTCACGGGCGTCACCGTGCGCCTGCAGGGGCGCTGTCAGCCCCGCCCCACAGCGCCCCCCGCCCCACGGATCCCCCGCCCCACGGATCCCCCGCCCCACAGCGCCCCCCGCCCCACGGATCCCCCGCCCCACGGATCCCCCGCCCCACAGCGCCCCCCGCCCCACGGATCCCCCGCCCCACGGATCCCCCGCCCCACAGCGCCCCCCACCCCACGGATCCCCGCCCCACGGATCCCCCGCCCCACAGATCCCCCGCCCCACAGCGCCCCCGCCCCACAGCGCCCCCCGCCCCACGGATCCCCCGCCCCACGGATCCCCCCGCCCCACGGATCCCCCGCCCCACAGCGCCCCCCGCCCCACGGATCCCCCCGCCCCACGGATCCCCCGCCCCACGGATCCCCCACCCCACAGCGCCCCCCGCCCCACGGATCCCCCCGCCCCACAGCGCCCCCCGCCCCACAGCGCCCCCCGCCCCACGGATCCCCCGCCCCATGGATCCCCCGCCCCACAGCGCCCCCCGCCCCATAGATCCCGCCTGGGCCCCATAGATCCCCCGCCCCACAGCGCCCCCCCGCCCCACGGATGCCCCGCCCCATGGATCCCCCGCCCCATGGATCCCCCGCCCCACAGCGCCCCCCCGCCCCACGGATCCCCCGCCCCACGGATCCCCCGCCCCACAGCGCCCCCCGCCCCATGGATCCCCCGCCCCATGGATCCCGCCTGGGCCCCATAGATCCCCCGCCCCATGGATCCCCCGCCCCACGGATCCCCGCCCCCGGCGCCCCCCCGCCCCATGGATCCCCCGCCCCACAGCGCCCCCCGCCCCACAGCGCCCCCGCCCCATGGATCCCCCCGCCCCATGGATCCCCCGCCCCACAGCGCCCCCCGCCCCACGGATCCCCCGCCCCATGGATCCCCCGCCCCATGGATCCCCCGCCCCACAGCGCCCCCCGCCCCACAGCGCCCCCCGCCCCACGGATCCCCCGCCCCACGGATCCCCCGCCCCACAAGCGCCCCCCGCCCCACGGATCCCCCGCCCCATGGATCCCCCGCCCCACGGATCCCCCCGCCCCACAGCGCCCCCCCGCCCCACAGCGCCCCCCGCCCCACGGATCCCCCGCCCCACGGATCCCCGCCCCACAGATCCCCCGCCCCATGGATCCCCCGCCCCACGGATCCCCCGCCCCACGGATCCCCCCGCCCCACAGCGCCCCCCGCCCCCACGGATCCCCCGCCCCACGGATCCCCCGCCCCACAGCGCCCCCCGCCCCACGGATCCCCCGCCCCACGGATCCCCCGCCCCCACAGCGCCCCCCGCCCCACGGATCCCCCGCCCCACGGATCCCCCGCCCCACAGCGCCCCCGCCCCACGGATCCCCCGCCCCACGGATCCCCCGCCCCACCGTCCCCCCGCCCCCCGCGCCCCCCGCCCCGCGCGCCCCCGCCCCACGGATCCCCCCGCCCCACGGATCCCCGCCCCACGGATCCCCCGCCCCGCGCCCCCCGCCCCACGGATCCCCCGCCCCACGGATCCCCCGCCCCACGGATCCCCCACCCCACAGCGCCCCCCCGCCCCACGGATCCCCCGCCCCGCGCCCCCCGCCCCGCGCCCCCCGCCCCACGGATCCCCCGCCCCCATGGATCCCCCGCCCCACAGCGCCCCCGCCCCCGCCGTCCCGCCTGGGCCCCGCCGTCCCCCGCCCCACAGCGCCCCCCGCCCCACGGATGCCCCGCCCCATGGATCCCCCGCCCCATGGATCCCCCGCCCCACCGCGCCCCCCGCCCCACGGATCCCCCGCCCCACGGATCCCCGCCCCACAGCGCCCCCCGCCCCATGGATCCCCCGCCCCATGGATCCCGCCTGGGCCCCCGCCGTCCCCCGCCCCATGGATCCCCCGCCCCATGGATCCCCCCGCCCCCGCGCGCCCCCCGCCCCCACGGATCCCCCGCCCCATGAATCCCCCGCCCCACAGCGCCCCCCGCCCCGCGGATCCCCCCGCCCCGCGGATCCCCCGCCCCCACGGATCCCCCGCCCCACAGCGCCCCCCGCCCCATGGATCCCCCGCCCCACAGCGCCCCCCCCCCCCGCGCGCCCCCCGCCCCATGGATCCCCCGCCCCATGGATCCCCCCGCCCCACAGCGCCCCCGCCCCACGGATCCCCCGCCCCATGGATCCCCCGCCCCCGCGGATCCCCCCGCCCCACAGCGCCCCCCGCCCCCACAGCGCCCCCCGCCCCATGGATCCCCCGCCCCATGGATCCCCGCCCCATGGATCCCCCGCCCCCATGGATCCCCCGCCCCACAGCGCCCCCCGCCCCACGGATCCCCCGCCCCACAGCGCCCCCGCCCCACGCGCCCCCCGCCCCATGGATCCCCCGCCCCATGGATCCCCGCCCCATGGATCCCCCGCCCCATGGATCCCCCGCCCCACACGCGCCCCCCCGCCCCATGGATCCCCCGCCCCACGGATCCCCCCGCCCCACGGATCCCCCGCCCCATGGATCCCCCGCCCCACAGCGCCCCCCCGCCCCACAGCACCCCCACCCCACAGCGCCCCCCCGCCCCACAGCGCCCCCGCCCCACGGATCCCCCCGCCCCACAGCGCCCCCCGCCCCACAGCGCCCCCCGCCCCACGGATCCCCCGCCCCCATAGATCCCGCCTGGGCCCCATAGATCCCCCCCGCCCCACAGCGCCCCCCCGCCCCATGGATTCCCCGCCCCATGGATCCCCCCGCCCCATGGATCCCCCGCCCCACAAGCGCCCCCCGCCCCATGGATCCCCCTGCCCCACAGCGCCCCCCGCCCCACGGATCCCCCGCCCCACGGATCCCCCGCCCCATGGATCCCCCACCCCACAGCGCCCCCCGCCCCGCGGATCCCCCGCCCCACAGCGCCCCCCCGCCCCACAGCGCCCCCCGCCCCATGGATCCCCCGCCCCATGGATCCCCCGCCCCACAGCGCCCCCCGCCCCACGGATCCCCCGCCCCATGGATCCCCCGCCCCATGGATCCCCCCGCCCCACAAGCGCCCCCCGCCCCACGGATCCCCCGCCCCACAGCGCCCCCCGCCCCACGGATCCCCCGCCCCATGGATCCCCCGCCCCACAGCGCCCCCCGCCCCACGGATCCCCCGCCCCATGGATCCCCCGCCCCATGGATCCCCCGCCCCACAAGCGCCCCCCCGCCCCACGGATCCCCCGCCCCATGGATCCCCCGCCCCATGGATCCCCCGCCCCACAGCGCCCCCCGCCCCACGGATCCCCCGCCCCACAGCGCCCCCCGCCCCACGGATCCCCCGCCCCATGGATCCCCCCGCCCCACAGCGCCCCCCGCCCCACGGATCCCCCGCCCCATGGATCCCCCCGCCCCACAGCGCCCCCTGCCCCACGGATCCCCCGCCCCATAGATCCCACCTGGGCCCCATAGATCCCCAGCCCCATAGAGCCCCAGCCCCCGCAGATCCCCAGCCCCATGGATCCCCCGCCCCATAGATCCCGCCCGGGCCCCATGGATCCCCCGCCCCATAGAGCCCCAGCCCCATAGATCCCGCCCGGGCCCCATAGATCCCCAGCCCCATGAGCCCCAGCCCCATAGATCCCCAGCCCCATGGATCCCCCACCCCATAGATCCCGCCCGGGCCCCATGGATCCCCCGCCCCATGGATCCCCCGCCCTATGGATCCCCAGCCCCATAGAGCCCCCGCCCCATGGATCCCCCGCCCCATAGATCCCCCGCCCCATAGATCCCACCTGGGACCCATAGATCCCCAGCCCCATAGATCCCCAGCCCCATAGATCCCACCTGGGACCCATAGATCCCCAGCCCGATAGATCCCCAGCCCCATAGATCCCGCCTGAGCCCCATGGATCCTGCCTGGGCCCCATAGCCCCCCAGCCCCATAGATCCCGCCTGGGCCCCCATAGATCCCCCGCCCCATAGATCCTGCCTGGGCCCCATAGCCCGCCAGCCCCATGGATCCTGCCTGGGCCCCATAGATCCCCAGCCCCATAGATCCCCCACTGACCCCATGGCCCCCCCAGCCCCGTACACCCCCTGCCCCACAGCCGCCCCACTGACCCCATGGCCCCCCTGCCCCACAGCCGCCCCACAGCCCCTGTACGCACGGGTAGGGGGGGTAGATGGGCTGGCACTCCCGGCTGCGGCTGCGCGTGGGGCTGGCCCCACACGGGGGGGTGCAGAGTCCCCAGGGGCTCCAGTCCGACCAGTTCCCCTCCACTGGGGACAGAAGGGCGGCGTCACCTCCCCCGGCCCCATAGATTCTATGGGGCTGGGGGTATATGGGGTGCCTGGGGGCAGGTAGGGGGCCGGGGATCCCTGGAGGGGGCTGTGGGTCGCTATGGGGCAGCCGTGGGCCCCTGCGGGCAGCTATAGGGCACTGCATAGGGCAGCTATGAGGCGCTATGGGGCGGCTGTGGGGCAGATGTCGGGTGCTATAGGGCAGCTATAGGGTGCTATAGGGCAGCTGCGGGGCAGCTGTGGGGCGCTATAGGGCAGCTATAGGGTGCTATAGGGCGGCTGTGGGGCGCTATAGGGCAGCTGTGGGGTGCTATAGGGCAGCTATAGGGCAGCTGTGGGGCGCTATACAGCAGCTATAAGGCACTATAGGGCAGCTGTAGGGTGCTATAGGGCAGCTATAGGGCAGCTATAGGGCAGCTGTGGGGCGCTATAGGGCAGCTATAAGGCACTATATGGCGGGTGTGGGGTGCTATGGGGCAGCTGTAGGTAGCTATAGGGCAGCTATAGGGTGCTATAGGGCAGCTATGGGGTGCTATAGGGCAGGTATAGGGTGCTATAGGGTGGCTGTGGGGCAGCTGTGGGGTGCTATAGGGCAGCTGTGGGCAGCTATATGAGAGTTCTGGGGCGCTATAGGGCAGCTGTGGGGCAGCTGTGGGGCGCTATGGGGCAGCTGTAGGCATCTATAGGGCAGCCGTGGGGTGCTATAGGGCAGCTATGAGGGGCTATAGGGCAGCTGTGGGGCGCTATAGGGCAGGCATAGGGTGCTATAGGGCAGCTGTGGGGCGCTATAAGACAGCTGTGGGGCGCTATAGGGCAGCTATAGGGTGCTATAGGGCAGCTGTGGGGCGCTATAGGGCAGCGATGAGGCGCTCTGGGGCGGCTGTGGGGCAGCTGTGGGGCGCTATAGGGCAGCTGTAGGCAGCTATAGGGTGCTATAGGGCAGCTGTGGGCAGCTGTACAGGAGTTCTGGGGCGCTATAGGGCAGCTGTGGGGCAGCTGTGGGGCGCTATAGGGCAGCTATAAGGCACTATAGGGTGGCTGTGGGGCGCTATAAGGCAGCTGTGGGGCGCTATAGGGCAGCTATAGGGTGCTATAGGGCGGCTGTGGGGCGCTATAGGGCAGCGATGAGGCGCTCTGGGGTGGCTGTGGGGCAGCCGTGGGGCGCTATAGGGCAGCTATAGGGCACTATAGGGCAGCGACGAGGCGCTGTGGGGCGGCTGTGGGGCAGCCGTGGGGCGCTATAGGGCAGCTATAGGGTGCTATAGGGCAGCTGTGGGGTGCTATAGGGCGGCTGTGGGGCAGCCGTGGGGCAGCCGTGGGGCGCTCACGCAGGCAGTGCTGGACGTTGTAGCAGGCGCGGAGCTGGATGGTGCCGGCCTCCCCCTCAGTGGGGCAGGGGGGCCCCCCGGCCTGGCGCCCCACACATTCGCGCGTCCGCCGCTGCTGCCCCACGGCGAGCTTGCAGCTCAGCGCCCCCCACGGCCGCCGCTCGCAGGGGGTCCAGGCGCCCCACGGCCCCCACTCTGGCACGGCTGGGGGGCAGAGGGGGGGCGGGGTCAGGGGGCAGCCGTGGGGCGCCCCATAGATCCCCCTGCCCCACACTTGGGGGGCGCTGCGGTGGGGGTGAGGGGGTGGGTGCCTCGGGGGGGGCCTTTCCCCCAAACCCCGCCCCTCCCCCCACAAACCCCACCCCTCCGCCCCAAACCCCGCCCCTCCGCCCCAAACCCCGCCCCTCCCCCACAAACCCCGCCCCTCCCGCCCCAAACCCCGCCCCCCCCCCCCACCCCAAACCCCGCCCCTCCCCACAAACCCCGCCCCTCCCCCACAAACCCCGCCCCTCCGCCCCCAAACCCCGCCCCTCCACCCCAAACCCCGCCCCTCACCCCAAACCCCGCCCCTCCGCCCCAAACCCCGCCCCCACCCCAAACCCCGCCCCTCCGCCCCAAACCCCGCCCCTCCGCCCCCAGCCGGTCTCTGCCCTCAGGCCCCGCCCCTCCGGCCCCGCCCCCGCCCCCGGCCCCGCCCCCTCACCGGGACACGCCCCCCGGGGCCCGCAGGCGCCGCGCCGCGTGCTGTTGCCGGGGCAACCGCGGCCGCCGTGGCGGGGGGGCGGGGCGTCGCAGGCGCGGCGCTGCAAGGCCACGCCCAGCCCGCACGTCACGGGGCACGGCCCGGCCGCCGACCACGCCCCCCACGCGCCGTCCTCTGCGGGAGGGGGGCGGGGTCAGGGGTGGGGCGGGGTCGGGGGTGGGGCCACGCCCCCGACACCCCCCCCGCCGGGGTTCCGCCCCCTTCCCGCCGTTTTTTGGGGGTCCCCGCGCTCACCGGGACAGGGGGGGAGGGGCGGGCGGGGCTGGGTCTCGGCCCCTCCCCCCGCGCAGGGGGCTCCGGGCGGGTCGCGCGAAGGGGGCGGGGCATCGCAGCGGCGGGTGCGGTTGCGCCCCGCCCCGGCCCCCGCCCCTGCCCCGCCCTCCGGCACCGCCCCTCGCAGCCGCTCCACGGCCCCCACGGCCCCCACGGGCCCCACGCGCCCGCCTCTGCGGGGGGAGGGGCGGGGTCAGCGAGCGCCCCGCCCCCTCCTCACATCCCCCGCCCCGCCCCCTCCTCACATCCCCCCGCCCTTCCCCGCCCCGCCCCCTCCTCACATCCCCCCCCGCCCCGCCCCCTCCTCACATCCCCCCCGCCCCGCCCCCTCCCCACATCCCCCCCCCCCCCCCCCCGCCCCCCCCCCGCCCCCTCTCCATCCCCCCCCGCCCTTCCCCCCCGCCCCGCCCCCCTCCTCACATCCCCCCCCGCCCCACCCCCCCTCATCTTAAACCCCTCCCCCATCTTCACCCCCCGCCCCTCCCCCATCTCCCTCCCCCCGCCCCTCCCCCCTCATCTTAAACCCCGCCCCTCCCCCATCTCCATCCCCGCCCCTCCCCCCTCAGCTTCACCCCCGCCCCTCCCCCATCTCCCTCCCCCCGCCCCTCCCCCATCTCTACCTCCCCGCCCCTCCCCTCCCCCCCGCCCCCCATAAACCCCTCCCCCATCCCCCCCGCCCCCTCCCCCTCATCTCCCCCTCCCCCCGCCCCTCCCCCCCTCCCCATCTCCCTCCCCCCGCCCCTCCCCCTCCCCCCGCCCCTCCCCCCTCACCGGGGCAGCGGGGGCCCCCCTGGCAGGGCCGCTCCTCCCGGCCCCCCCGGGCCCGCAGCTCCCCCCGCAGCGGGGGGGCGGGGCGGCGCACGCGCGCTCCCGCCGCTGGGTGCCGGCCCCGCACGTGACCGAGCAGCCGCCCCACGGCGCCCAGGGGGCCCAGGCCCCCGGCTCTGGGGGGGGGGGGGGGGGGGGTCAGCACCGCCCCCGCCCCTCCCCCCACAGCCCCACAGCCCCCCCCACACCCGCCCTGCCCCCCGCCCCCCGCCCCCGTGTCACCCCCGGCCCCTCCCCCCACACCCCCATGTCCGCCCCTCCCCCAGCCCCCCATCCCCCCATCCCCCCATGTCCGCCCCTCCCCCCACACCCCCACAGCCCCCCACCCACACCCCCCCCATCCCCCCCATCCCCCCACCCCCCATCACATCCCCTCCCCCCACACCTCCGGCCCCTCCCCCCACACCCCCCACCCCCCAAAACCCCCCCATGTCCCCTCCACACCCCTCCTCCCCCCACACCCCACCCCCCACACCCCCCTTCCCCCATCCCCCACCCCCCATGTCCGCCCCTCCCCCCACACCCTCCACACCCCCCTCCCCCCATACCTCACCCCCCACACCCCCCCCATCCCCCCTCATCCCCCCCACCCCCCTTCCCCCCACACCCCCCACCCCGCCACCCCCCATCCCCCCACATCGCCCCATCCCCCCACACCTCCGGCCCATCCCCCCACACCCTTCACACCCCCACATCCCCCCCACCCCCCATCCCCCCACATCCCCCATCCCCCCACCCCCCCCCCCCCCCACCCCCCATCCCCCCCCATCGCCCCACCCCCCCCCCGCCCCCCCGCACCGGGGCAGCGGGCCCCCTCGCAGGGCGCGCAGCTGCCAGTCGCGGGCGTCCCCGTCGCCCCGGGGGTCCCGGCTGCGGCCCCTCCGCTGCGTCCCCTCCCCGCACGTCACCGAGCAGCTGCCCCACGGCGCCCAGGGGCCCCACGCGCCCTCCCTGCGGGGGGGGGCACCGCGTCACCCCGCGCCGCCCAACGGGGGCCAGCGGCGCCCAGCGGCGCCCAACGGGGGCCAGCGGCACCCAACGGCACTCAACGGGGGGCAGGGGCGCCCAACGGCACCCAGGGGCGCCCAACGGGGGGCAGGGGCACCCAACGGCACCCAGGGGCGCCCAACAGCGCCCAACGGGGGGCAGGGGCGCCCAACGGCACCCAACAGGGCGCAGGGGCGCCCAACGGCACCCAACGGTGCCCAACGGGGGGCAGGGGCGCCCAACGGCACCCAACGGCACCCAATGACGCCCAACGGCACCCAACGGGGGCCAGGGGAACCCAACGGCACCCAACGGGGGGCAGGGGCACCCAACGGCACCCAATGGAGGGCAGGGGCACCCAACGGCACCCAACGGCACCCAACGGCGCCCAATGGCGCCCAATGGCACCCAACGGCACCCAATGGGGGGCAGGGGCACCCAACGGCACCCAATGGAGGGCAGGGGCACCCAACGGCACCCAACGGCACCCAACGGCGCCCAACGGGGGGCAGGGGCGCCCAACGGCACCCAACGGCACCCAACGGCGCCCAATGGCACCCAACGGCACCCAATGGGGGGCAGGGGCACCCAACGGCACCCAACGGCACCCAACGGGGGCCAGGGGCACCCAACAGCACCCAACGGCGCCCAACGGGGGGCAGGGGCGCCCAACGGCACCCAACGGCACCCAACGGCACCCAACGGGGGCCAGGGGCACCCAACAGCACCCAACGGCACCCAACGGGGGGCAGGGGCGCCCAACGGCACCCAACAGCACCCAACAGCACCCAACGGGGGGCAGGGGCACCCAACGGCACCCAACAGCACCCAACGGCGCCCAACGGGGGGCAGGGGCGCCCAACGGCACCCAACAGCACCCAACAGCACCCAATGGGGGCCAGGGGCACCCATGGCACCCAACGGCACCCAACGGCGCCCAACGGGGGCCAGGGGCACCCAATGGCACCCAACGGCACCCAACGGCACCCACGGCACCCGGTGGCACCCAACGGCGCCCGGGGCACCCAACGGGAGCCAATGGCACCCAATGGCACCCAACAGTGCCCCAGGGTCACCCAACGGCGCCCAATGGGGTCCAGGGGCACCCAATGGCACCCAGGGTCACCCAATGGCACCCAATGGCACCCAGGGTCACCCAACGGGGGCACAGTCACCCAACGGCACCCAATGGGGTCCAGGGACACCCAACGGCACCCAGGGTCACCCAATGGCACCCAATGGGGTCCAGGGGCACCCAACGGCACCCAGGGTCACCCAATGGCACCCAACGGCACCCAGGGTCACCCAACGGGGGCACAGTCACCCAACGGCACCCAACGGGGTCCAGGGGCACCCAACGGCACCCAACGGAACATGGCGGCACTCGATGGCACCCAGCGTCACCCAGCGCTGGGCGGGGCTTCCTGAGTGGGCGGGGCACCGGTGGGCGGAGCCACGAGCGGGGCTGTGATGTAACAGGAGGGGACCGGGATTGGGCAGGGTCGCATTGGTGGGCGGGGCTCGTGCCCGCGGGCGAGCCCTGGGGCCGTGGGCGGGGCTCGGTGCGGGGGTGGGCGTGGCTTGTGGCGCGGGGAGGGCGGGGCTGACCGGCAGGTGTGGCAGTGGCCGTGGGGGCGGAGCTTGTAGCCATAGGCGGTGTTGAGGCAGCAGTCGGCCAATGGGACGGGCTCGTCGCCCAGCGGGTCGGCGCAGGCCCCGCCTCCCCCTTCCTCCTCCAATCGGGCGAAGCACCACACAGGCGTGGCGGCTGGGGGCGGGGCCACGGGGGGGGTCACGTGAGGGGAAGGGGGAGGTGTGGGGCCCCTCCCCAGTGCTCCCAGTTTCCCCTCCCGTCCTCCCAGTACCCCCAGTTAGCCCAGTTTCCCCCCTTGCCCTGATCCCTCAGCCCCTCCCAGTGCTCCCAGTACTCCCCAGTCCTCCCAGTTTCTCCACTCCCCTGTACCCCTCAGCTCTCCCAGTCCCTCCCAGTTTCCCCAATTCCCCCCCGCCACACCCAATACCCGTCACCCTCAGTGCCCTCCCAGTGCTCCCAGTATCCCCCGCAAGTCCTCCCAGCTTCCTCAATTTCCCCACTCCCCCAGCCCCTCCCAGTCCTCCCAGTATCCCCCTAGTGCTCCCAGTTCCCAATTCTCCCTGTCCCCCCAGTTCCTCCCAGTATGCCCCAGTGCTCCCAGTCCCTCTCGGTTTCCTCCTTCCAGCCCTCCCAGTATGCCCCAGTGCTCCCTGGTTTCCCCCTCCCAGCCCTCCCAGTATGCCCCAGTGCTCCCAGTCCCTCTCGGTTTCCCCCTCCCAGCCCTCCCAGTATGCCCCAGTGCTCAGTTTCCCCCTCCCACTCCTCCCAGTATGCCCCAGTGCTCCCAGTCCCTCTCGGTTTCCCCCTCCCAGCCCTCCCAGTATGCCCCAGTGCTCAGTTTCCCCCTCCCACTCCTCCCAGTATGCCCCAGTGCTCCCAGTCCCTCTTGGATTCCCCCTCCCAGCCCTCCCAGTACGCCCCAGTGCTCCCAGTCCCTCTCGGTTTCCCCCTCCCAGCCCTCCCAGTATGCCCCAGTGCTCAGTTTCCCCCTCCCACTCCTCCCAGTATGCCCCAGTGCTCCCAGTCCCTCTCGGATTCCCCCTCCCAGCCCTCCCAGTATGCCCCAGTGCTCAGTTTCCCCCTCCCAGTATGCCCCAGTGCTCCCGGATTCCCCCTCCCAGCCCTCCCAGTATGCCCCAGTGCTCCCAGTCCCTCTCAGTTTCTCTCTCCCAGCCCTCCCCAGTACGCCCCAGTGCTCCCAGTCCCTCTCGGATTCCCCCTCCCAGCCCTCCCAGTACGCCCCAGTGCTCCCAGTCCCTCTCGGTTTCCCCCTCCCAGTCCTCCCAGTATGCCCCAGTGCTCAGTTTCCCCCTCCCAGTATGCCCCAGTGCTCCCAGTCCCTCTCGGATTCCCCCTCCCAGCCCTCCCAGTATGCCCCAGTGCTCCCAGTCCCTCTCGGTTTCCCCCTCCCAGTCCTCCCAGTATGCCCCAGTGCTCCCAGTCCCTCTCAGTTTCTCCCTCCCAGCCCTCCCAGTATGCCCCAGTGCTCCCAGTCCCTCTCGGATTCCCCCTCCCAGCCCTCCCAGTACGCCCCAGTGCTCCCAGTACCGGCGGGGGGGCCCAGCGCGGCGCAGAGCAGCGCCAGCAGCAGACCCGCGGGCGCCATGGGTGGGGGTGGGGGTGGGGGGGGAGAGGCCGCCCCTCCCCCCCCCCGGGGGCTATGGGGGGGTGGGGGGAGGGGCGGGGAGAAAGGGCCCCGGCCCCTCCCCCCCCCGCACACCCCGCCCCTCCCCCACGCGCTCCCGCGGGGTTTTTTCCCCGTTTATTAAAAACCGCGGCCGCGGGGGGGGAGGGGGAGGGGCGGGGAGGGGCTTCCCCGCGCGGGGGGGCGTGGCCAAGCGGGGCGTGGCCGAGGGGCGTGGCCGCGGCGGGGGAGGGGTCGCTCAGGGTCCCTCGCTGAAGCGCGTCGGGGCGCCGGGGCGGGGGCGGGGCGGGGCCTGGGGGGGGGGGGAAAGGGGTCAGCGCCCCACGGCGCCCCACGGCGCCCATCCCCCTCCCCCCACACCCCCCACAGCGCCCCACACCCCCACGTCGCCTCCCCCCGCAGCGCCCATCCCCCCACAGCGCCCATCCCCCACCCCCCACACCCCCCACAGCGCCCCACACCCCCCACGTCCCCTCCCCCCGCAGTGCCCATCCCCCCACAGCCCCCACACCCCCCACATCCCCTCCCCCCACAGCGCCCATCCCCCACAGCGCCCATCCCCCCTCCCCCAACAGCGCCCCCCATCCCCCACATCCCCTCCCCCCACAGCGCCCATCCCCCCACAGCGCCCCAACCGCCCATCCCCCACCCACCCACAGCCCCCCCCATGCCCCCACAGCCCCCCACATCCCCCACACCCCCCTCCCCCCACAGCGCCCCACACCCCCCACCCCCCCACCCCCCCCACTCCCCCACAGCGCCCATCCCCCACACCCTATGCGCCCATCCCCCACCCCCCCACCCCCCACAGCGCCCCACACCCCCCACATCCCCTCCCCCCACAGCGCCCATCCCCCCATCCCCCCACCCACCCACCCCCATCCCCCATCCCCCCACACCCCCCTCCCCCCACCCCCCCACCCCCTCCCCCCACAGTGCCCCACCCCCCCACACCCCCATCCCCCCCACCCTCCCCTCCCCCCTCCCCCCATCCCCCCCCACACCCCCCTCCCCCCACCCCCCACCCCCCCACAGCGCCCCACCCCCCCCACACCCCTCCCCCCCCCCCCGCCCCCGCCGCCCCTCACCTCCCCCCCCCCATCCCCCCATCCCCCCACCCCCCGCCCCCCCGCCCCCCCCGCCCCTCACCTCCCCCCGCCGCCGCCCCCCCGCGCCGCCCTCGCGCCAGCCCGCGCCCTGCAGCAGCCGGCAGCCCGGGGGGGGGGTCCCGGGGGGGAGGGGCGCCTCCGCCTCCCTGCGGGGGGAACGGGGGGGTCGGGGAGGGGGGCCGCCCCAGCACCCGCTTTTGGGGGTCTCCCCCCCACACCCACTTTCGGGGGTCCCAACCCCCCCCAGCACCCGCTTTTGGGGGTCCCAACCCCCCCGCACCCATTTTTGGGGGTCTCCACCCCCCCCAGCACCCACTTTTGGGGTTCCCTGCCCCCCCGCACCCGCTTTTGGGGGTCCTAACCCCCCCAGCACCCATTTTTGGGGGTCGCTGCCCCCCAGCACCCACTTTCAGGGGTCCCAACACCCCCCGCACCCACTTTCGGGGGTCTCCAACCCCCAGCACCCGCTTTTGGGGGTCCCTGCCCCCCCCGCACCCGCTTTTGGGGGTCCCAACCCCCCCAGCACCCGCTTTTGGGGGTCCCTGCCCCCCCCAGCACCCATTTTTGGGGTTCCCTGCCCCTCCAGCACCCGCTTTTGGGGGTGTCCTGCCCAACAGCACCCACTTCTGGGGTCCCACCCCCATTTTTAGGGGTCCCACACCCCCAGCCCCCCACTCTCGGGGGTCCCGGCACCTCCAGCACCCGCTTTTGGGGACCACCCGGCCCCCAGCACCCATTTTCGGGGTCCCAGCACCCGTTTTTGGGGGTCCCCCGCCCCCCAGCACCCATTTTCGGGGGTCCCTCGGGGGGGTGGGCGCTCACCCGGGGGTGGGGGGCGGTCCCCCAAATTTGCGGCGCTTGGGCTCGGGGGGTCGGGGCCCCCTGCTTCTCGCGCCGCTCGGCCGCCCGGTCGCGGTACTTCATCTGCGGGACGGCACCCATGGGTGCCCCCAGCCCCCAAATCCCCCCGCACCCATGGGTGCCCCCCAGATCCCCCCCCACCCATGGGTGCCCCCCAGTGCCCCCCACACCCATGGGTGCCCTCAGCCCCACAGCCGCCCCCCGCACCCATGGGTGCCCCCAGGCCCCCAAATCCCCCCGCACCCATGGCTGCCCCCAAATCCCCCCAGCACCCATGGGTGCCCCCAGCCCCCCGTCCCCCCGCACCCATGGGTGCCCCCCAATGCCCCCCGACCCATGGGTGCCCGCAGCCCCACAGCCGCCCCCACCCATGGGTGCCCCCAGTGCCCCCCAGCACCCATGGGTGCCCCCCAAATCCCCCAGCACCCATGGGTGCCCCCCAGTGCCCCCCCACCCATGGGTGCCCCCAGCCCCACAGCCGCCCCCCCACCCATGGGTGCCCCCCAGTGCCCCCCAGCACCCATGGGTGCCCCCCAAATCCCCCCAGCACCCATGGGTGCCCCCCAGTGCCCCCCACCCATGGGTGCCCCCAGCCCCACAGCCGCCCCCAGCACCCATGGGTGCCCCCCACATCCCCCCACACCCATGGGTGCCCCCCACACCCATGGGTGCCCCCAGCCCCCACAGCCGCCCCCCCGCACCCATGGCTGCCCCCAGCCCCCCAAATCCCCCCAGCACCCATGGGTGCCCCCCAAATCCCCCCGCACCCATGGGTGCCCCCAGCCCCACAGCCACCCCCCGCACCCATGGGTGCCCCCAGCCCCCAAATCCACCCAGCACCCATGGGTGCCCCCCAAATCCCCCCGCACCCATGGGTGCCCCCAGCCCCCCAAATCCCCCCCGCACCCATGGGTGCCCCCCAGTGCCTCCCAGCACCCATGAGTGCTCCCCAAATCCCCCAGCACCCATGAGTGCCCCCCAGTGCCCCCCCACCCATGGGTGCCCCCAGTGCCCCCCACACCCATGGGTGCCCCCAGCCCCACAGCCGCCCCCCCACCCATGGGTGCCCGCAGCCCCATACCCGCCCCCCAGCACCCCTGGGTGCCCCCCAAATCCCCCCCCCACCCACGGGTGCCCCCCACCCACCTCCATCTCCCCCGCTCGGGCCCCTCGGGGGGGCGGGTGGCTCCGACGCTGCAGCTCCAGGTTTTGCTGGGGGGGAGGGGGAGGGGGGCGCCCCGTTATCGGGGGCATCCCCCCAAAATCAGGAGGGGTCCCCAAAACCCAGGGGGGCCCCAATACTTCCAGACCCCCCAATCTCTTAAAGGGCCACGCCACCCTGTGAAGCAGCCACACTCAGCTCCACGGGGGGGTCCCTAAAATCTTGGGGGGGTCCCCAAAACCCAAGGGGGGCCCCAATACTTTCAGAGCCCCCCCAAACCTCTTAAAGGGCCACACCACCCTGTGAAACAGCCACACTCAGCTCCACGGGGGGGTCCCTGAGATCTTGGGGGGGTCCCCGAGATCTTGAGGGCCCCCATATTTTCAGAGCCCCCAAACCTCTTAAAGGGCCACACCACCCTGTGAAACAGCCACACCCAGCCCCACGGGGGGGTCCCCAAGATCTTGGGGGGGTCCCCAAAACCCAAGGGGAGCCCCAATATTTTCAAAGCCCCCCCCCAAACCTCTTAAAGGGCCACGCCACCCTGTGAAACAGCCACACTCGGCTCCACGGGGGGGTCCCCGAAATCCAAGGGGGGCCCCAATAGTTTCAGAGCCCCCCCCAAATCTCTTAAAGGGCCACGCCACCCTGTGAAACAGCCACACCCGGCTCCACGGGGGGGGTCCCCAAGATCTTGGGGGGGTCCCCGAGATCTTGGGGGCCCCCATATTTTCAAAGCCCCCCCCCAAACCTCTTAAAGGGCCACACCACCCTGTGAAGCAGCCACGCCCAGCTCCATGGCGCAGATACCCGAGATCTTGCGAGGGGTCCCCGAGATCTTGGGGGGCCCCCAATATTTTTAGACCCCCCCCAAACCCTCTTAAAGGGCCAGCGGCGGGGTACCTTGTGCAGCACGGAGAGCTGCTGGTGGCGCAGCAGGGCCTCCTTGCTGGGGAACTGGCGGCGGCAGAGCAGGCAGGCCAGCTTGTGCCAGTCGGTGAGGGGCTCCCCGGGGCGCTCGGGGCGCTCGGGCTCCTCCTCGCTCTCGCTCTCCCCGCTGTAGGCGGCCACCAGCCCGCGGGGGGGGCTCTGCGGGGCGGGGGGAGGGGAGGGGGGGGGGGGGGTTAGGGGCGCCCGTGGGTGGGGGGGGGGGGGGTAAAGGGGGGTTAGGGGGAGCGTTACCAGGCGGTCGTCGGGAGGCAGTTTGGGGAGGTCCAGGGAGGGGTGCTGGCGTTCGGTCAGGGCGCCCTAGGGGGGGGGGGAGGGGGGTTAGGGGGCACCCGTGGAGGTGGGGGGGGAGGGGGGGTGAGGCTGCCGCGGGGTGTCCCTATGGCACCGCATAGCCCCCCACGGGACCCCGTAGCCCCCCGGCACCCGTAGCCCCCTGGCACCCGTAGCCCACCTGGCACCCGTAGCCCACCTGGCACCCATAGCCCCCCACAGGACCCATAGCCCCCCCAGCACCCATAGCCCCCCCAGCACCCATAGCCCCCCACGGGACCCCATAGCCCCCCCAGCACCCATAGCCCCCCAGCACCCATAGCTCCCCACGGGACCCCATAGCCCCCCCTGGCACCCATAGCCCCCCCAGCAGCCATAGCCCCCCAGCACCCATAGAACCCCCCCAGCACCCATAGCCCCCCAGCACCCATAGCCCCCCACGGGACCCCATAGCCCCCCGGCACCCATAGTCCCCCAGCAGCCATAGCCCCCCATGGGACCCATAGCCCCCCCAGCACCCATAGCCCCCCACGGGACCGCACAGCCCCCCCAGCACCCCCCACGGGACCCATAGCCCCCCCAGCAGCCATAGCCCCCCACGGGACCCCATAGCCCCCCCCCCCCAGCACCCACAGTCCCCCCCGGCACCCACGGGTGCCACCTTCTTCTCCAGGATGGCGTAGCCGGCGTCGGCGGCGGCCGCCTCGCGCCGCTCGTCCTCGCGGGGGGCGGGGGGGCCCGGCGCTGCGCCCGCTCTCCCGCTGCTTGTTCAGGCTGCGCGCCCAGCGCTCCATGTCCTTGGCGATCTGCGGACCCAAGGGTGCCGTCGGGGGGCGCGGGGGCACCCGCGGGTGCTGCGAGAGTGCGGGGGGGGGCACGGAGGCTGCCGGGTTGGGGGGGGACCAGTGGGATCTACTGGGGGTCTAAGAGCACCCACGGGTGCCGTGGGATGGATGGGGACCCATGGGTGCTGTCGGGGTGTGCAGAGACCCATGGGTGCTACTGGGGACCCATGGGTGCCGTGGGATGGATGGGGACCCATGGGTGCTGTCAGGGTGTGTAGAGACCCACGGGTGCTACTGGGGACCCATGGGTGCCACGGGGCGGATGGGGACCCATGGGTGCTGTCGGGGCGCGTAGAGACCCACGGGTGCTACTGGGGACCCATGGGTGCCACGGGGCGGATGGGGACCCATGGGTCCTGTCGGGTTGTGTAGAGACCCATGGGTGCTACTGGGGACCCATGGGTGCCACGGGGCGAATGACGACCCAGGGGTCCTGTCGGGGCGCGTAGAGACCCACGGGTGCTACTGGGGACCCATGGGTGCCGTGGGGCGGATGGCGACCCATGGGTGCTGTCGGGGCGCGTAGAGACCCACGGGTGCTACTGGGGACCCATGGGTGCCATGGGATGGATGGGGACCCATGGGTGCTGTCGGGGTGCATAGAGACCCATGGGAGCTACTGGGGACCCATGGGTGTCACGGGGCGGATGGGGACCCATGGGTCCTGTCGGGGTGCGTAGAGACCCACGGGTGCTACTGGGGACCCATGGGTGCCACGGAGCGAATGGGGACCCAGGGGTGCTACTGGGGACCCATGGGTGCCACGGGGCGGATGGGGACCCATGGGTGCTGTCGGGGCGCGTAGAGACCCACGGGTGCTACTGGGGACCCATGGGTGCCACGGGGCGGATGGGGACCCCTGGGTCCTGTCGGGGTGTGTAGAGACCCACGGGTGCTACTGGGGACCCATGGGTGCCGTGGGGCGGATGGCGACCCATGGGTGCTGTCGGGGCGCGTAGAGACCCACGGGTGCTACTGGGGACCCATGGGTGCCATGGGATGGATGGCGCCCCATGGGTGCTGTCGGGGTGCATAGAGACCCATGGGAGCTACTGGGGACCCATGGGTGTCACGGGGCGGATGGGGACCCGCGGGTGCTGTCGGGGTGCGTAGAGACCCACGGGTGCTACTGGGGACCCATGGGTGCCACGGGGCGGATGGGGACCCATGGGTGCTGTCGGGGCGCGTAGAGACCCACGGGTGCTACTGGGGACCCATGGGTGCCACGGGGCGGATGGGGACCCATGGGTCCTGTCGGGGTGTGTAGAGACCCATGGGTGCTACTGGGGACCCATGGGTGCCACGGGGCGAATGACGACCCAGGGGTCCTGTCGGGGCGCGTAGAGACCCACGGGTGCTACTGGGGACCCATGGGTGCCGTGGGGCGGATGGCGACCCATGGGTGCTGTCGGGGCGCGTAGAGACCCACGGGTGCTACTGGGGACCCATGGGTGCCATGGGATGGATGGGGACCCATGGGTGCTGTCGGGGTGCATAGAGACCCATGGGAGCTACTGGGGACCCATGGGTGTCACGGGGCGGATGGGGACCCATGGGTGCTGTCGGGGTGCGTAGAGACCCATGGGTGCTACGAGGAGTCTACAAACACCCCTGCGTGCTACAGGGGGTCTTCAGGATCACGGATGCTCGAGCACCCATGGGTGCTGTCAGGGTGGATGAAGACCCACGGATGCTGTTGGGGTCCCCAAGCACCCATGGGTGCTACGAGGGGTCTACAAACACCCATGGGTGCCCTTGGGTTCTACAACCACTCCTGCGTGCTACAGGGGGTCTTCAGCATCACGGGTGCTCGAGCACCCATGGGTGCTGTCAGGGTGCATGGACACCCACGGGTGCCCTCGCGGTGTACGGAGGGGGCCATTGAAGACCACGGGCGCTCCCACCGCCCACAGCCAACCCTGGGCGCCGGGGTCGTTTCGGGTGCCCGGGGTGGGGGGTCCCGACGGGTCTGTGGGGTGAAGGGGGGGGGGCACCCATGGGTGCCGCTGACCTGCTGGGCCGTCTTGGTCTTGTGCTTCTCCTTCTTGTCCTTGGGCTCCTTGGGGGGCCCGGGGGGGCCGGGGGCCGGCTCGGCGGGGGGCGCGGCCAGGTAGGTGCGGCGCTCCCCGTCCCAGTACAGGTACTGGCCCGCGCCCGCGTCGTAGTAGTACTGGGGGGCGCGGAGGGGGTCAGGGTGGGGGGCACGTGGGACCCCACCCCGACCCCGCGCACCCCGTCAGGGACGAAACGGCCGCCTGCGCCCCAAAATCGGCCCCCAAATCCCAAAATGGCCGCCTGCGCCCCCCATAACCACCTCTGGGAGCCCAAAATGGCTGTCCCCGCCCCAAAATCGGCCCCCAAATCCCAAAATGGCCACCTGCGCCCCAAAATCGGCCCCCAAATCCCAAAATGGCCACCTGCACCCCACTGAAATCACCTCTGGGAGCCCAAAATGGCCGCCTGCACCCCAAAATCAGCCCCCAAATCCCAAAATGGCCGCCTGCACCCCAAAATCACCTCTGCGAGCCCAAAATGGCTGCCTGCGCCCCAAAATCGGCCCCCAAATCCCAAAATGGCCGCCTGCGCCCCCCATAACCACCTCTGGGAGCCCAAAATGGCCGCCTGCACCCCAAAATCGGCCCCCAAATCCCAAAATGGCCACCTGCGCCCCACCGAAACCATCTCTGGGAGCCCAAAACGGCCGCCTGTGCCCCAAAATTGGCCCCGAAATCCCAAAATGGCCGCCTGCACCCCAAAATCGATCCCCCACCCCAAAATGGCCACCTGCGCCCAAAAATGCAGCCCTGTGCCCCAAAATCAGCCCAGGACTGCCCCGAAAAAAGCCCCCTGCACCCCCAAACCCCCCAGGGCCCCCAAACTTGACCCCCACACCCCGAACTGCCCCCCCCCGCAGCCCAAACCTCGCCCTGCGACGCCCCCAAATCCCCCTTTGCACCCCAAAAGGCCTCCCTGCCCAAAAATGACATTTTCAGCCCCAAAATCACACTTTTTCTGGCCCAAAATTTGGCTGGAGGAATCCAAGGGTCCCCACTGCACCCCAAAATCCCCCCGCACCCCAAAATGCCCCGCCGGCTTCAAATAAACCCGAAAAAAACATCAAAAAACCCAAATTCTGTGTTTTTTACATTAAAATGTCTTCCACTGCAAAACTGTCCCAAACCTCAGTTTTTTCAACCCAAAACGTCGCCTAACGGGGGGTGGGGACCCCCTGCACCCCTAAGCGCACCCCAAAACACCACGCTGCCCCCCAAATAAGCCCCCAAATCCCTGGTTTTCACCCCAAAACCCTTCCTAGTTCTAAATTTCCTAATTTTCACCCCAAAAGCTCCGCTAGGCCCAAATCATCACCCGCAGCCCCAAAATCGCGCTTTTTCGGCTCAAAATTTTGCCCAAGCTGTCGGGCCCCCCCCCCTGCGGCCTCAAAATCCACCCCACACCCCAAAACTCCCCACTCGCCCCCAACGAGTCCCCCAAACGCCCCAAAACTCCTGTTTTTCACCCCAAACCTCCCCTTCGCCTCAAATCGCCGTTTTCAGCCCCGAAATCGCGCTTTTTGGCCCCAAATTTTTCCCGACGGGTGGGGAGCACCCCCAAAATCCCCCTCCGCGCCCCAAAACTCCCCGCTCCCCCCAAACGAAGCCTTCAAATGCCCCAAAATCTCCGTTTTTCGCCCCAAACCTCCCCTTTGCCTTAAACCGCCATTTCCAGCCCCAAAATCGCGCTTTTTCCACCCAAAATTTTCCCCAGTGGGTGGGGCCACCCCACCCCCCCCGCACCCCAAAAGCCCCCCAACCTGGGAGTGGGGGTCGTAGTAGAGCCCGGTGAGGGGGTCGTAGTAGTACCCCGAGGTTTCGTCGTACTGGTAGGTGGAGACGTCCGGCACCGCTGGGGGGGGGGGAGGTGTTACGGGGGGTCCCCAAAATTCTGGGACCCCCAAAATTTTGGGACCCCCAAATTTTCAGGACCCCTCAGATCCCCCCGAGCCCCAAATCTCTGTAAAATCCCCCCAAAACACAACAGAGCCCCTCAAGACCCCTCCCCAAAAATGTGAAATCCCCCCTAACCCCCCCCCCCCCCCGGTCCCCAGGGCCCCCAAATCCTCCAGGACCCCCCAAAAATCCGCCCCCCCCCAAACTCACGGTACTGGCCGTAGGGCTCGGAGCCGGGGGCGGCTGGGGGGCGCGGCGGGGGTCGAGTTGGGGGTCTCGGCCTTCAGGGGTCCCGCGTAGGTCTTGGGGGGGGGGGCACCCCGAAATTACCCCGTGACCCCCAAAAATCCCCCTTTCACCCCAAATCCCCCCCGCACCCCAAAAAGCCCCAATTGCCCCCCATTTTGGGGCCCCCTCCCCCATTTTGGAGACCCCCCATTTTGGGGACCCCCCCCATTTCGGGGCCCCCTCCCCCCAGTTTGGAGACCCCCCCCCCATTTTGGGGGTCCCCTCCCCCATTTTGGAGACCCCACCCCATTTCGGGGGACCCTCCACCCCCATTTCGGGGCCCCCCTCCCCCATTTTGGGAGACCCCCACCCCATTTTTGGGGGACCCCCCCATTTCGGGGCCCCCTCCCCCATTTTGGAGACCCCCCCCATTTTGGGGTCCCCTCCCCCATTTTGGAGACCCCACCCCATTTTGGGGGTCCCCCCCCATTTTGGAGACTCCCCAATTTCGGACCACCCCCAATTTTTGGGGTGTCCCCCCCCCATTTTGGAGACTCCCCAATTTCGGACCACCCCCCAATTTTTGGGGTGTCCCCCCCCCCCCCATTTTGGAGACTCCCCAATTTCGGACCACCCCCCAATTTTTGCCCCTCCCCCCCATTTTGGAGACTCCCCAATTTCGGACCACCCCCCACATTTTGGGGTTCCCCCCCACATTTCACACCCCCCCCCCTTCTGTTCGGAGACCCCCCCATTTTGGGACCCCCCCAATTTTGGGACCCCCCCATTCAAGACCCCCCTCCCCCCGTTTGGGGCACCCACCTGCGCGGGGGCCCCGGGGGCGGCGGCGGCGGCGGCGGCGGGGGTCTCGGCGCCAGGGGAGGGGTAGGGGGGGGCCCCGGGGGGGGCGCGGGGGAACGCGCCCGCCCCTCCCCCCCCCCCGCGGGGTCCAACCCCGGCACCGCCGGCCTCCTCGGCGCCTGGGGGAGGGGCGCTGTGGGGGCTCCGGGGGGGGACCCCCCTCACGGGGAACCCCCGCCTATAGGGGATCCCCGCCCCCCGCAGCGCCTGGGGTCCTCTACGGGGGCTGGGGGCTGATCTATAGGGGCTGGGGGTGATCTATAGGGGCTGGGGGCCCATCTGTAGGGGCTGGGGGCTGTTCTATAGGGGCTGGGTTAGTTCTATAGGGGCTGGGGGCTGATCTATAGGGGCTGGGTCAGTTCTATAGGGGCTGGGGTTCTCCTATGGGGGCTGGGGGCCGTTCTATAGGGGCTGGGGTTCTCCTATAGGGGCTGGGTCAGTTCTATAGGGGCTGGGGTTCTCCTATGGGGGCTGGGGTCAGTTCTATAGGGGCTGGGGGCTGATCTATAGGGGCTGGGTCAGTTCTATAGGGGCTGGGGTCAGTTCTATAGGGGCTGGGGGCCCATCTGTAGGGGCTGGGGGCTGTTCTATAGGGGCTGGGTTAGTTCTATAGGGGCTGGGGGCTGATCTATAGGGGCTGGGTCAGTTCTATAGGGGCTGGGTCAGTTCTATAGGGGCTGGGGGCCCATCTGTAGGGGCTGGGGGCTGTTCTATAGGGGCTGGGTTAGTTCTATAGGGGCTGGGGGCTGATCTATAGGGGCTGGGTCAGTTCTATAGGGGCAGAGATCAGTTCTATAGGGGCTGGGGTCCTCCTATGGGGGCTGGGTCAGTTCTATAGGGGCTGGGGGGTGATCTATAGGGGCTGGGTCAGTTCTATAGGGGCTGGGGTCAGTTCTATAGGGGATGTGTCAGTTCTATAGGGGCTGGGGGCTGATCTATAGGGGCTGGGTCAGTTCTATAGGGGATGTGTCAGTTCTATAGGGGCTGGGGGCTGATCTATAGGGGCTGGGTCAGTTCTATAGGGGCTGGGTCAGTTCTATAGGGGATGTGTCAGGTCTGTAGGGGCTGGGGGGTGATCTATAGGGGCTGGGGTCCTCCTATGGGGGCTGGGGTCAGTTCTATAGGGGCTGGGGGGTGATCTATAGGGGCTGGGTCAGTTCTATAGGGGCTGGGGGGTGATCTATAGGGGCTGGGGTCCTCTACGGGGGCTGGGGGCTGATCTATAGGGGCTGGGGGGTGATCTATAGGGGCTGGGGGCCCATCTGTAGGGGCTGGGGGCTGTTCTATAGGGGCTGGGTTAGTTCTATAGGGGCTGGGGGCTGATCTATAGGGGCTGGGTCAGTTCTATAGGGGCTGGGGTTCTCCTATGGGGGCTGGGGGCCGTTCTATAGGGGCTGGGGTTCTCCTATAGGGGCTGGGTCAGTTCTATAGGGGCTGGGGTTCTCCTATGGGGGCTGGGGTCAGTTCTATAGGGGCTGGGGGCTGATCTATAGGGGCTGGGTCAGTTCTATAGGGGCTGGGGTCAGTTCTATAGGGGCTGGGGGCCCATCTGTAGGGGCTGGGGGCTGTTCTATAGGGGCTGGGTTAGTTCTATAGGGGCTGGGGGCTGATCTATAGGGGCTGGGTCAGTTCTATAGGGGCTGGGTCAGTTCTATAGGGGCTGGGGGCCCATCTGTAGGGGCTGGGGGCTGTTCTATAGGGGCTGGGTTAGTTCTATAGGGGCTGGGGGCTGATCTATAGGGGCTGGGTCAGTTCTATAGGGGCAGAGATCAGTTCTATAGGGGCTGGGGTCCTCCTATGGGGGCTGGGTCAGTTCTATAGGGGCTGGGGGGTGATCTATAGGGGCTGGGTCAGTTCTATAGGGGCTGGGGTCAGTTCTATAGGGGATGTGTCAGTTCTATAGGGGCTGGGGGCTGATCTATAGGGGCTGGGTCAGTTCTATAGGGGATGTGTCAGTTCTATAGGGGCTGGGGGCTGATCTATAGGGGCTGGGTCAGTTCTATAGGGGCTGGGTCAGTTCTATAGGGGATGTGTCAGGTCTGTAGGGGCTGGGGGGTGATCTATAGGGGCTGGGGTCCTCCTATGGGGGCTGGGGTCAGTTCTATAGGGGCTGGGGGGTGATCTATAGGGGCTGGGTCAGTTCTATAGGGGCTGGGGGGTGATCTATAGGGGCTGGGGTCCTCCTATGGGGGCTGGGGGCTGATCTATAGGGGCTGGGTCAGTTCTATAGGGGCTGGGGTCCTCTATGGGGGCTGGGGGCTGATCTATAGGGGCTCGGTCAGTTCTACAGGGGCTGGGGGGTGATCTATAGGGGCTGGGGTCCTCTATGGGGGCTGGGGGGTGATCTATAGGGGCTGGGGCCGTTCTATAGGGGCTGGGGGGTGATCTATAGGGGCTGGGGTCCTCTATGGGGGCTGGGGGCTGATCTATAGGGGCTGGGTCCGTTCTATAGGGGATGTGTCAGTTCTATAGGGGCTGAGGGCCGTTCTATAGGGGCTGGGTCAGTTCTATAGGGGCTGGGGGCCGTTCTATAGGGGCTGGGGGCTGTTCTATAGGGGCTGGGTGCCGATCTATAGGGGCTGGGTCAGTTCTATAGGGGCTGAGGGCCGTTCTATAGGGGCTGGGGTCAGTTCTATAGGGCCTGGGGGTCAGTTCTATAGGGGCTGGGTCAGTTCTATAGGGGCTGGGGGCCGATCTATAAGGGTTGGGGGCCGTTCTATAAGGGCTGGGGTCAGTTCTATAGGGCCTGGGGGTCAGTTCTATAGGGGCTGGGGTCCGTTCTATAGGGGGTGGGGCCTGTTCTATAGGGGCAGGGTCTGTTCTATAGGGAGCAGGGTCAGTTCTATAGAGGCTGGGTCAGTTCTCTAGGGCTGGGGTCAGTTCTATAGGGAGCAGGGTCAGTTCTATAGGGGCTGGGGTCCGTTCTATAAGGGCTGGGGTCAGTTGTATAGGGGATGTGTCAGTTCTATAGGGGCTGGGGGCCGATCTATAGGGGCTGGGTCAGTTCTATAGGGGCTGGGGGTCAGTTCTATAAGGGCTGGGGTCAGTTCTATAGGGGATGTGTCACTTCTATAGGGGCTGGGGTTCTCCTATGGGGGCTGGGTCCGTTCTATAGGGGCTGGGGTTCTCCTATAGGGGCTGGGGTCAGTTCTATAGGGGCTGGGTCAGTTCTATAGGGGCTGGGGGCCGTTCCATAGAGACTGGGTCAGTTCTATAGGGGCTGGGGTTCTCCTATGGGGGCAGGGATCAGTTCTATAGGGGGTGGGGCCGTTCTATAGGGGCTGGGTCAGTTCTATAGGGGCTGCCAGGGGGCGGGGCACTCACCAGGGGCGGGGCCATCAGCCTTGGCAGGGGCGGGGCCAGCAAGGGCGGGCCCGGGGGGCGGGGCCGTGGCGGTGGCCCCGCCCTTGCCGTAGGGCGTGGCGTAGAGGGCGGGGGCGGGGCCGGCGAAGGGCTCCTCCGATTGGTAGGCGAAGGCGCCGAAGTCGCTGGGGGGCTCCTCCCCCCCCGCCCAGGCGGGCTCCCCGCCCGGGGCGGCCTGTGGGGGGCGGGACCACCGGTAGGACACGCCCACCTCACCAAGCCCCGCCCCCAGCCCACCCAACCCAATCCTCACACCTCCAAACCCCGCCCCTCCACCCCAAACCCCGCCCACCGCCCCCAAACCCCGCCCACAGCCCCCAAACCCCGCCCACCGCCCCCAAACCCCGCCCCCAGCCCCAAACCCCGCCCACAGCCCCAAACCCCGCCCACCTCCCCAAACCCCGCCCACAGCCCCCAAACCCCGCCCCCAGCTCCCAAACCCCACCCACAGCCCCAAACCCCGCCCACAGCCCCAAACCCCGCCCACAGCCCCAAACCCCGCCCCTCCACCCCAAACCCCGCCCACAGCCCCCAAACCCCGCCCACAGCCCCAAACCCCGCCCACAGCCCCAAACCCCGCCCACAGCCCCCAAACCCCGCCCACAGCCCCAAACCCCGCCCACAGCCCCCAAACCCCGCCCACAGCCCCAAACCCCGCCCACAGCCCCAAACCCCGCCCACAGCCCCAAACCCCGCCCCTCCACCCCAAACCCCGCCCACAGCCCCCAAACCCCGCCCACAGCCCCAAACCCCGCCCACAGCCCCAAACTCCGCCCCCAGCCCCAAGCCCCGCCCCCAGGCCCCAAACCCCGCCCCCAAACCCCGCCCACATCCCCAAACCCCGCCCCAGCCCCCTAAACCCCGCCCCCAGCCCCCAAACCCCGCCCACAGCCCCTAAACCCCGCCCACAGCCCCTAAACCCCGCCCACAGCCCCAAACCCCGCCCACCAACCCAAACCCCGCCCCCGCCCCCAAACCCCGCCCACCGCCCCAAACCCCACCCCTCCGCCCCAAACCCCGCCCACAGCCCCCAAAACCCGCCCCCTCACCATAAGCCCCGCCCCTGCGGTAACAAACCCCACCCACCGCTCTCAGACCACACCCACCCGCTGCAAGCCCCACCCTTAAGCCCCGCCCACTCGGTCTAAGCCCCGCCCCGGCTCCCAAACCCGCCCAGTCGCTGCCAAAGCCCCGCCCCCCGGCCTAAGCCCCGCCCACCTGGGAGAGCGCCCATTGGGCGGCAGCGATGGCGGTGGAGGCCACGGGAGCGGCGCTGGCGCGGGGCGGGCCCTCCCCCGGCCCCGCCCCTTGCACCTCCCTGCGGTGGGCGGGGTCAGGGGAAGGGGGCGTGGCTTAGCGGCTAGGGTGGGGCTCGTGGGGGGGTACAGCTTGGGGGGCTTTCCATTGGCTGGGGCCGCCTGGGGGCGGGGCTTAGCAGTGGTGGGCGGGGCTTAGCGGTGGTGGGCGGGGTTTAGTGCCAGTGGGTGTGGCCGGGTATTGTGGGCGGGGCCGGGGCCACATGGGCGGGGGCGGGGCCGGGGCTGCATGGGCGGGGCCGGGGCGGTGTGGGCGGGGCCAGGGCTGCGTGGGCGGGGCCGGGGTCTGCATGGGCGGGGCCGGGGCTGCGTGGGCGGGGCCGGGGTCTGCATGGGCGGGGCCGGGGCTGCGTGGGCGGGGCCGGGGGCTGCGTGGGTGGGGCCGGGGGCTGCGTGGGCGGGGCCGGGGCTGCGTGGGCGGGGCCGGGGGCGGGGCCTCACCGCTTGGAGCCCTTGGCGAACTCGACGTTCGATGCTCTTGCCGTCGATGTGCAGCGGGGGGTGCAGCGCCTGCAGCATCTGCAGCAGCTGCGACGCCTCCTGGGGGGGCGGGGGGCGTCAGCGGGGGCCACGGCGGGCGCGGACCCCCGCCCCCGTAGGCGACGCGCGGACCCCCCAGGCCCCATAGGCGACGCAGACCCCCGCCCCCGCAGGTGATGTGGACCCCCGCCCCCGTGGGCGATGCAGACCCCCCCCCCTCCCCCATAGGCGACGCAGACCCCCACCCCTACAGGGGACACGGACCCCCGCCCCCGCAGGCGGCGCAGACCCCACCCCATAAGTGACGCAGCCCCCCCAGGCCCCATAGGCGACACAGACCCCCACCCCCATATGCGACACAGACCCCCCAGCCCCGGAGGCGCTGCAGACCCCCCTGCCCCCATAGGTGACACGGACCCCCACCCCCACAGGTGATGCGGACCCCCGCCCCCACAGGCGCCACGGCCCCCACCCCCACAGGCGACGCGGACCCCCACCCCATAAGCGACGCAGACCCCCAGACCCCATAGGCAATGGAGACCCCCACCCCATAGGCGACACAGACCCCCGCCCCCATAGGTGACGCGGCCCCCCACCCCCGTAGGCGATGCGGCCCCCACCCCATAAGCGATGCGGACCCCCGCCCCCGTGGGCGCCGCGGCCCCCCCCCCACCCCCCATAGCCAACACGGACCCCCATAGGCGATGCAGCCCCCCGCCCCCGTAGGCGACGCGGACCCCCGCCCCCATAGGCGACACGGACCCCCGTGGCGGCCGCGCGGACCCCCGCCCCCGTAGGCGACGCGGCCCCCCAGGCCCCATAGGCAACGCAGACCCCACCCCATAAGTGACGCAGACCCCCAGCCCCACAGGCGACGCGGCCCCCCGCCCCCGTAGGTGACGCAGCCCCCCGCCCCCATAGGCGATGCAGACCCCCACCCCCACAGGCGACGCGGCCCCCTGCCCCCCATAGGCGACGCGGCCCCCCGCCCCCATAGGCGACACGGCCCCCCGCCCCCATAGGGTGACGTGGACCCCCGCCCCCATAGGCGATGCGGACCGCCGCCCCCACAGGCGCCGCGGACCCCCGCCCCGTAGGCGACACGGCCCCCCGCCCCCCATAGCCAACACGGACCCCCATAGGCGACGCAGCCCCCCGCCCCCGTGGGCGCCGCGGCCCCCAGGCCCCATAGGCAACGCAGACCCCACCCCATAAGTGATGCAGACCCCCAGGCCCCATAGGCAACGCAGACCCCACCCCATAAGTGACGCAGACCCCCCAGCCCCATAGGCGACGCAGACCCCCGCCCCCGTGGGTGGCGCAGCCCCCCGCCCCCATAGGCGATGCAGACCCCCACCCCCACAGGCGACACGGCCCCCCGCCCCCATGGGTGACGTGGACCCCCGCCCCCACAGGCGACGCGGACCCCCGCCCCCGTAGGCGACACGGCCCCCCGCCCCCCATAGCCAACACGGACCCCCATAGGCGACGCAGCCCCCCGCCCCCGTAGGCGCCGCGGCCCCCCCAGGCCCCATAGGCAACGCAGACCCCACCCCATAAGTGGCGCAGACCCCCAGCCCCATAGGCGACGCAGCCCCCCACCCCATAGGCAACGCAGACCCCCACAGGCGCCGCGGCCCCCCCAGCCCCCCCGGCCCCCGTATGCCCCGCGGCCCCCCGCCGCACCACGATGGTGGCCAGCTGCACGAAGGCGAAGCCGCGGTTGAGCTGCGTCTGGCGGTCGCGGATGACGCGCACGTTGGCGGGGGACAGCGCCGCGAAGGGCGCCAGCGCCGCCAGGATGGACTCCAGGCTGCTCTGCGGGTGCAGGTTGCGCAGGATGATGGCTGGGGGGGGGGCGCGGGGGGGGGGTTAGGGGGGGCGAGACGCCCCCCGAACCCCTAACAGGCACCGGAAGGCCAACCCCCCCCCCGGACCCCCCAAACCTGCTAAGACCCCCTTTAAGTCTCCTGACCCCCCAAACCTTCCTAACGCCCCCTGGGACCTAAGACCCCCGCAGGACCCCCCAAAACCCCCTAAGACCCCCAAAAACACCCCACCCCCCCCAACACCCACCCAGGACCCCCAAACCTCCACACCCCCCCAAAGCCTCCCCCAGGACCCCCAAACCCCCTAAGACCCCCCAGGACCCCCCAAGCGCCCTAAGCCCCCCTCTAAGCCCCCTGACCCCCCAAACCTTCCTAACGCCCCCACAGGATCCCAAACCCCCTGGGACCCCCGATTCCCCTAAGACCCCCAGGACCCCCCAAAACCCCCTAAGACCCCCGAAAACACCCCAACCCCCCCAACACCCACCCAGGACCCCCAAACCCCCCTGGAACCCCAAACCCCCTCCAGCCCCCAACCCCCCCAGGCCCCCCCAAACCCCCCTGGGACCCCCAAACACCCTCCAAAGCCCCCAAACCCCCCTGGGACCCCCCAACCCCCCCGACCCCCAAACCCCCCTGAGACCCCCCAACCCCCCCAACCCCCCCAGGACCCCCCAAAACCCCCTCCAAAGCCCCCACCCCCCCCAGGACCCCCCAACCCCCCCCCCCGGGACCCCCCAAAACCCCCTCCAAAGCCCCCCCAACCCCCCCCCAGGACCCCCCAGGACCCCCAAACCCCCCTCCAAAACCCCCATTACCCCCCCCAGGACCCCCCAACCCCCCCGGGACCCCCAAACCCCCCTGGAACCCCCTCAAACCCCCTCCAAAGCCCCCCAACCCCACCCCCCAGGCCCCCTCAAACCCCCCTCGGGACCCCCCAAACCCCCTCCAAAGCCCCCAAACCCCCCAGGCCCCCCGGGACCCCCCAAACCCCCCTGGGACCCCCCAAACCCCCCATTACCACCCCCCAGGACCCCCCAAACCCCCCCTGGAACCCCCCAAACCCCCCAGGCCCCCTCAAACCCCCCGGGACCCCCAAACCCCCCCTGGAACCCCCCAAACCCTCTCCAAAGCCCCCCCAACCCCCCGGGCCCCCCAACCCCCCCCCCCCGGGACCCCCAAACCCCCCCGGAACCCCCAAACCCCCTCCAAAGCCCCCAACCCCCCCGGGCCCCAAACCCCCCCCCCCCGGGACCCCCAAACCCCCCCCCAAACCCCCCCGGGACCCCCAAACCCCCCCCAGGCCCCCGGGACCCCAAACCCCCCGGGACCCCCAAACCCCCCAGGCCCCCCGGGACCCCCCAACCCCCCCCGGGCCCCCCGCACTCACTGTCGTTGGCGTTATCGGCCCCGGGTTCCGCGGCGCTCTGGGAGCCCCCGGGGGCCCCCCCCAAATTGGGGGTGTAGGCTTGGGGGAGGGGCAGCAGCCCCCCCCCGCCCGGCACCAGCTCCGCCCGCGGGCCCCCCGGCCCCCGCTGCTCCGCCTCTGCGCCCCAAAACGGCCCCGCGTCAGGGGGGACCCCCGGAGTGGGGGGCGGGACCCCGAAATGTGGGGCGCTGACTCCCGATTTAGGGGGTCGAAGCCCCGAAATTTGGCACCCGGACCCCCAAATCCTGCGCTCGAAACACCCAGACGGGGGATAGACCCCCCGAATTGGGCGGTTGAACCCCAAAACTCGGTGGCCAAACTCCGAATTTAGTGGCCAAACCCCAAATTTGGTGGTTGGACCTCAAAATTGGGTGGGTGAACCCCAAAACTTGGTGGCCAAACTCCAAATTTGGTGGCCAAACCCCAAATTTGGTGGTTGGACCTCGAAATTGGGTGGGTGAACCCCAAAACCTGGTGGCCAAACCCCAAAACTTGGTGGCCAAACCCCAAATTTGGTGGTCAAACCCCAAAATTGGATGATTCAACCCCAAAATTGGGTGGGTGAACCCCAAAACTTAGTGGCCAAACCCCCAAATTTGGTGGTCAAACCCCATAATTGGACGATTGAACCTCAAAATTGGGTGGGTGAACCCCAAAACTTGGTGGCCAAACCCCAAATTTGGTGGTCAAACCCCAAAATTGGATGATTGAACCTCAAAATTGGGTGGTTGAACCCCAAAACTTGGTGGCCAAACCCCAAATTTGGTGGTTGGACCTCAAAATTGGGTGGGTGAACCCCAAAACTTGGCAGTCAAACCCCAAATTTGGTGGCCAAACCCCATAATTGGACGATTGAACCTCAAAATTGAGTGGGTGAACCCCAAAACTTGGTGGCCAAACGCGAAATTCAGTGGTCAAATCCCATAATTGGACGATTCAACCTCAAAATTGGGTGGGTGAACCCCAAAACTTGGGGGCCAAACCCCCAAATTTGGTGGCCAAACCCCAAAATTGGATGATCGAACCTCAAAATTGGGTGGTTGAACCCCAAAACTTGGTGGCCAACCCCCAAATTCCTGGATCAAGTCCCAAAATGGGGGCACCGAGCTGCAAGTTTGGTGGCCAAACTCCTAAATTTGGTGGCCAAACCCCAAAATTTGGTGGTTGAACCTTGAAATTGGGTGGATGAACCCCAAAACTTGGTGGCCAAACCCCAAATTTGGTGGCCAAACCCCAAAATTTGGTGGTTGAACCTTGAAATTGGGTGGATGAACCCCAAAACTTGGTGGCCAAACCCCAAATTTGGTGGCCAAACCCCAAAATTTGGTGGTTGAACCTTGAAATTGGGTGAATGAACCCCAAAACCTGGTGGCCAAACCCCAAATTTGGTGGTCAAACCCCATAATTGGACGATTGAACCTCAAAATTGGGTGGTTGAACCCCAAAGCTTGGTGGCCAAACCCCAAATTTGGTGGGCGACCCCCAGATCGGGTGGCCGACCCCCAGAATTTTGGGGCGGCCCCGGGTTTTTGGGGCGAAACGGGCGTTTTCGGGGTCACTCACCGGCCTTGGGGACGCCGCACTTGAAGCACTTCTCCCGCCGCTTGAAGTTCTGCACCCCGCACTGCGGGACCCCCGGAGCCCCCTCGTCAGCCCCAAACCCCCCCCCGGACCCCCAAAGCCCCTCAGAGCCCCCCAGCACCCACAAAGCCCCCCTGGGACCCCCAAACCCCCCCAGGACCCCCAAACCCCCCTGGGACCCCCAAACCTCCCCCAGGACCCCCAAACCTCCTCAGAGCCCCCCAGCACCCCCAAAACCCCCAGACCCCCCAATCTCCCCCCGTCCCCCTCGGGACCCCCAAACCCCCTGGGGACCCCCACCCCCCCCCAGGACCCCCAAAGCCCCCTCAGAGCCCCCCAGCACCCCCAAACCCCCCTGGGACCCCCAAACCCCCCAGGGACCCCCAAAGCCCCCTCAGAGCCCCCCAGCACCCCCAAAGCCCCCCTGGACCCCTGCGATCTCCCCCAGGACCCCCAAAACTCCCAACGACCCCCTCCCCGCCCCCAGGAGCCCCCAAATCCTCCCCAGGACCCCCCCCAGAGGCTCTCAGGACCCCTACAACCCTCCCCCAAGACCCCCAAGACCCCATAGCCCCCCCAGGACCCCTAGAAACCCCCTAGCACCCCCCAACCCCTCCCTAAAGACCCCCAACGACCCCAAAACCCCCCCCCCCCCCAAGACCCCCGAACACCCCCTAACCCCCCTCAGGACCCCCAGAAACCCCCTAGCATCCCCCAACCCCCCCAAACACCGCCAACAACCCTAACCCCCCCCCAAGACCCCCCTAGGGCCCCCAAGACCCCCAAAGACCCCATACCCCACCCAGGACCCCCAGAAACCCCCCTAGCACCCCCCAACCCCCCAAGACCCCCAACGACCCCAACCCCCCCCCAAGACCCCCCAAGACCCCCCAAATCCTCCCCAGGACCCCCCCAGACCCTCTCAGGACCCCTAGAAACCCCCAAGACCCCCAAAGACCCCCTAACCCCCCCCAGGACCCCTAGAAAACCCCTAGCACCCCCCAACCGCCCCCCAAAGACCCCCAACGACCCCAAAAACCCCACCCCCCCAAGACCCCCCCAGACCCCCAAACACCCCCTACCCCCCCCCAGGACCCCCAGAAACCCCCCTAGCACCCCCCAACCCCCCCCAAAGACCCCCAACGACCCCACCCCCCCCCAAGACCCTCTTAGGGCCCCCCAAGACCCCCAAAGACCCCCAGAAAGCCCCCTAGGACCCCCAGAAACCCCCCTAGCACCCCCCAACCCCCCCAAGACCCCCCTAGGGCCCCCCAAGACCCCCAAAGACCCGATACCCCCCAGGACCCCCAGAAACCCCCCAAGACCCCCAACGACCCCCCCAAGACCCCCAGGACCCCTAAAGACCCCAACCCCCCCCCAAGACCCCCCCAACACCCCCAAAGACCCCCTAATCCCCCCAGGACCCCCAGAAACCCCCCTAGGACCCCCAACCCCCCCCCCCCCCAAGACCCCCCAAGACCCCCAAACACCCCCTAACCCCCCCAGGACCCCCCTAGCACCCCCCAACCCCCCCCAAAGACCCCCAACGACCCCACCCCCCCCAAGACCCTCTTAGGGCCCCCAAGACCCCCAAAGACCCCCAGAAACCCCCCTAGCACCCCCCAACCCCCCCAAAGACCCCCAACGACCCCAAAAACCCCAACTGCCCCCCAAGACCCCCCACAAGACCCCCAAAGACCCCCTAACCCCCCAGGACCCCCAGAAACCCCCTAGCACCCCCAACCCCCCCCAAGACCCCCCTAGGGCCCCCCAAGACCCCCAAAGACCCGATACCCCCCCAGGACCCCCAGAAACCCCCCAAGACCCCCAACGACCCCCCAAGACCCCCAGGACCCCTAAAGACCCCAACCCCCCCCCCAGACCCCCCCAAAGACCCCATACCCCCCCAGGACCCCCAGAAACCCCCCTAGGACCCCCCACCCCCCCCCCAACGACCCCAAAAACCCCAACCGCACCCCCCCAAGATCCCCCCAAGACCCCCAAAGACCCCATACCCCCCCAGGACCCCCAGAAACCCCCTAGGACCCCCAAGCCCCCCCCAAAGACCCCCAACGACCCCAACCCCCCCCCCCCCAAAACCCCCCTAGGGCCCCCCCAAGACCCCCCAAGACCCCCAGAAACCCCCCTAGCACCCCCCAACCCCCCCAAAGACCCCCAATGACCCCAACCCCCCCCCCCAAGACCCCCCTAAACCCCCTAGCACCCCCCCCGGGACCCCCAGACCCCCCGCGCCCCCGGCCCCCCACCTTGGCGCAGAGCCAGTCCTCGTTGATTTTGGGCTTGGGGTCGCTGTAGTGCAGCGAGACGCGCTGGCCCAGCAGGCTCAGGCCCTGCTGCTGGGACACACGGGGCGCTCGCACGGCGGCTCGCACGAGGGGTCACCGCGGCTCGCACAAGGGGCACCACAGCTCGCACCGTGGCTCGCACCAGGGGCACCGCGGCTCGCACGAGGTGCTCGCACAAGGGGCACCACGGCTCGCACGAGGGGCACAGCAGCTCGCACCAGGGGTTCGCACGAGGGGCACCACGGCTCGCACTGCGGCTTGCACCAGGGGGCACCACGGCTCGCACGAGGGGCACAGCGGCTCGCACAAGGGGCTCGCACGAGGGGCACCACGGCTCGCATCAGGGGGCACAGCGGCTCGCACGAAGGCTCGCACGAGGGGCTCGCACGAGGGGCTCGCACGAGGGGCACCGCGGCTCGCACGACGGCTCGCACGAGGGGCACCGCGGCTCGCACAACAGTTCACACGAGGGGCACCATGGCTCGCACGAGGGGGCACCGCGGCTCACACCACAGCTCGCACGAGGGGGCACAGCAGCTCACACGGCGGCTCGCACGAGGGGCACCACAGCTCGCACAACAGCTCGCACGAGGGGGCACCACGGCTTGCACAAGGGGCACCATGGCTCACACCACGGCTCGCACGAGGGGCACCACGGCTCGCACGACGGCTCGCACGAGGGGGCACCACGGCTCGCACCATGGCTCACACAAGGGGCACCATGGCTCGCATGAGGGGGCACAGCAGCTCGCACGAGGGGTTCGCACGAGGGGCACCACGGCTCGCACTGCAGCTCGCACCAGGGGGCACCGCGGCTCGCACGAGGGGCACAGCGGCTCGCACGAGGGGTTCGCACGAGGGGCACCACGGCTCGCACTGCGGCTCGCACCAGGGGGCACCACGGCTCGCACGAGGGGCACAGCGGCTCGCACGAGGGGTTCGCACGAGGGGCACCACGGCTCGCACTGCGGCTCGCACGAGGGGGCACCGCGGCTCGCACGAGGGGCACAGCGGCTCGCACGAGGGGCTCGCACGAGGGGCACCGTGGCTCGCACCAGGGGCTCGCACAAGGGGCACCACGGCTCACACGAGGGGCACCATGGCTCGCACAAGGGGCTCGCACGAGGGGCACCACAGCTCACACGAGAGGAACCATGGTTCGCACGAGGGGCACCACGGCTTGCACGAGGGGCACTGCGGCTCACACCGCGGTTCGCACGAGGGGCACCACGGCTTGCACCAGGGGGTACAGCGGCTCGCAACGCGGCTCACACAAGGGGGCACCACAGCTTGCACAACAGCTCGCACAAGGGGCACCACAGCTCGCACCACGGCTCGCACGAGGGGCACTGCGGCTCGCACTGCAGCTTGCACAAGGGGCACCACGGCTCACACTGTGGCTCGCACGAGGGGGCACAGCAGCTCGCACGGCGGCTCGCACGAGGGGCACCACGGCTCGCACGAGGGGCACCACGGCTCGCACAAGGGGCACCGCGGCTCGCACCATGGCACGCATGAGGGGGCACAGCAGCTCACACGGCGGCTCGCACGAGGGGCACCACGGCTCGCACAAGGGGCACCATGGCTCGCACCACGGCTCGCACGAGAGGCACCGCGGCTCGCACAAGGGGTTCAGACAAGGGGACCGCGGCTCACACGGCGGCTCGCACGAGGGGCACCACGGCTTGCACAAGGGGCACCACGGCTCGCACAACAGCTCGCACGAGGGGGCACCACGGCTCGCACAAGGGGCACCACGGCTCGCACCACGGCTCGCACGAGGGGGCACCACGGCTCGCACAAGGGGCACCACGGCTCGCACCATGGCTCGCACCTGGGGCACCGCGGCTCGCACCAGGGGTTCGCACGAGGGGCACCACGGCTCGCACAACAGCTCGCACAAGGGGCACCACGGCTCGCACGAGGGGGCACAGCAGCTCGCACGGCGGCTCGCACCATGGCTCGCACGAGGGGCACCGTGGCTCGCACAACAGCTCGCACAAGGGGCACCATGGCTCGCACGAGGGGCACCGTGGCTCGCACTGCGGCTCGCACGAGGGGCACCACGGCTCGCACGAGGGGCACCATGGCTCGCACAACGGGCACCACAGCTCTCACTGCGGCTCGCACTAGGGGCACCGCGGCTCCCACAAGGGGCACCACGGCTCGCACAACAGCTCGCACGAGGGGCACCACAGCTCGCACTGCGACTCGCACGAGGGGCACCACGGCTCGCACAAGGGGCACCACGGCTCGCACCACGGCTCGCACAACAGCTCGCACAAGGGGCACCATGGCTCGCACCACGGCTTGCACGAGGGGCACCGCGGCTTGCACCACAGCTTGCATGAGGAGCACCACGGCTCGCACGACGGGCACCACGGCTCACACGGCAGCTCGCACCACGGCTCGCACGAGGGGCACTGCGGCTCGCACGAGGGGGCACCAGGGCTTGCACAAGGGGCACCGCGGCTCACACCGCGGCTCGCACCACGGCTTGCATGAGGGGCACCACAGCTCGCACGAGGGGCACCACAGCTCACGTCACGGCTCACACCATGGCTCGCACGAGGGGCACCAGGGCTCACACCGCGGCTCACACGAGAGGCACCACGGCTCGCACCACAGCTCGCACGAGGGGCACCACGGCTCGCACCATGGCTTGCACCACGGCTCGCACGAGGAGGCACCACGGCTCGCACCACGGCTCGCACAAGGGGCACCACGGCTGGCACCACAGCTCACATCATGGCTCGCACGAGGGGGCACCAGGGCTCGCACAAGGGGCACCACGGCTCGCACGAGGGACACCACGGCTCACACCGCGGCTTGCACGAGGGGCACCGCGGCTTGCACAAGCGGCACCGTGGCTCACACCACGGCTCACACGAGGAGGCACCACGGCTCGCACCGCAGCTCACACCACAGCTCACACGAGGCGCGCCACGGCTCGCACCACGGCTCGCACGAGGGGCACCACGGCTCGCACCACGGCTCGCACGAAGGGCACCACAGCTCGCACCACGGCTCGCACCACGGCTCGCACAAGGGGCACCTCAACTCACACTGCGGCTCGCACCACGGCTTGCACCACTGCTTGCACCAAGGGCACCAGGGCTCGCACCACGGCTCGCACCGCGGCTCGCACGAGGGGCACCACGGCTCGCACCGCGGCTCGCACCACGGCTCGCACGAGGAGACACCACGGCTCGCACCGCGGCTCACACCACAGCTCACACGAGGCGCACCACGGCTCGCACAAGGGGCACCACGGCTTGCACGAGGGGGCACCACGGCTCAGATGAATGTTTGCACTGGGGTTTGTACCCAAGGAGCACGAGGCCTCGCACGAGAGCGTGAACTGAGGTTCGTACCGTGGGAACCGGGGCTCACACGAGAGCTGGCAGGAGCGCTCGTGCAAGGGGGCACCACGGCTCGTAGCGGGGGGCACCAGGACTCACAGGACGCCTTGCACGAGGGGGCCCTGGCGCTGATGCAGAGGTTTGCACAAGGGCTTGCGCCAGGGGGCACGAGGCCTCCCTTGCACGAGGGAGCACGAGGCTCTGAAACGCGGTTCGCAGCGGGGGGCACCACGGCTCGCACGAGAGCCCGCACCGGGGCTCACGCCGCCTCTCACACGGCCCTTGCACAAACCGCGCGCCAGCGTTCGCACCGGGGGGGCCAGAGCACGCGCAACAGAGCACGAGGGTTTGCACGAGGGTTTGCACGAGGCGGGCACAACGGCGGCCACCAGGACCCGCAGGGCGGCTCGCACGAAGGCTTGCACCAGGGCTCGCACCAGACCTCGCACGAGGGCTCGCACGAGAGGACACGAGGCTTCCACCAGAACTCGCACCAGGGCTCGCACCGGGGCCTCCACGAGGCGACACGAGGGCTCGCACGACGGCTTGAACCGGGGGCACGAGGGCTCACGTGGCCCTTGCACCAGGGTTCGCGCTCACCCTCCCACAGGCCTGGCGTTGAGGCTCGCACGAGGGGGCACAAAAGCTCGCACCGGGGCTCGCACGAGGGCTCACGTGAGCGGGCACAAGCGCTTGCACGAGGGTCGGCACCAGCGGGCACGAGGGCTCGCGCAGGGCTCGCACCAGGGCTTGCACGAGGGTTCCCACCAGGGGCCACCCGGCCTCACGTCAGCTTCCCCGAGGGCTCGCACGACGGCTCGCACGAGGGGGCACGAGGGCTTGCACGAGGGGGAACACCGGCTCTCACAAGTCTCGCACCAGGAGGTCCCACGAGGCCTTACACCAGGTTACGCAAAGGCTCGCACGAGGGCTCGCACGAGGCAACGCAAAGGTCTCGCGCGGCCCTCGCACGAGGGCGACGCGAGCGCCTCGCACGAGAGTCGCACAAGGCTCCCGCGTGAGAGAGCCCGAGAGTCGCGCGGGAAGGCTCTCGCACAAGGGTGCACGAGGGTCACGCGTGGCGCAAGGGTCCGGCGTAGGAGTTGCACGAGCGCCTCGCACGAGAGTTTCGCACGAGGGCGCAGGATGGGCTCGGAGCGGCGCTCGCACGGGGGCGCACAATTGCCTCGCGTAAGAGCGCGCAACAACTTGCACGACGGGCACCCGAGGGTCTTGCACGAGGATCACAAGGGCCTCGCACGAGCGCCTCGCACGAGGGCCCACAAAGGTCACACGAGCGGACACGAGAGCCTCCTGGAAAAGCGCACGAGGGCTCGCACGAGAGTCACGCAGGCGCCTCGCGCAAGGCCGCACGGGGGCCTCGGCATTCGCACGAGGCCGCGCCCAAGGATCGCGCGAGCCTCTCGCACGAGGGCGCGCGACGCTCGTGCGGAGCGCTCGTGCGAGAGCACGCGCGACGGCGACGCAGGGCCTTCGCACGTGACGGCGCGCGGCCACTCGCACGGGGGTCACGGAGGCGCACGAGGCTCCCGGCGCTCGCACGAGGGTCTCGCACGAGGGTCTCGGAAAAGCGCACGAGCACTCTCACGCAAGAATCTCACGTGAGGGCCGCGCACGGAGCTCGCACGAGGGCATCGCACGAGGGCCACGGGGGTGCAAGGAAAAAAAGGAACCCAGGCGTCCGGGGCGGGGGCACCCAAGGGTCCGGGGGGGCACCCAAGGGTCCTGGGGGGTCCACCCAAGGGTCCGGGGACACCCACCCCCCCCACCCGGCCCTGCCCTCGTGCGAGGGGCGGCGGGGGCAGCGACCTGGTTGGCGTCCATCCAGCGCGCGGCGTCCTGCACGTGGTGGAACTCCACGAAGGCGAAGCCGCGGCTCTGACCTGCAACGGGGCGCGGGTCAGGGACAGCACCCACGGGTGCTCCCGGGACCTCCTGCATCGGCTGCGAGCACCCGTGGGTGCTGCCGGGACCCCCTGGGGTGGGAATGGGCACCCACGGGTGCTCCTGGGACCCCCCCAGCTAGGGTTTGGGGGCTCCCTGGGACCTCCTGGATCGGCGGCAAGCACCCATGGGTGCTCCCGGGACCTCCTGGGGTGGGAATGGGCACCCATGGGTGCTCCTGGGACCGCTCAGGTAGGGTTTGGGGGCTCCCTGGGACCTCCTGGATCGGCTGTGAGCACCCATGGGTGCTCCCGGGACCTCCTGGGGTGGGAATGGGCACCCATGGGTGCTGCTGGGAGCCCCCCAGCTAGGGTTTGGGGGCTCCCTGGGACCTCCTGGATCGGCTGTGAGCACCCATGGGTGCTGCCGGGACCTCCTGGGGTGGGAATGGGCACCCATGGGTGCTGCTGGGACCCCCCCAACTACAGTTTGGGGGCTCCCGGGACCTCCTGGATTGGCTGCGAGCACCCGTGGGTGCTGCCGGGACCCCCTGGGGTGGGAATGGGCACCCACGGGTGCTCCTGGGACCCCCCCAGCTAGGGTTTGGGGGCTCCCTGGGACCTCCTGGATCGGCGGCAAGCACCCATGGGTGCTCCCGGGACCCCCTGGATCGGCTGCGAGCACCCGTGGGTGCTGCCGGGACCTCGTGGGGTGGGAATGGGCACCCACGGGTGCTCCTGGGACCGCTCAGGTAGGGTTTGGGGGCTCCCTGGGACCTCCTGGATCGGCTGTGAGCACCCATGGGTGCTCCCGGGACCTCCTGGGGTGGTAATGGGCACCCATGGGTGCTGCTGGGACCCCCCCAGCTAGGGTTTGGGGGCTCCGTGGGACCTCCTGGATTGGCTGTTAGCACCCATGGGTGGTCCCGGGATCTCCTGCATTGGCTGCGAGCACCCATGGGTGCTGCCGGGACCTCCTGGGGTGGGAATGGGCACCCATGGGTGCTGCTGGGACCCCCCCAGCTAGGGTTTGGGGGCTCCGTGGGACCTCCTGGATCGGCTGTGAGCACCCATGGGTGCTCCCGGGACCTCCTGGATCGGCTGCAAGCACCCATGGGTGCTGCCGGGACCTCCTGGGGTGGGAATGGGCACCCACGGGTGCTCCTTGGACCCCCCAGCTAGGGTTTGGGGGCTCCCTGGGACCTCCTGGATCGGCGGCAAGCACCCATGGGTGCTCCCGGGACCTCCTGCATCGGCTGCGAGCACCCATGGGTGCTGCCGGGACCTCCTGGGGTGGGAATGGGCACCCACGGGTGCTCCTGGGACCCCCCCAGCTAGGGTTTGGGGGCTCCCTGGGACCTCCTGGATCGGCTGTGAGCACCCCTGGGTGCTGCCGGGACCTCCTGGGGTGGGAATGGGCACCCATGGGTGCTGCTGGGAGCCCCCTGGGATGGAGATGAGCACCCATGGGTGGTCCGCGGACCTCCCGAGTAGGTTCGGGTGTTTCCTCAGACACCTGGGATTAGGCACAAGCACCCATGGGTGCCACCGGGACGCTCTAGATTGCCTACAGGCACCCATGGGTGCTCCTCGGACTTCCAAAACAGGGTATGCATGCGCCTTGGAATGCCCTGGGTTAGAATGGGCACCCATGGGTGCTCCTGGGACCCTCCCCCGGGACGCTCTGCAGGACGATAAGCATCCATGGGTGCTCCTGTGACACCCAGGATAGCGTACAAGCACCCATGGGTGCTCCTGCAACCTCCTAGGTAAAGTGTAGGTGCCCCTCGGGACCCCCGGGGCTGAGTATAGGCACCCATGGGTGCTCCTGCGACCCCCCTGGGTCCTTTTCCGGTGGGTGTGGGCACCCATGAGACCCCTTGCATGTGACGTGGACACCGTTGGGTGCTCCTGGGGCCCTGGGGGGTGGAAACGGGCACCCATGGGTGCTCCTGGGACCCCTCTTGGACTACCTGTGTTGGGTGTGGGCACCCATGGGTGCTGCCGTGACTCCTTTGGGACCCCCTAAGCAGCCCATGAGCTGCTATGGGTGCTTCTGGGACCCTCCTGATAGAGCCTAGGCACCCCTGGGTGCTCCCTGGGTAGGGCACAGCACCCCTGGGTGCTCCTAGGAACAGGACCAGCACCCCCGGGTGCTGCCTAACGCAGGTCTGGCACCCCTGGGTGCCCCTTGGGTGGAAGATGGGCACCCCTGGGTGCCCCCAGGCAAGGGCATCGGCACCCCTGGGTGCCCCTGGGCATGGGTCAGCACCCCTGGGTGCTCCTGGGGAGGGGACTGGCACCCCTGGGTGCCCCTCGGGCAGGAGACGGGCACCCCTGGGTGCCCCCGGGGACAGGACCAGCACCCCTGGGTGCTCCTCGGCTATGGGTCAGCACCCCTGGGTGCTCCTGGGGAGGGGACGGGCACCCCTGGGTGCCCCCAGGAAACAGGACTGGCACCCCTGGGTGCCCCTAGAGCTGGGACCAGCACCCCTGGGTGCTCCTGAGGAGGGGACGGGCACCCCTGGGTGCCCCCGGGAAACAGGATCAGCACCCCTGGGTGCTCCTAGAGCTGGGACTGGCACCCCTGGGTGCCCCTGGGGACAGGTCAGCACCCCTGGGTGCTCCTGGGGAGGGGACTGGCACCCCTGGGTGCCCCTGGGGAAGAGGACCAGCACCCCTGGGTGCTCCTAGAGATGAGATGGGCACCCCTGGGTGCCCCCTAAGTCCGGTACAGCACCCCCGGGTGCTCCCTAGGGATAGGACTGGCACCCCTGGGTGCCCCTGGCAAGGTGACGGGCACCCCTGGGTGTCCCCCAAGCCTGGCACAGCACCCCTGGGTGCTCGCTAAACCTGGCAGAGGATTCCTGGGTGCTCCTAAGGATGGGACTGGCACCCCTGGGTGCCCCTAGAGATGGAATCAGCACCCCTGGGTGCTCCCAGGGAGAGGATGGGCACCCCTGGGTGCCCCCCGAGTTTGGCACAGCCGCCCTGGGTGCCCCTCGAGGTGGGATTGGGACCCCTGGGTGTCCCTTGGGGATGGGACCTGCACCCCTGGGTGCCCCCTAAGTTTGGCGCAGCACCCCTGGGTGCCCCTGGGGGTGGGATCAGCACCCTTGGGTGCTCCTAGGGACCAAACCAGCCCCCATGGAGGCCCCCGAAAACCGGACCAACACCCTTGGGTGCTGGTAGAGCGAGGATCCAACCCCCCCCACCCCCAAGAGACCCACCCGGGTGGGCGCCCCCGAAACAGGACCCGCGCGCCTGGGTGCCCCCCACCCCCACCCGAAAGAGGGGCACCCAGGGGTGGGGGCTCACCTGAGGACTTGTTGCGCATCAGCCGAACCTCGCGGGGCTGCACCCCCTGCGCCTGCAGCTGCGCCCGGATCTGCGGGGGGGAGAGAGGGCGGCGCCCCAAATCAGCGGGACCCCGGGCGCCTGGGGGGCACCCAGGGGTGCGGGGGGGGCACCCAGGGGTGTAGGGGGGCACCCAGGTGGGTGGGACGTCCCGAAACCTGCTCCCTCCCCCACCCAACGCTCCCCAAATGTCTCCCTGGGGTTTGGGGGCACCCAGGGGTGCGGGGGGCACCCACAGAGCCGGCAACAGGAGGGAGGGGGACCGTGAGGGGGCGTGGCCTGAGTGCAAGAGGGCGGGGCTTAGTGAAAAGGGGGTGTGGCCAAGGCGAGGCGGGGTGAGCACATAGGATTGCTTTCCCGTGAGGGGGCGTGGCCAAACAGAGGGGGTGTGGCCTGGGGGAGGGGCGTGTCCACAGGGCTGATTCCTCCCAAAGGGGGCGGGGCTTGGCTGAAAGGGGGTGTGGCCGAGCTGGGGGTGTGGCTTTGGAGAGGGGGCGTAGCACAAGGGTGGACTCCTCCCAAAGGGGGCGGGGCTTGGCTGAAAGGGGGTGTGGCTACATGGGATGGGTTTCCCGTGGAGGGGGCGTGGCTTGGCTGAAAGGGGGTGTGGCCGAGGTGGGGGTGTGGCCTGGAGGAGGGGGCGTGTCCACAGGGCGGATTCCTCCCAAAGGGGGCGGGGCTTGGCTGAAAGGGGGTGTGCCCAAGCAGCAAGGCCAAGCCAAGGGGGCGTGGCCAAGCCGAGGGGGTGTGGCCAAGCCGAGGGGGCGTGGCCAAGCCGAGGGGGCGTGGCCACAGCTCCCCAAGCCCCCCCCAGCGCAAAGCCCGGAGGTTCTGCAGAGATTTAAAGGGCCAGCGCCCCCTCCGGCGGGCGGGGGCGGGGCGTGGGCGGGGCGTGGGCGGGGCTCACGTCGTTCTCGGTGGCGGCCTGCGGCAGCATGCGCAGCATGACGATGGTGCTGGCGCGCGGCTCCTCCTCCGCCGCCTCGGGCCGGTAGTCCTGGTCGCGGTAGCCGCCGGCGGCGCCGAAGGGCAGCGCCGGGGGGGCGGGGTCCCGCTTGCGGGGGGCTCGGCGCCCTCGTAGGCCGCCTGGCGGGGGGGCGGGGGTGAGGGGCGGGGTTTCGGGGGTGCGGGGGGGGGGGGGGGCTGGGGGGGGGGCGCGGCGGCTCACCTGGGGCGGGGCGGCGGGCGCGGGGGGCCTCCGGGGGGCCCCCGTAGCCGCGGTAGTCCATGTCGCGGTAGTCGTGGTCGCGCTGGGCGCGGGCGGCCTCCTCCGGGGGCGCCCCCGTAGCGGCCCGTGCGGTCCCCGCGTCCCCGCCTGCGGGGCGGGAGGAGGGGGGGTGAAGGGGGGCTCCGGATGGCCCCGCCCCCCCCCCCAAGGGTTCGGGGTGCCCCCTACCTGCGTTCGTACTCCATGGTGCCGGCACCTGCGGGGGCAGAGTGACTGGGGGGTACTGGGAGGGACTGGGGGGAATGGGGGGGACTGGGAGGGACTGGGGGGGGATACTGGGGGGATACTGGAAGGGATTGGGGGGAAATGGGGGGGACTGGGAGGGATTGGGAGGGGACTGGGGGGATACTGGGGGGATACTGGAAGGGATTGGGGGGAAATGGGGGGGACTGGGAGGGATTGGGAGGGGACTGGGGGGGATACTGGGGGGATATTGGAAGGGATTGGGGGGAAATGGGGGGGACTGGGAGGGATTGGGAGGGGACTGGGGGGGATACTGGGGGGATATTGGAAGGGATTGAGGGGAAATGGGGGGGACTGGGAGGGATTGGGGAGGGGACTGGGGGGGGGATACTGGGGGGATACTGGAAGGGATTGAGGGGAAATGGGGGGACTGGGAGGGATTGGGAGGGGACTGGGGGGGATACTGGGGGGATACTGGAAGGGATTGAGGGGAAATGGGGGGGACTGGGAGGGATTGGGAGGGGACTGAGGGGGATACTGGGGGGATACTGGAAGGGATTGGGGGGAAATGGGGGGGACTGGGAGGGATTGGGAGGGGACTGGGGGGGATACTGGGGGGATACTGGAAGGGATTGGGGGGAAATGGGGGGGACTGGGAGGGATTGGGAGGGGACTGGGGGGGATACTGGGAGAGATTGGAGGGAATGGGGGGACTGAGGGGGGACTGGGAGTGAGTGGGAGGGTACTGGGAGGAATTGGGGGGGCAGTGGGAGCAACTAGGGCAGCTTGAAGAGGACACTGGAAAGGACTGGGGCGAACTAGGAGAGATACTGGGAGGCATTGGGAGGGACTGGGATCACCTAGGGGGGTACTGGAACAAACTGGGGAGCACTGGGATGAACTGGTGGGTGCTGGGATGGTCTAATGGGCAGTGGGAAGACCCGGGATGACCTTAGGGGGTTACTGGAAGGGACTGGGATTAACTGGAGGGAACCTGGGATGAGCTAGCGGGGCACTGGGGGGTAACTGGGATGAACTGGAAGGTAACTGGGAGGGAACTGGGGGACATTGGGGGATAACTGGGAAGGAACTGGGATGAACTGGGGGCCACTGGGAGCTGCCCCAGGGAATGACGAGTAGGGAGCGAGGACCCCGCCAGGCCCCGCCCCCTCATTAGCATACAAGCAGCCAACCTCGTTAGCATACTAAGCCCCACCCCCCTGGCCAGGCCCCGCCCCCTCCAGCCGCCTCCAGCGGCGGGCCCCGCCCTCGCCCCCCCCCCTCCATCCAATCCCCGCCAGCGCCGGGGGTCCCGGTGAGCCCCTCCCGGTGAGCCCCGCCCGCCCCGCCCCCCCCCGGTGCAGGCCCCGACCTGCTCCCGCCGCTCCGCCGCCGCCGCCGCCGCCGCCGCTCCCGACCCGCAAAATGGCGGCGCCGCTCCCCGCCCGGCCCGCCCCGGCCTCCCGCGCCTTCACCCGCCCGCCCCCCGCCGCCGCGCTCCCATTGGCCCCTCCGCCCGCCCGTCAGCGCGGCCGCCTTTCTCATTGGTTAGCGCCGCCACGCGCCGCGACGGGCGGGCGGGGCCGGCCGCGAAGGGAGCAGCGAGGGGGCGTGGCGCGGCTCCAGCGATCACCTCTGATTGGCGCAGCTACCCGGAGAGGGCGGGAAGCCGTTCAGGCTCTCTCGCGTGATTGGCTGAAGGGCGGGGACGTCGCTTTCTGATTGGCCAGCTCGCGGGGGAGGTGGCGGGGACGGAAGGGGCGGCCGGGACTTCCGGCGGGAAGATGGCGGCGCTGGGGAGGGCGCTGCGGGCGCTGCGGGCCGGGGCGCTGCGGGTCGGGGCCCGGGGCCGCTCGGCGGGGCCGCCCGGGGCCTTGGCGCTGCCGCGGGCGCCGCTGGGGGCGGACCCGCACGAGGAGGAGCCAATGGCGGCGGCGCAGAGGAAGGTGGGAGGGGCTTGGGGAAGGGGCAGGGGGCAGGCCAAGGGCATCGGGGGGCGTGGCTTAAGGGGGTGGGCGGGGCTACGCGAGGGGCGGGGCCTGGGGCGGGCTGGGGGTGGTGCTGGGTGGGCGGGGCTAAGGGAGGAGGGGCTTGGGGGAATGGGCGGGGCCTGGGGTGGGCTGGGGGTGTGTATTGGGCGGGGCTTGGGGGAATGGGCGGGGCCTGGGGTGGGCTGGGGGTGGTGCTGATTGGGCGGGGCTAAGGGAGGCGGGGCTTGGGGGGAATGGGCGGGGCCATGGGAGCAGCAGGGCTGAGGATAGGCTGAGTGTGCTGCTGGTTGGGTGGGGCTTGGAGAGTGGGCGGGGCTTGGTGGGGAATGGGCAGTGCCGGGGGTGTGGGAATGGGCGGGGCTTGGGGAATGGGCGGGGCTTGGGAAATGGGCGGGGCCTGGGGCAGACTGAGGGTGGTGCCAATTGGGCGGGGCTAGGGGAGGCAGGGCTGGGAGAAATGGGCGGGGCTGTGGGAGCAGCAGGGCTCGGGATAGGCTGAGTGTGCTGCTGGTTGGGCGGGGCTTGGGGAGTGGGCGGGGCTTGGGGAATGGGTGGGGCTTGGGAGTGGGTGGGGCTTGGGGAATGGGCGGGGCCTGGGGCGGGCTGGGGGTGGGGGAATGGGCGGGGTTTGGTGGGGAATGGGCGGGCCTGGGGAATGGGCGGGGCTTGGTGAGTGGGTGGGGCCTGGGCGGGCTGGGGGTGTGGATTGGGCGGGGCCTGGAGAATGGGTGGGGCTTGGGGAATGGGCGGGGCCTGGGGCAGGCTAGGGGTGGGGAAAGGGCGGGGCTTGGTGGGGAATGGGCGGGGCTGTGGGGTGGGCGGGGCCGGGGCGGGCTAAGAATGTGGGTGATTGGGGCTTGTGGAGAAATAGGCGGGGCTCGGGGGGAGGCAGGGGGCGGGGCTTGCCGGGAGGTGGGCGTGGCAAAGGCGTGAGGCTTGTCTGGGTGGGCGGGGCTTAGCAGGGGTGGGGCCAAGCCCGGGGGCGTGGCTTGCGGCGGGTAAGGGGAGGGAAATGGGGGGGGGCCCTTCGTTCCCCTTTGCTGGGCGCTGTGGGCGGGGCCATGGGCGGGGCCGGGGGGCGGAGCCACGAGGGGGGCGTGGCCGCGGTGACCCCGCCCCCCCAGAACCCCGACTACCACGGGTTCTACGCGGAGCCGGAGGCCGACGCGCTCAACATGCGGGCGGCCTGCTTCGCCGGGCTCTCGGTCGCCATCGTGCTGGGCTCCGCCTTCCTGCACTACCTGCCCGACCTGGGGTGCGGGGGGCTGGGGGGCTACGGGGGCTGGGGGGGGTATGGGGGGCTGGGGGGGGCACTACCTGCCCGACCTGGGGTGCGGGGGGGCTATGGGGGGCTACGGGGGGCTGGGGGGGGGGGGGGCTGGGGGGGGGGGGGCTGGGGGGCACTACCTGCCCGACCTGGGGTGCGGGGGGGCTATGGGGGGCTACGGGGGGCTGGGGGGGCTGGGGGGGCACTACCTGCCCGACCTGGGGTGCGGGGGGCTGGGGGGGCTGGGGGGGCGCTACCTGCCCGACCTGGGGTGCGGGGGGCTGGGGGGGGGGCCAGGGGGCTGGGGGGCACTACCTGCCCGACCTGGGGTGTGGGGGGGCTGGGGGGGCTATGGGGGGCTGGGGGTGCTACCTGCCCGACCTGGGGTGCGGGGGGCTGGGGGGGGTATGGGGGTGGGGGGTATGGGGGGTATGGGGGGGCGGGGGGCTGGGGGGCTGGGGGGACCATGTGGGGCTATGGGGGGGCTGGGGGGGCCCTTGGGGTCTGTGGGGGGCTATAGGGGGCTATAGGGGGCTATGGGGTGGCTATGGGGGCTTGGGGGGCTGTGGGGGGCTATGGGGGGCCATGTGGGGGCTGTGAGGGGCTATGGGGGGGCTGTGGGGGCTGTGGGGGGCTGTGGGGGGCTATGGGGGCTATGGGGGGGCTGTGGGGACTATAGGAGGCTGGGGGGGCTATGGGGGGCTATAGGGGGCTGTGGGGGGCTATGGGGGCTATGGGGGGGCTGTGGGGACTATAGGAGGCTGGGGGGGGGGCTGTGGGGGCTGGGGGGGCTATGGGGGGCTATAGGGAGCTATGGGGTGGATGTGGGGGCCATAGGGGGCTGTGGGGGGCTGTGGGGGCCATAGGGGGCTGGGGGGGCTGGGGGGGCTATGGGGGGTATGGGGAGCTGTGGGAAAGCGTGGGGGGCTGGGGGGGATGTAGGGACCTCCTGGAGAGCCTATAGGGGAATATAGGGGACTGGGGGGGCATAGGGGGCTCCCAGGGAATCTATAGGGGGCGAGGGGACGTATGGGGAGCTATAGGGGTCTGTAGGGGCCTGTGGGGGGTATAGGGGACCTGGGAGGGGTCTATAGGGGCGTATGGGGGGTATAGGGGACCTGGGAGGGGTGTATAGGGGTCTATGGGGGGTGTGGGGGCCTATAGGGGGCTATAGGGGCCTATAGGGGGCTATAGGGGCCCTCGAGCGGGTGCATAGGGAGCTGTAGGGGCCTGTGGGAGCCTATGGGGGGCATATAGCACGGATGGGGGTGGTGTGGGGGGATACGGGGGGTGTGGGGGCATATAGGGGGGTATAGGCGCCTATAGGTGTTGTCCCCCCCCGCAGGCTGCAGCGCTGGGCGCGGCGCGAGGCCGAGCTGCGCATCCGGGAGCGCGAGGGGCGGGGGCTGCCGCTGCTGGACCCCCACTACTACGACCCCGCGCGCCTGGCCCTGCCCCCCCGGAGTGAGGCCCCCCCCCGCGGGCCCCCCGGGGGGGGCCGTCAATAAAGCCGCGGGGGCTCGGCCCGCTTCGGGGTGTTTATTGGGGGGGGGGGGGGTCCCGTGCTCCTTGAGCCCCTATAGAACCTCCTATAGCCCCTCCAGAGCTCCTATAGCCCCCCACAGCCCCCCAAATCCCCTATAGAGCCCCTATAGCCCCCCACAGCCCCCCAAATCCCCTATAGAAGCCATATAGCCCACCACAAGACCCTCAACACCTGTATAGAAGCCATATAGCCCCCAAGAGCCCCCCAGAGCCCCTATAGCCCCTCACACCCCCCCCCCAAATCCCCTCTAGCCCCCCACAGCTCCCTCAACCCCCTATAGAACCCCTATACCCCCCAAATCCCCTCTAGCCCCCCACAGCCCCCTCAACCCCCATATAGCCCCCAAGACCCCCCCAGAGCCCCTATAGCCCCCCAACCCCCCGAGCTCTTATAGACCCCCTATATTCCCCCCAGCCCTTCCAGCCCCTATAGCCCACCCTATAGCCCCTCACACCCCCCAGACCAGGCACCTGCACCCCCCGATCTCCTATAGTTCCCTATAGCCCCCCCAGAGCCTCTGTAGCCCCCCATGGCCCCCAGTCCCCTATAGCCCCCTATAGCCCCCCCAGAGCCTCTGTAGCCCCCCATGGCCCCCAGTCCCCTATAGCCCCCCTATAGCCCCCCCAGAACCTCTGTAGCCCCCCATGGCCCCCAGTCCCCTATAGCCCCCCGCAGAACCTCTGTAGCCCCCCACAGGCCCCCCCGCACCCCCTATAGCCCCCCGCAGAGCCTCTGTAGCCCCCCATGGCCCCCAGTCCCCTATAGCCCCCCAGAGCCTCTATAGCCCCCCACAGGCCCCCCCCCGCACCCCCTATAGCCCCCTATAGCCCCGCAGAACCTCTGTAGCCCCCCATGGCCCCCAGTCCCCTATAGCCCCCTATAGCCCCCCGCAGAGCCTCTGTAGCCCCCCATGGCCCCCAGTCTCCTATAGCCCCCCTATAGCCCCCCTATAGCCCCCCCAGAGCCTCTGTAGCCCCCCATGGCCCCCAGTCCCCTATAGCCCCCTATAGCCCCCTATAGGGCCTCCGCAGGCTCTCGTGCCCCACAGCTGCGGCCGGAGGTGCCCCGGGGGTCCCTGGGGGTCCCTGTGCCCCCCCGAGGCCCCCGTCACCCCTGTGGGCCCCCAGCCGTCTCGGGCGTGCGTTTCCATACTGCCCCCGCGGCGTTTCCGGCTCCCCTATAGATCCGACAGCCGCCGCAGCCCCGCGGCTCCCCCACGCGCCTGCACAGCACCGCGGGGCTGCGGAGGGCCCTATAGCGCTCGTATAGGGTCGTCCATAGCGCCCCGCGCCTCGCTGGGGGGGCTGGGGGCTCCTGAACCGCCCTATGGGCCCATGTGGGCACCTATAGATCCGTGTGTGCACCTATAGATCCATGTGGGTGCCTATAGATCCCTGTGTGCACCTATAGATCCGTGCAGGCGCCTATAGGTCTGTGTGTGCACCTATACATCCATGTGTGCACCTATAGATCTGTGCATGCACCTATAGCCCCATGTGTGCACCTATAGCCTGTGTGTGCACCGATAGATCCGTGTGTGCACCTATAGCCCATGTGGGCACCTATAGATCCATGTGGGCACCTATAGATACGTGTGTGCAGCTATAGATATGTGTGGGCACCTATAGATCCATGTGGGCACCTATAGATCCATGTGTGCACCTATAGACCGTGTGTGCACCTGTAGATGCATGTGTGCACCTATAGCCTGTGTGTGCAGCTATAGGCCCATGTGTGCACCTATAGATCTATGTGTGCACCTATAGCCCCCTGTGTGCACCTATAGCCCGTGTGTGCACTTATAGATCCGTGTGTGTGCACCTATAGCCCGTGTGTGCACCTATAGATCCCTATGTGCACCTATAGTCTATGTGTGTGCATGTATAGCCCCGTGTGTGCACCTATAGCCTGTGTGTGCACCTATAGATCCCTGTGTGCACCTATAGCCTGTGTGTGGACCTATAGATCCGTGTGTGAAGCTATAGATCCATGTGTGCAGCTATAGATCCATGTGTGCACCTATAGCCCGTGTACGCGCCTATAGATCCGTGTGTGCACCTACAGCCCCGTGTGTGCACCTATAGCCCCTCTGTGCACCTATAGCCCCGTATGCAGCCCCCATTGATCCCCTCGGGGCCCCCTATGGCCGCTGTACGTTCCCCGCAGGTTCTCCCTGAGCTGTTCCGCGTTGTGTGCGTTTCTGTCCTGCTGCGTGCTGCACGTATAGAATTCTATACGTCACCCCGTGTGCTTACCCCCTTATAGAGGCCCTACACGTTGCTGCGTCGCTCTGTAAGCCTCTGTGGCCCCTTTAAGGGCTTCCTATAGGCGCCTGTCCGCCCCGTCGGCTCTCGGGGGCGGCTCTGTTCCGCTATAGGGTCCTGCATCGCCCTGCGGGCCCCTATGGATCCCCTACGGGCCCCTGTATCCCCTCCCACGCCGCCGTAGGGTCCCGTGTGCTCCCCACAGCCCCCTGCGGGCCCCCGTCTTGCCCCCCAGGCCCCCACTGACCCTGAGGGCCCCGATATCCCCCCACAGGCTCCCCACAGCCGCCTATAGCCCCCCGTAGGCCCCTATGGACCCGGTAGGGGCCCCTATAGGCCGCCGTAGGCCTCGTGTCCCCTCCCGGCCGCCGTCCGTGCTGTGTCACGAGGCCCCGCCCCCTTCTTCCTCTCTGCGCGGCGGAAATGGGCGCGGCCACGCCCCATCCGGGGCCCCGGCGAGGAGGAAGGGGCGTGGCCAGCCGGGGCGCGCCGTTCCCCCCCCACCCCTCCCCCCGCGCCCAATCAGCGCGTCGGCTGCGGGCGGGGGGGCGGGGAGAGGCGGGCCGTGGCGGGAGGCCGTGGCCAATGGCAGCGCGGCGCCGGGCGGCGGCGGCCAATGGGAAGCGGCGGGGGGCGGGGCGGAGGGAAGGGAGGGAAGGGGCGGCAGGGGGGCAGCAGCCGCCGCCGCCATCTTGTCGCGGAGGAGCCGAGCGGAGCGGGCGGGACCCGGCGGCGGGGCCTGGACAGCATCATTGGTGCGGGGGGGGTGCGGGGGGGGGCGCGGGGGGGGGCGCGGGGCCCGGGGGGTGCGGGGAAGGGGGGAGCGGCGGGGAGGGGGGCCCGGACCCCCTTAACGGGAACTGCAGCCCGGTTAATGGGAACCTGCGCCCCGGGGCTGGGGGGGGGTGGGGGGAGCCGCGTGCTGGGACCCCCCCCGCGGGACCCCCGGTAATGGGGACCCCCCCCCGGTAATGGGAGCCCCGGTAATGGGAACCCCCTCGGCGGGACCCCCGATAATGGGAACCCCCTCCCCGATAATGGGACCCCCCCCGCGGGACCCCCGGTAATGGGGACCCCCCGGTAATGGGAGCCCCGGTAATGGGAACCCCTCGGCGGGACCCCCGATAATGGGAACCCCCTCCCCGATAATGGGACCCCCCCCCGCGCGGGACCCCCGGTAATGGGAGCCCCGGTAATGGGAACCCCCTCGGCGGGACCCCCGATAATGGGAACCCCCTCCCCGATAATGGGACCCCCCCCGCGGGACCCCCGGTAATGGGACCCCCCTCCCCGGTAATGGGACCCCCGGTAATGGGACCCCCCCCACCCCGGTAATGGGACCCCCCCCCGCGGGACCCCCGGTAATGGGACACCCCCCCCCGGCGGGACCCCGGTAATGGGGACCCCCCCCCCCGCGGGACCCCCCCCCCCCCCCGGTAATGGGGACCCCCCCCCCGGTGATGGGACCCCCGCGGTACTGGGAGCCCTGGGAAAGCCCCGCCCCCCGCTAAGGGTTGGGGAGGGGCGGTGTCACCTGGTGTCACCCCCCGCGTCCCCCAGTGTCCCCCGGTGCCACCCAGTGTCCCCCAGTGCCACCCTGTGTCCCCCAGTGTCCCCCGGTGCCGCCCTCTCCGTCCCCCAGTGTCCCCCAGTGCCACCCACTCCGTCCCCCCGTGTCACCCCGTGTCCCCGTCTGTGTCACCCTGTCACCCCGCGTGTGCTCCGGTGCCACCCTGTGTGCCACCCACTGCCTTCGGTGTCACCCGCTGCCACCCCCGTGCCCCCGAAATGTCCCCCGGTGTCCCCAGTGTCACGCCACGTCCCCCAGTGCCGCCACGTGTGTCACCCGCTGTCACCCCGCGTGTCCCCCGGTGCCAGCCCGTGTGTCACCCCCACCCTTGGTGTCACCTGGTGTCACCCGCTGCCGCCCCATGTCCCCCCCAGTGTCCCCTGGTGCCGCCACGTGTGTCACCCCCCACCTTTGGTGTCACCTGGTGTCACCCGCTGCTGCCCCACGTCCCCCGGTGTCCCCCAGTGTCACCCCGTGTGTCCCCCGCTGTCACCCCGTGTGTCGCCCAGTGCCACCCCGTGTGTCACCCAGCACCCTCGGTGTCACCCCCTGCCACCCGTTGTCCCCCAGAATGTCAGCTGGTGTCACCCGCTGTCACCCCGTGTGTCCCCCAGTGCCACCCTGTGTGTCACCCAGCACCCTCGGTGTCACCCCCTGCCACCCGTTGTCCCCCAGAATGTCACCTGGTGTCACCCGCTGTCACCCCGTGTGTCCCCCAGTGCCACCCTGTGTGTCACCCAGCACCCTCGGTGTCACCTGGTGTCACCCGCTGCTGCCCCATGTCCCCCCCAGTGTCCCCTCGTGTCCCCCGCTGCCAACCCGTGTGTCACCCAGCACCCTGGGTGTCACTCCCTGCCACCCCTTGTCCCCCAGAATGTCACACGGTGTCACCCGCTGTCGCCCCGCATGTCCCCCAGTGCCACCCTGTGTGTCACCCAGCACCCTTGGTGTCACCTGGTGTCACCCGCTGCTGCCGCACGTCCCCCAGTGTCCCCCAGTGCCACCTTGTGTCACCCGCTGTCACCCCGTGTGTCACCCGCTGCCACCCCGTGTGTCACCCAGCACCCTGGGTGTCACCCCCTGTCACCCCTTGTCCCCAAGAATGTCACGCGGTGTCACCCACTGTCACCCCGTGTGTCCCCTGGTGCCCGCACATGTGTCACCTGCCACCCTTGGTGTCACCTAGTGTCACCCGCTGCTGCCGCACATCCCCCAGTGTCCCCCAGTGCCACCCCGTGTCACCCGCTGCCACCCCGTGTGTCACCCGCTGTCACCCTGTGTGTGACCCAGCGCCCTCGGTGTCACCTCCTGCCACCCCTTGTCCCCCAGAATGTCACCCGCTGTCACCCGCTGTCACCCCGTGTGTCGCCCAGTGCCACCCTGTGTGTCACCCAGCACCCTCGGTGTCACCTGGTGTCACCCGCTGCTGCCCCACGTCCCCCAGTGTCACCCGCTGCCACCCCGTGTGTCCCCAGTGCCACCCCGTGTGTCCCCCAGCACCCTGGGTGTCACCCCCCGCCACCCCTTGTCCCCCAGGACGTCACGCGGCGCCCCCCGGCGCCCCCGCCGACGCCGTCCCGTGTCCCCGCAGATGTCCAGCTCCCCGCTGGTGAAGAAGCGCCGCGTCTCCGGGTCCGAGCCGCCCACGGGCTCCAGCCGCGCCCCCCCGCCCCCGCCGCGTCCCCGAGTGCCACCCCCGCCAACGTGAGTGCCGCCGCTCGGCCCCCGCTGTCACCTGGGTGTCACCCGGCTGTCCCGCCGCGACCTTTGGGTGACGTTTGTCCCCCTGTGTCCCCGCTGTCACCCCCCGTGGGGCTCAGAGCCACCTCTCCGCCAACATGACCGTCAGCCGGTGCCACCCGAGTGTCACCCGGTGCCGCTTTGCTGTCACCTGGTGTCACCCGGCGTCACCCGGCTGTCCCTCCGTGACCTTTGGGGGACGTTTGTCCCCGTGTGTCCCCACTGTCACCCCCCGTGGGGCTCAGAGCCACCCCTCCGCCAACGCGACTGTCACCCGGTGCCACCCGAGTGTCACCCGGTGCCACTTTCTGGGTGTCACCTGGCTGTCCCACCACGTCCCGGGGTGACGTTTGTCACCCTGTGTCCCCGCTGTCACCCCCCGTGGGGCTCAGAGCCACCTCTCCGCGAACGTGACCGTCACCCGGTGCCACCCGAGTGTCACCCGGTGCTGCTTTGCTGTCACCTGGGTGTCACCTGGGCGTCACCTGGTGTCACCCGGCTGTCCCTCTGTGACCTTTGGGTGACGTTTGTCCCCGTGTGTCCCCGCTGTCACCCCCCGTGGGGCTCAGAGCCACCTCTCCGCCAACGCGACCGTCACCCGCTGTCACCCGGTGCCACTCTCTGGGTGTCACCTGGGTGTCACCCGGCTGTCCCGCCGCGTCCCGGGGTGACGTTTGTCCCCCTGTGTCCCCGCTGTCACCCCCCGTGGGGCTCACAGCCACCCCTCCGCCAACGCGGCCGTCACCCGGTGTCACCCGAGTGTCACCCGGTGCCGCTTTGCTGTCACTCGGTGTCACCCGGCATCACCCGGCTGTCCCGCCGTGACCTTTGGGTGACGTTTGTCCCCCTGTGTCCCCGCTGTCACCCCCCGTGGGGCTCAGAGCCACCTCTCCGCCAACGCGGCCGTCACCCGCTGTCACCCGGTGCCACTTTGCTGTCACTCGGTGTCACCCGGCGTCACCCGGCTGTCCCTCCGTGACCTTTGGGTGACGTTTGTCACCCTGCGTCCCCGTGGCACCCCCTTGTCGGTGTCACCCGCTGTCACCCCGCGCCCCCCCCCGCTGTCACCCCGCGCCCCCCGCCGTCCCCCCGCGGTGTCCCCCGGTGTCAGCGCTGTCCCCGCGCCCGCAGGGCATGGCGAAGAACGGGGGCGAGGCCGAGATCGACGAGGGGCTCTACTCCCGCCAGCTGTGAGTGGGGGGGGCGCCTATGGGTGGGGGGGGAGCCTATGGGGCGGGGGGGGGGGTGCCTATGGGTGACGGGGCCCCTCGGGATTTTTGGGGGGACCCATTTCAGGGAGCTCTATATGGATTTGGGGGCCCCCCATGGATTTGGGGGGCTTGCTACGGATTTGGGGGGGGGCTGTGGGCTTGGAGGGTCTCCTCTGTGGATTTGAAGGGATCCCTATGGAGTCGAGCAGATCCCTATGGATTTGGGGGTCCGTATGGGTTTGGAGGGTCTCCTCTGCTATGGATTTGGGGGCTCCTATGGATTTGGGGGGCCCTATGGGTTTGGAGGGTCTTCTCTATGGATTTGGGGGGGTCCCTATGGATTTGGGGGGGGTCCGTATGGGTTTGGGGGGTCTCCTCTATGGGTTTGGGGGGTTCCATATGGATTTGGGGGCTCCCTATAGATTTGAGGGGGTCCATATGGGATTTGGGGGTCCCTATGGAGTTGGGGCGGTTGCTACAGATTTGGGGGCTGCGTATGGGTTTGGAGGGTCTCCTCTGTGGATTTGGGGGGCTCCCTATGGATTTGGGGGGCTCCCTATGGATCTGGGGGGCTCCTATGGATTTGGAGGGTCTCATGTACGGATTTGGGGGGTCCCTATGGGTTTGGAGGGTCTGCTCTGTGGATTTGGGGGGTCCCTATGGGTTTGGGGGGTCTCCTCTGTGGATTTGGGGGGTCCCTATGGAGTTGAGGAGATCCGTATGGGTTTGGGGGCTCCCTAGGGATTTGGGGGGTCTCCTGTGGTTTGGGGGGGTCCTATGGATTTGGTGGGTCTTCTCTATGGATTTGGGGGATTCCTGTGGAGTTGGGGGGGTTGCTACAGATTTGGGGGGCTGCCTATTGGTTTGGAGGGTCTCCTCTGTGGATTTGGGGGGCTCCCTATGGATTTGGGGGGCTCCTATGGATTTGGAGGGTCTCCTCTATGGATTTGGGGGCTCCTACGGGTTTGGGGGCTCCCTATGGGTTTGGAGGGTCTCCTCTATGGATTTGGGGGGGTCCCTATAAAGTTGAGGAGGTCCTTATGGATTTGGGGGGTCCCTATGGGTTTGGGGGCCTCCGTATGGATTTGGGGGGTCTCTGTATGGGTTTGGGGGGGTCTCCTATGGGTTTTGGGGTGTCCGTATGGATTTGGGGGGGCCCTATGGATTTGGGGGTCTCCTCTATGGATTTGGGGGGTCCCTGTGGGTTTGGAGGGTCTCCTCTGTGGGTTTGGGGGGTCCCTATGGATTTGGGGGGTCTCTCATGGAGTTGAGGAGATCCCTATGGATTTGGAGGGGTCTCCTATGGGTTTGGGGGGTCCCTATGGATTTGGGGGGCTTCCTATGGATTTGGGGGCTGCTCCCCCCCTCCCCGTGCCCCCCCCCCCCCCCCCGCGTGGCACCACCTTTACCGCCCCCGGGGGCACCTTTGCGGGCCCCCCCCCAAGGCTTTGGGGTCCCCCTGGGAGTTTGGGGTCCCCCAAAGGTTTGGGACCCCCCAGGGTTTGGGACCCCCCCAAAGGTTTGGGGTGCCCCCCCCTGAGGACGCGCCCCCCCCCCCAGGTACGTGCTGGGCCACGAGGCCATGCGGCGCATGCAGCGCTGCGACGTGCTGCTCTCGGGGCTGCGGGGGCTGGGCGTGGAGGTGGCCAAGAACCTGGTGCTGGGGGGGGTCAAATCCGTCACCCTGCACGACCCCCACCCCGCCGCCTGGTCTGACCTGGCCTCCCAGGTGAGTTCGTTAATTAACGACCCACCCCCGTGTTAATTAGCGCCGCCGGCCTGCGGGTCGGTCGGCCTTTTCGGGAGGGGGGGGTCTGGGGCGAGCTAAACGCGGCTCGTCGGGTAATTAGCCCGGCTTGGGGTCGTTAGTGGGGCAGGTAAGTACTTGTTGGGTGATAATTAGTTAATTTAGAAGCTAATTAATTGATATAATGGTTAATTAGTTGGTGTATGGGTGCGGGGGTTGGGTGCCCCATGGGAGCTCAGCGCTCACCTTGGGGTAATTCCTCCCCCCCCCCGAGCTGTTATTTGGCTTCGTTAGGAGAGTTAAGTGCTTACTATAGGGTAATTAATTAACTTGAAGACCAATTAATTAATTGGGGAGGGGGGTAGTCGGGATGGAGGGTAGTTTTTCGGGGGGGATTTGCTTCCCCATGGGAGCTAAATGCTCCCCGTGGACTAATTATCCGCTTCTGGAATCGTTTTTGGGGCTCGTTAGGGCCCCCCATGGGGCAATTAATTAATTTGTGGGTGATTAATTAGTGTGGGAGGTAATTAATTCAGCTGGGGGGTGGTTTATTGGGGTGTTTTGGTTCCCCGGTGGAGCTCGGTGCCCCCCCTGGGGTAATTAATCCCGGCTTGGGGTCATCGTTGGGGTTCATTAGGGGAATTAATAGACCTCGGTGGGGTAATTAATTAGCCCGGGGTAATTAGCGCGGGGGCGGGGCGGGACCCGGGCGCTGAGGCCCCGGTTTCGGGCTCTCCCCCCCCCAGTTCTACCTGCGGGAGGAGGACGTGGGGCGCAACCGGGCGGAGGCCACGCTGCCGCGCCTGGCCGAGCTCAACGCCTACGTGGCCGTGGCCAGCACCCAGCAGCCCCTCACCCAGGAGCTGCTCGCGCCCTTCCAGGTAACCCCCCCCCCGGGACCCCCCCGCACCCGCACGGGACCCCCCGACCCCCTGCGCCCGCCCGGGACCCCCTGACCACCCTGTGCCCGCCCGGGACCCCCCGACCCCCCGCGCCCGCCCGGGACCCCCTGACCCCCTCTGTATCCGCCCGGGATCCCCTGTACCCACCTGGGACCCCTGTACCCCCCCGCGCCCGCCCGGGACCCCCTGACCCCCCCGCGCCCGGCCCGGGACCCCCTGTACCCACCTGGGACCCCTGTACCCCCCGCGCCCGCCCGGGACCCCCTGACCCCCCCGCGCCCGCCCGGGACCCCCTGTACCCACCTGGGACCCCTGTACCCCCCTGCGCCCGCCCGGGACCCCCTGTACCCACCTGGGACCCCTGTACCCCCCCGTGCCCGCCCGGGGACCCTCTGTACCCACCTGGGACCCCTGTACCCCCCCGGGACCCCCCGACCCCCCTGTACCCGCCCAGGACCCCCTGTATCCACCCAGGACCCCTTGACGCCTCTGTGCCCACCCGGGACCCCCTGTACGCACCTGGGACCCCTGTATCCACCTGGGACCCCCCGACCCCCCACACCCATACCGGGACCCCTTGACGCCCCTGTGCCCACCGGGGACCCCCTGTACGCACCTGGGACCCCTGTATCCACCCGGGACCCCCCGACCCCCCACACCCATACCGGGACCCCCTGACCCCCCTGCGCCCGCCCAGGACCCCCTGTGCCCACCCGGGACCCCCCGACCACCCCGTGCCCACCCGGGACCCCCCGACCACCCTGTGCCCGCCTGGGACCCCCCCCCGACCCCCCGTACCCACCTGGGATCCCCGTGCCCGCCCGGGACCCCCGACCCTCCCGTGCCCACCCGAGACCCCCCGACCCCCCTGTACCCGCCTGGGACCCCCTGTACCCACCCAGGACCCCCCAACCACCCCGTGCCCGCCTGGGACCTGTGCCCACCCGAGACCCCCACACCCACCCTGTGCCCACCCGGGACCCCCTGTGCCCACCCAGGCCCCCCGCACCCGCACCCACCGGGGACCCCCTGTGCCCACTTGGGACCCCCCGACCACCCTGTGCCCACCTGGGACCCCCCTGACCACCCCGCGCCCGCCTGGGACCCCCTGTACCCACCTGGGACCCCCGCGCCCTCCCGGGACCCCCTGTATCCACCCAGGACCCCCTCTGTGCCCGCCCGGGACCCCCCACCCACCTGGGATCCTCTGTGCCCCCCCGCACCCACCCCGGCCCCCCCGCACCCACCCAGGCCCCCCTGTGCCCCCCCCGCACCCACCCAGGCCCCCTGTGCCCCCCTGCGCCCACCCAGGCCCCCCTGTGCCCCCCTGCACCCACCCGGGCCCCCCAGCACCCACCCAGGCCCCCCTGTGCCCCCCCCAGCACCCACCCAAGCCCCCCTGTGCCCCCCCGCACCCACCCCGGCCCCCCCAGCACCCACCCAGCCCCCCTGTGCCCACCCAGCACCCACCCAGGCCCCCTCTGGGCCCCCCCCGCACCCGGCCCCCCGCACCCACCCGGGCCCCCCTGTGCCCCCCAGCACCCACCCAGCACCCACCCAGCACCCACCCAGCACCCACCCAGGCCCCACCCGCGCCCCCCGGCCCCCCTGGCCCCCCCGGCGCTGACCCCCCCCGCAGGTGGTGGTGCTGACGGACTCTGCGCTGGAGGAGCAGCTGTGGGTGGGCGACTTCTGCCACAGCCGCGGCATCAAGCTGGTGGTGGCCGACACGCGCGGGCTCTTCGGGTGAGCGCCTGGGGGGCGGCTATAGGGGGAGGGTTCTATAGGGGGCGGCTATAGGGGAGGGTTCTATAGGGGGCGGCTATAGGGGAGGGTTCTATAGGGGCGGCTATAGGGAGGGTTCTATAGGGGGGCGGCTATAGGGGAGGGTTCTATAGGGGGTGGCTATAGGGGGTGGCTATAGGGGAGGGTTCTATAGGGGGGCGGCTATAGGGGGCGGCTATAGGGGGCGGCTATAGGGGAGGGTTCTATAGGGGAGGCTTCTATAGGGGGCGGCTATAGGGGAGGGTTCTATAGGGGGGCGGCTATAGGGGGCGGCTATAGGGGAGGGTTCTATAGGGGGCGGCTATAGGGGAGGGTTCTATGGGGGGCGGCTATAGGGAGGGTTCTATAGGGGGGCGGCTATAGGGGGCGGCTATGGAGGAGGGTGCTATAGGGGGCGGCTATAGGGGAGGGTTCTATAGGGGGCGGCTATAGGGGAGGGTTCTATGGGGGGCGGCTATAGGGGGCGGCTATGGAGGAGGGTGCTATAGGGGGCGGCTATAGGGGAGGGTTCTATAGGGAGGCGGCTATAGGGGAACAGCTGTAGGGAAACGTTCTATACGGGAGCGCCTGTAGGAGAACGTTCTATAGGGGAGTGGGTGTAGAGGAATGTTGTGTAGGAGGAACGTTCTATAGGGCAGCGGTCTGTAGGGGAACAGGTGTAGGGAAACGTTCTGTAGGGGAGCGGTCTGTAGGGGAACGTTCTATAGGGGAACGTTCTATAGGGGAACGTTCTATAGGGGAGTGGTCTGTAGGGGAACGTTCTATAGGGGAGCGGTCTGTAGGGGAGCGGTCTGTAGGGGAACAGCCGTGGGGAAACGTTCTATAGGGGAGCGGTCTGTAGGAGAACGTTCTATAGGGGAGCGGCTGTAGAGGAACGTTGTGTAGGGGAAACGTTCTATAGGGGAGTGGTCTGTAGGGGAACAGGTGTAGGGAAACGTTCTATAGGGGAGGAGTCTGTAGAGAAACGTTCTGTAGGGGAGCGGTCTGTAGGGGAACAGGCGTAGGAAAACATTCTATAGGGGAGCGCCTATAGGAGAATGTTCTATAGGGGAGCGGCTGTAGAGGAACATTGTGTAGGAGAAACGTTCTATAGGGGAGCGGTCTGTAGGGGAACGTTCTGTAGGGGAACGTTCTGTAGGGTGGCGGTCTGTAGGGGAGCAGTCTGTAAGGGAACGTTCTGTAGGGAAACGTTCTATAGGGCAGTGTCTGTATAGGAATGTTCTATAGGACAGTACTGGTAGGGGAATGTTCTATAGGGGAGCGAATATTCTATAGGGGAGCGCCTATAGGGCAGCAGTTGTAGGTAAATGTTCTATAGGGAAACGTTCTATAGGGCAGCAGTTGTAGGGGAACGTTCTATAGGGGAGCACCTATACGAGAACATTCTGTAGGGAAACGTTCTATAGGGCAGTGCCTGTGGGGGAACGTTCTATAGGGCAGGGTTCTGTAGCGTTCTGTAGTGAAATGTTCTATAGGGCAGTAGCTGTAGTGAAATGTTCTATAGGGCAGTGTCTGTATGGGAACGTTCTATAGGAGAGTAGTGGTAGGGGAGTGCCTATAGGGCAGAACTTGTAGGAAAACATTCTATAGAGGAACGTTCTATAGGGCAGCACCTGTAGGGCAATAATGTATAGGGGAACATTCTATAGGGGAGGACCTATAGGAGAGCATTCTGTAGGGAAACATTCTATAGGGCGCTGCTTGTAGGGAAACATTCTATAGGGCAGGGTTCTGTAGGGGAGCGTTCTATAGGGCAGGGTTCTGTAGGGGAGTGTTCTATGGTGAAACGTTCTGTAGAGGACTAGCTATAGTGAAATGTTCTATAGAGCAGTGTCTGTATGGGAACCTTCTATAGGAGAGTACATGTAGGGGAATGTTCTATAGGGCAGCGCTTATACGGCAGCACTTATAGGGAAATGTTCTATAGGGAAACGTTCTATAGGGTAGCCCCTGTAGGGCAGTAATCTATAGGGGAACGTTCTATAGGGGAGCACTTATAGGGGAGCATTCCGTAGGGAAACATTCTATAGGGCAGCGCCTGTAGGGGAACATTCTATAGGGGAGTGCCTGTACGGAAACATTCTATAGGGCAGTGCTTGTAGGGAAATGTTCTATAGGGCAGTGCCTGTAACAGAATGTTTTATACGGGAGTGTTCTATAGAGCAGCACCTATATGGGAACATTCTGTAGGGCACGGTTCTGTAGGGGAACGTTCTATAGGGTAGGGTTCTGTAGGGCAGTGCCTGCAGCAGAACCTGGGCCCGGGACCCTTCCGTGGGGGAGTGGCTGTAGGGGAATGTTCTATAGGGGAGCCCCTATAGGGGAGCCTGGGCTGCGCTGTAGGGGTGTTTGTAGATCAGTGGTCTATAGGGGAGGTACTGCACGCAGACGTGTGTAGGGAAGCCTGTGTAGAGCTCCTTTTATACAGGAGCTGCCATAGGGGAAGCTTCTATAGGGGAGTTTCCGTAAGAGAAGTTCCTGGGGGGGGAACCTTCTATAGGAGAATTTTCTGTAGGGCACATTCTATAGGGGGATTTTTTGCGGGGAGGTCTCCGTGGGGCAGCGCGCGCCCTTCTGCGGGGGCGTTTGCTGCAGGGCCTTGTTCTATAGCCGACCCTTCTATAGGGTGCTGGGGCGTTCTATAGGGGAGTCCCGGCCCGGCTATAGGGACCCCCGACCCTTCCATAGGGGAACCTGCGCTTGGGGGTCTTTGGGGGGGGGTTCTATAGGGGAGCGCCCACCTGAGCCCGTGGGGAGGGAAAGCGGGCCGTTCTATAGGGGGCTTCTATAGGGGGCTCCCGCGCGGGGGGGGTCCGGTCTCGAGGCTGTGCGTGCCCCCCGCAGGCAGCTGTTCTGCGATTTCGGGGAGGACATGGTGGTGAGCGACCCCAACGGCGAGCAGCCGCTCAGCGCCATGGTTTCCATGGTGACCAAGGTACCGGGGGTGGGGGGTGCGGGTGCCCCCCGGCGCCCTGATTTGGGTGCTCCCCCCCCCTCCGCCCCACCCAGGGGCGCCCCGGGGAGGTGACGCGCCTGGACGGGGCGCGGTTTACGGGAGCGGCGGTGCGCGGGCGGGGCCGTGGGTGGGTGGGGGGTGGCGGGGTGCGGGTGCCCCCCCGGCGCCCTGATTTGGGTGCCCCCCCCCCCACCCAGGGGTGCCCCGGGGAGGTGACGTGCCTGGACGAGGCGCGGCACGGCTTCGAGAGCGGGGACTTCGTCACCTTCGCGGAGGTGGAGGGCATGGAGGAGCTCAACGGCTGCCCCCCCACGGAGATCCGCGTCCTCGGTGAGCGCCCCGCCCCCCGCTATAGGGGGCAGCACCCCGCTATAGGGGCAGCGCCCAGCTATAGGGGCAGCACCCAGCTATAGGGGCAGCGCCCCGCTATAGGGGCTGCGCCCTTCCGTGGGGGCTCCCAGCGCCCGGCTCCCTTCTGCAGGGGGCTCTGGGGCACCCAGGGCCTTTCTATAGGGGCTCCCGGGCGCCTGCCACCCTTCTATAGGGGCTCTGGGACACCCAGGGCCCTTCTATAGGGGCTCCCGGGCGCCTGGCACCCTTCTATAGGGGCTCCGGGGCACCCAGGGCCCTTCTATAGGGGCTCCCGGGCGCCTGCCACCCTTGTATAGGGGCTCCCGGGCACCCAGGGCCGTTCTATAGGAGCTCCCGGGCGCCTGCCACCCTTCTATAGGGGCTCCGGGGCACCCAGGGCCCTTCTATAGGGGCTCCCGGGCGCCTGCCACCTTTCTATAGGGGCTCCGGGACACCCAGGGCCCTTCTATAGGGGCTCCCGGGCGCCTGGCACCCTTCTGTAGGGGCTCCAGGACACCCAGGGCCCTTCTATAGGGGCTCCGGGACACCCAGGGTCTTTTTATAGGGGCTGTCGCCCTGCTACAGGGGCCACCAGCCTTCTATGGGGGCTCCCGGGCACCCAGGGCCTTTCTATAGGGGCTCCCGGGCGCCCGGCACCTTTCTATAGGGGCTCCTGGGCGCCTGCCACCCTTCTGTAGGGGCTCCGTCACCCTGCTATAGGGGCCACCAGCCTTCTATAGGGGCTCCCGGGCACCCAGGGCCTTTCTATAGGGGCTCCCGGGCGCCCGGCACCTTTCTATAGGGGCTCCTGGGCGCCTGCCACCCTTCTGTAGGGGCTCCGTCACCCAGGGCCGTTCTATAGGAGCTCCCGGGCGCCAGCCTTCTATGGGGGCTCCCAGGCACCCAGGGCCCTTCTATAGGGGCTCCCGGGCACCTGCCACCCTTCTATAGGGCCTCCGGGACACCCAGGGCCCTTCTATAGGGGCTCCCGGGCACCTGCCACCCTTGTATAGGGGCTCCAGGGCACCCAGGGCCCTTCTATAGGGGCTCCCGGGCACCTGCCACCCTTCTATAGGGGCTCTGGGACACCCAGGGCCCTTCTATAGGGGCTCCCGGGCACCTGCCACCCTTCTATAGGGGCTCTGGGACACCCAGGGCCCTTCTATAGGGGCTCCCGGGCACTTGCCACTCTTCTATAGGGGCTCTGGGACACCCAGGGCCTTTCTATAGGGGCTCCCAGGCGCCCCTGGACCCTTCTATGGGAGCTCCTGGACACCCGGTTCCCTTCTATAGGGGCTCCTGCCCGCCTGGGTCCCTTCTATAGGGGCTCCCACCTGCCTGACTCCCTTCTGGAGGGGCTCCCGCCCGCCCGGGTCCTTTCTATAGGGGCTGCTGCACACCTGAGTCACTTCTATAGGGGCTGCTGCCTGCCTGAGTCCGTTCTATAGGGGCTCCCACCCACCTGAGTCCCTTCTATAGGGGCTCCTGGACACCCGGTTCCCTTCTGTAGGGGGCTCCCCCCCGCCTGAGTCCCTTCTATAGGGGCTCCTGGACGCCTGAGTCCCTTCTATAGGGGCTCCTGGACACCCGGTTCCCTTCTATAGGGGGCTCCCCCCCACCTGAGTCCCTTCTATAGGGGCTCCTGGACAGCCGGTTCCCTTCTATAGGGGCTCCCCCCGCCCGAGTCCCTTCTATAGGGTGCCCCGAACCCCAGAGCCCTTTCTATAGGGGCTCCGGGACGCCCGGGTCCCTTCTATAGGGGCCGGCGGGGTCCCCCGGTGACGCCCCTCTCCGCAGGGCCCTACACGTTCAGCATCGGGGACACCAGCGCCTACGGGGACTACGTCAGGGGGGGCATCGTCACCCAGGTCAAGATGCCCAAGCACATCCGCTTCGTGAGTGCCGCTGGGAGGGGACTGGGGGGCACTGGGAGGCACTGGGAGGGGACTGGAGGGCACTGGGAGGGGACTGGGGAGCAGTAGGAGGCACTGGGAGGGGATTGGGGGGCACTGGGAGGGACTGGGAGGGGATTGGGGGACACTGGGAGGGGACTGGGGGGCGCTGGCAGGGACTGGGAGGGGACTGGAGGGGACTGGGAGGGGACTGGGGAGCACTAGGAGGCACTGGGAGGGACTGGGAGGGGACTGGAGGAGTACTAGGAGGGGAGGGGTCTGGGGGCGCTGGGAGGGACTGGGAGGGGACTGGAGGGTATTGGGAGGGGACTGGGGAGCACTGGGAGGCACTGGGAGGGGACTGGGGGGCCTGGGAGGGGACTGGGGGGCCTGGGAGGGGACTGGAGGGGTCTGGGGGGCGCTGGGAGGGACTGGGAGGGGACTGGAGGGTACTGGGAGGGGTCTGGGGGCGCTGGGATGGACTGGGAGGGGACTGGAGGGTACTGGGAGGGGATTGGAGGGCAGTGGGAGGGGACTGGGGAGCACTAGGAGGCACTGGGAGGGGATTGGGGGGCACTGGGAGGGGACTGGGGTGGACTGGGAGGGGACTGGAGGGTACTGGGAGGAACCAGGAGAGGCTTGGGGGGCACTGTGAGGGGATTAAGTGGCACTGGGAGGGACTGGGAGGGACCAGGGGTGGGTTGGGAGGCACTGGGAGGGGATTGGGGGACACTGGGAGGAATTGGGGAGGCACTGGGAGAGGACTGGGGGGAAACAGGAGGGGACTAGGGGGAACTGGAAGGGGACTGGGGGCAACTGGGAGGAGTTGGAGGGTACTAGGTGTCACTGGGAAGGGACTGGGAGCAATTTGAGGGAATTGGGAGGGGACTGGGAGGAATTGGAGGGGACTGGGGGGAACTCGGATGGGACTGGGAGGCAGTGGGAGCAATTGGGAGGGACTGGTGAGTACTGGGGGGTGGTGTGAGGTTAGTCGGGGTTACTGGAAGATACTGGGAGGGGTTGGGCGGGGAAATGGAGCGGGGCTCGGAGGGACGGGGGGGGTCGCTGGGCGATACTGGGAGCACTGGGCGCTGAGCCGTCCCCCCCAGAAGCGGCTGCGGGACTCGCTGGCGGAGCCGGAGATGGTGGTCACGGATTTCGGGAAGGCCGAGCGGCCTCCCATGCTGCACTGGGGCTGGCAGGCCCTGCACCGCTTCATCCAGCAACATGGCCGCCCGCCGCGGCCGCGCCACCAGGTGGGGACGGTGGGGGGGGGGACGCGGGGGTGGGGCCAGCAGGTGCTGCGCCAAGATGGCCGCCCACCATGATGTGACCGCCATTTTGGGGACACTGGGGACGTGGAGGCCACCGTGGCCTACACCAAGATGGCCGCCCACCATGGCCCCACCGCCATTTTGGGGACGTGGGGGCCACCAGGTCTTACGCCAAGATGGTGGTCCCCCGTGGCCCCACCGCCATTTTGGGGACACGGGGGACACTGGGGATGTGGAGGTCACCAGGTCCTACGCCAAGATGGTGGCCCCCCATGGTGCCACCACCATTTTGGGGGACACGGGGGACACCAGGTCCTACACCAAGATGGCCGCCCACCATGGTGCCACCGCCATTTTGGGGACACGGGGGACACCAGGTCCTACACCAAGATGGCCGCCCACCATGGTGCCACCACCATTTTGGGGATGCAGGGGCCACCAGGTCCTACACCAAGATGGCCGCCCACCATGGCCCCACCGCCATTTTGGGGACGTGGGGGCCACCAGGCCCTACACCAAGATGGCCGCCCACCATGGCCCCACCGCCATTTTGGGGACGTGGGGGCCACCAGGCCCTACACCAAGATGGTGGCCCACCATGGCCCCACCGCCATTTTGGGGACGTGGGGGCCACCAGGCCCTACACCAAGATGGCCGCCCACCGTGGTGCCACCACCATTTTGGGGACGTGGGGGCCACCAGGCCCTACACCACGATGGTGGCCCACCATGGCCCCACCGCCATTTTGGGGACGTGGGGGCCACCAGGCCCTACACCAAGATGGTGGCCCACCATGGCCCCACTGCCATTTTGGGGACGTGGGGGCCACCAGGTCCTACACCAAGATGGTGGCCCACCATTGCCCCACCACCATTTTGGGGACGTGGGGGCCACCATGTCCTACACCAAGATGGTGGCCCACCATTGCCCCACCACCATTTTGGGGACGTGGGGGCCACCAGGTCCTACACCAAGATGGCCGCCCACCATGATGCGACCGCCATTTTGGGGACGTGGGGGCCACCATGTCCTACACCAAGATGGTGGCCCACCATGGTGCCACCGCCATTTTGGGGACGTGGGGGCCACCATGTCCTACGCCAAGATGGCCGCCCACCATGGCCCCACCGCCATTTTGGGGACGTGGGGGCCACCAGGCCCTACACCAAGATGGTGGCCCCCCATGGTGCCACCACCATTTTGGGGACATGGGGGCCACCAGGCCCTACACCAAGATGGTGGCCCACCGTGGTGCCACCGCCATTTTGGGGACACGGGGGCCACCAGGCCCTATACCAAGATGGCCGCCCACCATGGCCCCACCACCATTTTGGGGACACGGGGGTCACCAGGTCCTACACCAAGATGGCCGCCCACCATGGCCCCACCCCCATTTTGGGGACGTGGGGGCCACCAGGCCCTACACCAAGATGGTGGCCCCCCATGGTGCCACCACCATTTTGGGGACATGGGGGCCACCAGGCCCTACACCACGATGGTGGCCCACCATGGCCCCACCGCCATTTTGGGGACGTGGGGGCCACCAGGCCCTACACCAAGATGGTGGCCCACCATGGCCCCACTGCCATTTTGGGGACGTGGGGGCCACCAGGCCCTACACCAAGATGGCCGCCCACCATGATGCGACCGCCATTTTGGGGACGTGGGGGCCACCATGTCCTACACCAAGATGGTGGCCCACCATGGTGCCACCGCCATTTTGGGGACGTGGGGGCCACCAGGCCCTACACCAAGATGGCCGCCCACCATGGTGCCACCACCATTTTGGGGACGTTTGGGCCACCAGGTCCTACACCAAGATGGTGGCCCACCGTGGTGCCAGCGCCATTTTGGGGACATGGGGGCCACCAGGTCCTACACCAAGATGGCCGCCCACCATGGCGCCACCGCCATTTTGGGGACACTGGGGACGTGGAGGCCACCGTGCCCTACACCAAGATGGCCGCCCACCATGATGCGACCGCCATTTTGGGGACACGGGGGACACTGGGGATGTGGAGGCCACCAGGCCCTACACCAAGATGGCCGCCCACCATGGCCCCACCGCCATTTTGGGGATGCAGGGGCCACCAGGCCCTACACCAAGATGGTGGCCCCCCATGGTGCCACCACCATTTTGGGGACACTGGGGACGTGGAGGCCACCGTGGCCTACACCAAGATGGCCGCCCACCATGGTGCCACCACCATTTTGGGGACGTGGGGGCCACCATGTCCTACGCCAAGATGGTGGTCTCCCATGGTGCCACCACCATTTTGGGGACATGGGGGCCACCAGGTCCTACGCCAAGATGGCCGCCCACCATGATGCAACTGCCATTTTGGGGGCACGGGGGCCACCAGGTCCTACACCAAGATGGTGGCCCCCCATGGCGCCACCGCCATTTTGGGGACGTGGGGGCCACGAGGTCTTATGCCAAGATGGTGGCCCACCATGGCCCCACCGCCATTTTGGGGACGTGGGGGCCACCAGGCCCTACACCACGATGGTGGCCCACCATTGCCCCACCGCCATTTTGGGGACGTGGGGGCCACCAGGCCCTACACCAAGATGGTGGCCCCCCATGGTGCCACCGCCATTTTGGGGACGTTTGGGCCACCAGGCCCTACGCCGAGATGGTGGCCCCCCGTGGTTTTGGGGACGCCGAGGTGGCCCGCCCGCGTGCCCAGCCCGGCTGTCCCCGCAGGGTGACGCGGCCGAGGTGGTGGCCCTGGCGCGCCAGCTGGCCCCGGGCCTGGAGCTGGAGGAGGACCTGCTGCGCGAGCTGGCCCACCAGGCCACCGGCGACCTGGCCCCCGTCAACGCCTTCATCGGCGGCCTGGCGGCGCAGGAGGTCATGAAGGTACCGCCCATCCCCGGCCCCGCCCCCCGCCCGCCCGGTGTGGCCCCGCCCCTCACCGGCCACGCCCGTAGGCGGTGTCCGGGAAGTTCACGCCCATCAGCCAATGGCTGTACTTCGACGCGCTGGAGTGCCTGCCCGAGGAGGACAAGGAGAGCGTGCTCACCGAGGAGCAGTGCCGGCCGGTAGGTGGGGTGGGCGTGGCCTTGGGTGGGCGTGGCTCGTGGGGCACCCGTGGGTGGGTGGCTCCTTGGGGTCGGGCGTCGGTTGTGGGGCACCCGTGGGTGGGGGTCAACTGGAGATGGCCCGGGGGTTGGGTGCGGTTTTGGGGTCACCCATGGGTCGGTAACCATCTTGGTGACACCCATGGGTGGCCGTGGCTTGGAGAGCACCCGTGGGTGGGTGTCTCCTCGGGGTGGCCGTTGGTTGGAGAGCACCCATGGGTGGGCATCTCTTTGGGGTGGCCATTGGCTGGAGAGCACCCATGGGTGGGCATCAACTGGAGATGGCCCATGAGTTGGGTGCGGTTTTGGGGTCACCCATGGGTCGGTAACCATCTTGGTGACACCCATGGGTGGCCGTTGGTTGGAGAGCACCCATGGGTGGGCGTCTCTTTGGGGTGGCCATTGGCTGGAGAGCACCCATGGGTGGGCGTCTCGTCAGGGCGGCCATTGGCTGGAGAGCACCCATGGGTGGGCGTCTCCTCGGGGTGGCCATTGGCTGGAGAGCACCCATGGGTGGGGGTCAACTGGAGATGGCCCGTGGGTTGGGTGCGTTTTTGAGGTCACCCATGGGTCGGTAACCATCTTGGTGACACCCATGGGTGGCCGTTGGTTGGAGAGCGCCCATGGGTGGGCATCTCTTTGGGGTGGCCACTGGCTGGAGAGCACCCATGGGTGGGTGTCAACTGGAGATGGCCCGTGGGTTGGGTGCGTTTTTGAGGTCATCCATGGGTCGGTAGCCATCTTGGTGACGCCCATGGGTGGGCGTTGGTTGGAGAGCACCCATGGGTGGGCGTCTCATCAGGGCGGCTGTTGGTTGGAGAGCACCCATGGGTGGGCGTCTCCTCGGGGTGGCCGTTGGTTGGAGAGCACCCATGGGTGGGGGTCAACTGGAGATGGCCCACGGGTTGGGCGCGTCGTTGACGTCATCCGTGGGTTGGCTGCCATCTTGGCGCCGCCACCCGTGGGTGGGCGTCTCCTCGGGGCGGGCGTCGCCGGGGCACCCGTGGGTGGTCGGCGGCGGTGGCCGCGGTGACGCCGGGCGTGTCCCCAGCGCGGCGGGCGCTACGACGGGCAGATCGCCGTCTTCGGGGCCGAGCTGCAGGCCAGGCTGGCCGCACAGAAGTACTTCGTGGTCAGTGTCCCCGCGCGCGGCCCCGCCTGTCCCCACGTGTCCCCTCCCTGGCCCCAGGTGTCCCCGAGTGTCTCTAGATGTCCCCAAGTGTCCCCAGATGTCCCCAGGTGTCCCCTCCCCATCCCCAGATGTCCCCAAGTGTCCCCAGATGTCCCCAAGTGTCCCCTCCCCATCCCCAGATGTCCGCAAGTGTCCCCAGATGTCCCCAAGTGTCCCCTCCCCATCCCCAGATGTCCGCAAGTGTCCCCAGGTGTCCCTCAAGTGTCCCCTCCCCGTCCCCAAGTGTCCCCAGATGTCCCTCAAGTGTCCCCAGATGTCCCCAAGTGTCCCCACATGTCCCTCAAGTGTCCCCTCTCTGTCTCTAGATGTCCTCAAGTGTCCCCAGGTGTCCCTCAAGTGTCCCCTCGCCGTCCCCAGATGTCCCCAAGTGTCCCCAGATGTCCCTCAAGTGTCCCCTCCCCGTCCCCAGATGTCCCCAAGTGTCCCCAGATGTCCCTCAAGTGTCCCCTCCCTGTCTCTAGATGTCCCCAAGTGTCCCCTCCCCGTCCCCAGATGTCCCCAAGTGTCCCCAGGTGTCCCCAAGTGTCCCCTCCCTGTCCCCAGATGTCCCCAGGTGTCCCTCAAGTGTCCCCTCCCCGTCCCCAGATGTCCCCAAGTGTCCCCAGATGTCCCTCAAGTGTCCCCTCCCCGTCCCCAGATGTCCCCAAGTGTCCCCTCCCTGTCCCCAAGTGTCCCCAGATGTCCCTCGAGTGTCCCCTCCCTCTCCCCAGATGTCCCCACGTGTCCCCTCCCCGTCCCCAGGTGTCCCCAAGTGTCTCTAGATGTCCCCAAGTGTCCCCTCCCTGGCCCCAGATGTCCCCAAGTGTCCCCTCCCTGTCCCCAGATGTCCCCAAGTGTCTCTAGATGTCCCCAAGTGTCCCCTCCCTGGCCCCAGATGTCCTCAAGTGTCCCCTCCCCATCCCAATGTCCCCTCCCTGTCCCCAGATGTCCCCAAGTGTCTCTAGATGTCCCCAAGTGTCCCCAGATGTCCCTCAAGTGTCCCCTCCCTGTCCCCAGATGTCCCTCAAGTGTCCCCAGATGTCCCTCAAGTGTCTCCAGATGTCCCTCAAGCGTCCCTTCCCTGTCCCCAGATGTCCCCAAGCGTCCCCTCCCTGTCCCCAGCTGTCCCCAGATGTCCTTAGATGTCTACCAGGTGTCCCCAGGTGGCCATCAAGTGTCCCCGTAGGCCCTCCCGGCGTCCCCTCCCTGTCCCCGAGCGTCCCCACGGGCCCGCCGCGTCCCCACACGGCCCCTCCTGGGTCCGCCAAGCGTTCTCGTGTCCCCAACCCCCCCCCGGGCCACCTCGGGCTGCGTCCCCGCGCGTCCCCACGCGTCCCCCCGGCGCAGGTGGGGGCGGGCGCCATCGGCTGCGAGCTGCTGAAGAACTTCGCCATGATGGGGGTGGGCTGCGGCCCCGAGGGCTGCGTCACCGTCACCGACATGGACACCATCGAGAAGTCCAACCTCAACCGCCAGTTCCTCTTCCGGCCCTGGGACGTCACGGTGAGGGGCGGGGCCGGAGGGGGAGGAGCCCGTGGGGCGGGGCGTCGGGAGACGGGTGGAAGGTGCTGGAGGGTCGGGTCAACGTTGCGTAGGCCGACACCGAGGGTGGAGCGCTCTAGGGGTGGTGGGAGGGGCCTAAATGGGTGGAGCGTAAAGGGGAGGAGTCTGGGGTGGAGGGTGAGTGGGTGGAGTCTCAGGGGGCGGAGCCAAGGGGGAAGCGCCGTCAAGGTGTCATTGGGTTGGCCAACGTCAACGGTGAGGTTGCTTTGACGTTTCGTTGGAGTGGGAGGGGCGCAAAGGGATGGGGTCGGAAGGGGCGGGGCCTGAAGGGGTGGGGTCTATAGGGTAGAGGATGAGTGGGTGGAGTCTGGGGGGTGGAGCCTGTGGGTGGGAAACCGTCGTCAAGACGTCATCGTTGAGTTGGCCGAGGTCAACCGTCAAGTTGCTTTGACTTTTCATTGGCTGGGGAGGAGCGTGAAAGGGGTGGGGCTTAAGGGGATGGGGCTAGAAGGGGCGGGGCCTCAAGGGGCAGAGTCTATGTGGTAGAGAACAAGTGGGTGGAGTCCGGGGGCGGAGTCTGGGGGTGAGAAACCATCATCTAGATGTCGTCGTTGGGTTGGCCAAGCTCAACGCTCAGGTTCTTTGATGTTTTCTTGGACGGGGAGGGGCCCAAAGGGGGTGGGGCTTAAGGAGGTGGGGGCAGAAGGGGTGGGGCCTTGGGGGGAGGAGCCTGTGGGGTAGAGGACGAGTGGGCGGAGTCCGGTGGGTGGAGTCTGGGGGTGAGAAACTACTCTAGAGATGCTCCCGTTGAGTTGGCCAACGTCAACGGTGAAGCTGGTTCGCCGTTCGGTTGGCTTGGGAGGGGCACGAAGGGGCGGGGTTTGGGGGGGGGCGTGGCCCGAAGGGGGCGTGGCCTGAGGAGGGGCGCGCGCCCGCTCCCCGCAGAAGCTGAAGTCGGAGCGGGCGGCGGCGGCGGCGCGGGAGATGAACCCGGCGCTGCGCGTGAGCAGCCGCCCCGAGCGCGTGGGGCCCGAGACCGAGCGCGTCTACGACGACGACTTCTTCGAGGCGCTGGACGGCGTGGCCAACGCGCTGGACAACGTCGACGCCCGTGAGTGCCCGCGGGGGGGTCTTCTGGGGGCCTAGGGGGTTTTGGGGTGCTCCGGCAGGGTTTTGGGGGGCTGTAGGGGGGGTCTTTGAGGTGCTCTGAGGGGGTTTGGCGGCCTATGGGGGAGTTTTGGGGTGCTATGGGGGGTTTTTGGGGTGCTATAGGGGGTCTTTGAGGTGCTATGGGGGGGTTTTGGGGTGCTATAGGGGGTTTTGGGGTGCTATGGTGGAGTTTTGGGGTGCTAGGGGGGGTCCTTGGGGGGCTACAGGACATCATTTGGGTGCTATAGGGGTTTTTTGGGGGGGTATATGGGAGTTTTGGGGGCTATAGGGTGTCTTTGGGGGTGCTATTGGGGGGTTTTGGGGTGCTATAGGGGATTTTTGGGGTGCTATAGGGGGTCCTTGGGGGGCTATAGGGGGTCTTTGAGGAGCTATGGGGGAGTTTTGGGGTGCTGTAGGGGTGTTTTGGGGTCTTGTAGGGGGTTTTGGGGTGCTATGGGGGAGTTTTGGGGTGCTATAGGGGGTCTTTGGGGTGCTATGGGGAGTTTTGGGGTGCTATGGGGGGGTTTTGGGGTGCTATAGGGGAGTTTTGGGGTGCTATAGGGGGTCCTTAGGGGGCTACAGGACATCATTTGGGTGCTATAGGGGAGTTTTGGGGTGCTATGGGGGGTCCTTGGGGGGCTATAGGGGGTCTTTGAGGAGCTATGGGGGAGTTTTGGGGTGCTGTAGGGGGTTTTGGGGTGCTATGGGGGTTTTGGGGTGCTATAGGGGGTTTTGGTGTGCTATGGGGGGTTTTGGGGGTGCTATAGGGGGTCTTTGAGGTGCTATGGGGGAGTTTTGGGGTGCTGTAGGGGGTTTTGGGGTGCTATGGGGGGTTTTGGGGTGCTATGGGGGGTTTTGGTGTGCTATGGGGGGTTTTTTGGGGTGCTATAGGGGGTCTTTGAGGTGCTATGGGGGAGTTTTGGGGTGCTGTAGGGGGTTTTGGGGTGCTATGGGGGGTTTTGGTGTGCTATGGGGGGTTTTTGGGGTGCTATAGGGGGTCTTTGGGGTGCTATAGGGGGTCTTTGAGGTGCTCTAGGGGGTTTTGGGGTGCTATGGTGGAGTTTTGGGGTGCTATGGGGGGTCCTTTGGGGGGGCTACAGGGCATCATTTGGGTGCTATAGGGGGTTTTTGGGGTGCTGTAGGGGGTTTTGGGATGCTATAGGGAGTTTTGGGGGGTGTATAGGGGGTTTTGGGGGGCTATAGGAGTGTCTTTGGGGTGCTGTTGGGGGGTTTTGGGGTGCTATGGGGGGGTTTTGGGGTGCTATAGGGGGTTTTGGGGTGCTATAGGGGGTTCTTAGGGGGCTATAGGACATCATTTGGGTTCTATAGGGGAGTTTTGGGGTGCTATGGGGGTCCTTGGGGGGCTATAGGGGGTCTTTGAGGAGCTATGGAGGAGTTTTGGGGTGCTATGGGGGGTCCTTGGGGCGCTATAGGGCATCATTTGGGTGCTCTAGGGGTTTTTGGGGTGCTATAGGGGGTTCTGGGGGGTGTATAGGGGGTTTTTGGGGGGTGTAGGGGAGTTTTGGGGGGCTACAGGGGGTCTTTGAGGTGTTCTGAGGGGGTTTTGGGGTGCTATGGGGGAGTTTTGGGGTGCTATAGGGGGTTTTGGGGTGCTATAGGGGGGTTCCTGGGGGGCTATAGGGCATCCTTTGTGTGCTATAGGGGGTTTTTGGGGGGCTCTAGCGGGGTTTAGGGGGCTACAGGGGGTTTTTAGGGTGCTGTAGGGTGCTTTTGGGGGGCTGTAGGGGGATTTGGGGGGCTATGGGGGGATTTGGGGGGCTATGGGGAGGTTTGGGGCGCTATGGGTGCGTTTGGGGGCTACGGGGGGATTTGGGGCCCTATGGGGGTTGGGGGGCTATAGGGGGTCTTCAGGGTGGTGTTGGAACCCCCAGGAGTGATCCAGGGCCCCCCAGATCTGCTGTAGGCCCCCCAGGAGCACTGTACCCCCCCAGATCTGCTGTACCGCCCCCCAGATTTGCTGTAGGCCCCCCAGGAGCACTGTACCCCCCCCAGATTTGCTGTAGGCCCCCCAGATTTGCTGTACCCCCCCAGATTTGCTGTAGGCCCCCAGGAGCACTGACCCCCCCCAGATTTGCTGTAGGCCCCCCAGATTTGCTGTAGGCCCCCAGGAACACTGTACCCCCCAGATTTGCTGTACCCCCCCAGATCTGCTGTAGATCCCCCCAGATCTGCTGTACCCCCCCAGATTTGCTGTAGGCCCCCCTGGGAGCACTGTAGGCCCCCCCCAGATCTGCTGTACCCCCCAAGATCTGCTGTTAGCCCCCCCAGATTTGCTGTAGGCCCCCTGGGAGCACTGTAGGCCCCCCCAGATCTGCTGTAGACCCCCCAAGATTTGCTGTAGGCCCCCAGATTTGCTGTAGGCCCCCCAGGAACACTGTACCCCCCCAGATCTGCTGTAGACCCCCCCAGATTTGCTGTAGGCCCCCAGATTTACTGTAGGGCCCCCCAGGAACACTGTACCCCCCCCAGGCACACTGTAGCCCCCCAGATTTGCTGTAGGCCCCCCTGGGAGCACTGTAGCCCCCCCAGATCTGCTGTAGGCCCCCCAGATTTGCTGTAGGCCCCCCTGGGAGCACTGTAGCCCCCCCAGATCTGCTGTAGCCCCCCCAGATTTGCTGTAGGCCCCCCAGGAACGCTGTAGACCCCCCAGATCTGCTGTAGGCCCCCCAGATTTGCTGTAGGCCCCCTGGGAGCACTGTAGCCCCCCCAGATCTGCTGTAGGCCCCCCAGATTTGCTGTAGGCCCCCCTGGGAGCACTGTAGGCCCCCCCCAGCTTTGCCGCGGGGAGGGGGGGCCCCGGGGGGGGGACGCTGCGGCGGCCCCGGCGCTCCCGGCGGCGCTGTGCGCGCAGGGCTGTACGTGGACCGGCGCTGCGTGTACTACCGCAAGCCGCTGCTGGAGTCGGGGACGCTGGGCACCAAGGGCAACGTGCAGGTGGTGGTGCCCTTCCGCAGCGAGGCCTACAGCTCCAGCCAGGACCCCCCCGAGAAGGCCATCCCCATCTGCACCCTCAAAAACTTCCCCAACGCCATCGAGCACACGCTGCAGGTGCGCCGCGCGCCCCACGGCGGGGGGGGGGCCCCACGCGCTTCCGGGGGCGTTCGGGGCGCCCGGGGGTCTCCTGGGCGGCCATTTTGGGGCCTGGGGCCTTTCTTGAGGGGCTCCCGGAGTCCTGCGGCCTTTCTACAGGGGACACAGTGGGCCCACTGCCATTCCTGGGGGTGTTGGGGGCTCCTGGGGGCCATTTTGGGGCCTGGGGCCTTTCTTGAGGGGCTCCCGGAGTCCTGGGGCCTTTCTACAGGGGACGCGCTGCGCCCACCGCCCTTCCTGGGGGTGTTGGGGTCTCCTGGGGGCCATTTTGGGGCCCTGGGGCCTTTCTACAGTGGACACGCTGCACCCACCACCCTTCCCGGGGGCCCTGGGGGCCGTTTTGGGGCCCTGGGGCCTTTCTACAGGGGACAAGCTGCGCCCACCGCCCTTCCCGGGGGTGTTGGGGGCTCCTGGGGGCCATTTTGGGGCCCTGGGGCCTTTCTGCAGAGGACACGCTGCGCCCACTGCCATTCCTGGGGGCGTTGGCGGCCATTTTGGGGCCCTGGGGGTCATTTTGGGGCCCTGGGGCCTTTCTCGAGGGGCTTCCGGAGTCCTGCGGCCTTTCTACAGGGGACGCGCTGCACCCACCGCCCTTCCCAGGGGTGTTGGGGGCTCCTGGGGGCCATTTTGGGGCCCTGGGGCCTTTCTACAGTGGACACGCTGCACCCACCACCCTTCCCGGGGGCCCTGGGGGCCGTTTTGGGGCCCTGGGGCCTTTCTGCAGGGGACACGCTGTGCCCGCTGCCCTTCCCGGGGGTGTTGGGGGCTACTGGGGGCCATTTTGGGGCCCTGGGGCCTTTCTACAGGGGACACGCTGTGCCCACTGCCCTTCCCGGGGGTGTTGGGGGCTACTGGGGGCCATTTTGGGGCCCTGGGGCCCATCTCTAGGTTCCCTGGGGGCCATTTTGGGGCCCTGGGGCCTTTCTGCAGGGGACACGCTGTGCCCACTGCCCTTCCCGGGGGTGTTGGGGGCTACTGGGGGCCATTTTGGGGCCCTGGGGTCCATCTCTAGGTTCCCTGGGGGCCATTTTGGGGCCCTGGGGCCTTTCTGCAGGGGACACGCTGTACCCACCACCCTTCCCGGGGGCCCTGGGGGCCGTTTTGGGGCCCTGGGGCCTTTCTACAGGGGACACGCTGTGCCCGCTGCCCTTCCTGGGTGTGTTGGGGGCTACTGGGGGCCATTTTGGGGCCCTGGGGCCCATCTCTAGGTTCCCTGGGGGCCATTTTGGGGCCCTGGGGCCTTTCTGCAGGGGACACGCTGTACCCACCACCCTTCCCGGGGGCCCTGGGGGCCGTTTTGGGGCCCTGGGGCCTTTCTACAGGGGACAAGCTGCGCCCGCCGCCCTTCCCGGGGGTGTTGGGGGTTCCTGGGGGCCATTTTGGGGCCCTGGGGCCCATCTGTAGGTTCCCCGGGGGCCATTTTGGGGCCCTGGGGCCTTTCTGCAGGGGACACGCTGCGCCCACTGCCATTCCTGGGGGCGTTGGCGGCCATTTTGGGGCCCTGGGGGTCATTTTGGGGCCTGGGGCCTTTCTCGAGGGGCTCCTGGAGTCCTGGGGCCTTTCTGCAGGGGACAAGCCGCGCCCGCCACCCTTCCTGGGGGCGTTGGGGGCCATTTTGGGGCCCTGGGACCCTTCTCTGGGGGCTCCTGGGCGTTTGGGTCCCTTCTGTAGGGGACGCGCTGCACCCGCTGCCCTTCCCGGGGGTGTTGGGGGCCATTTTGGGGCCCTGGGGCCCTTCTCAAGGGGCTCCCGGGCGACACGCTGCACCCGCCGCCCTTCCTGGGGGTGTTGGGGTCCATTTTGGGGCCCTGGGGGGCGGTTTTGGGGCCCTGGGGCCTTTCTATAGGGGACACGCTGCGCCCACTGCCATTCCTGGGGGCGTTGGCGGCCATTTTGGGGCCCTGGGGTTCATTTTGGGGCCCTGGGGCCTTTCTCGAGGGGCTCCCGGAGTCCTGCGGCCTTTCTACAGGGGACGCGCTGCGCCCACCGCCCTTCCCGGGGTGTTGGGGGCTCCTGGGGGCCATTTTGGGGCCCTGGGGCCTTTCTACAGGGGACACGCTGTGCCCGTCACGCTTCCTGGGGGTGTTGGCGGCCATTTTGGGGCCCTGGGGGCCATTTTGGGGCTCCTGGGTGTTTGGGTCCCTTCTGTAGGGGACACGCTGCACCCGCTGCCCTTCCCGGGGGTGTTGGGGGCCATTTTGGGGCCCTGGGGCCTTTCTACAGGGGACACACTGCACCCACTGCCATTCCTGGGGGTGTTGGGGGCTCCTGGGGGCCATTTTGGGGCCCTGGGGGCCATCTCTAGGGGCTCCCGGAGTCCTGGGGCCTTTTTACAGGGGACACGCTGCGCCCACCGCCCTTCCCAGGGGCGTTGGCGGCCATTTTGGGGCCCTGGGGCCCTTCCCCAGGGGCGCCGGGATCCGTTGCGTTGGGCGCCCCGAGGGCTCGCGCCCCTCTCTAGGGGCACCCGGGGGCGGGGGGGGCTGCGGGGGGGCCGGGTCCCCGCCGTAGGGGCCCCATGGGGTGCGCGGGGGCTCGTGGGGCCCCCCCTGACCCCCCCCCCCCGACCCCCCCCCCCCCCCCCTTCTCCGCAGTGGGCGCGGGACGAGTTCGAGGGGCTCTTCAAGCAGCCGGCGGAGAACGTCAACCAGTACCTGACGTGGGTGTTACTGGGATGGGGGGGTCAACCAGTACCTGACGTGGGTGTTACTGGGACGGGGGGTGTCAACCAGTACCTGACGTGGGTGTTACTGGGACGGGGGGTCAACCAGTACCTGACGTGGGTGTTACTGGGACGGGGGGGTCAACCAGTACCTGACGTGGGTGTTACTGGGACGGGGGGGTCAACCAGTACCTGACGTGGGTGTTACTGGGACGGGGGGGTCAACCAGTACCTGACGTGGGTGTTACTGGGACGGGGGGGGTCAACCAGTACCTGACGTGGGTGTTACTGGGACGGGGGGGTCAACCAGTACCTGACGTGGGTGTTACTGGGACGGGGGGGTCAACCAGTACCTGACGTGGGTGTTACTGGGACGGGGCGGGGGGGTCAACCCCCAGTGCCCCCCCAGGCCCCCGTGTCCCGTCCCCCCCCCACCCTGTGCCCCTCACCCTGGTTTCCCGGCAGGGACCCCCCCCCCACCCCCCTTTTTGACACAGGGACCCCAAATTCCTGCCTACACCCCCCGACCCCCCCCATTTTTGGCGCAGGGCCCCCAAATTCCTGCCTACACCCCCCCCGCCCCCCCATTTTTGGCGCGGGGACCCCAAATTCCTCCCTACACCCCCCCGCCCCCCCCATTTTTGGCGCAGGGACCCCAAATTCCTGCCTACACCCCCCCCGACCCCCCCCCCATTTTTGGCGCAGGGCCCCCAAATTCCTCCCTACACCCCCCGGCCCCCCCATTTTTGGCGCAGGGCCCCCAAATTCCTCCCTACACCCCCCCGGCCCCCCATTTTTGGCGCAGGGCCCCCAAATTCCTCCCTACACCCCCCCGCCCCCCCCATTTTTGGCGCGGGGACCCCAAATTCCTGCCTACACCCCCCCCCGACCTCCCCCCTTTTTGGCGCGGGGACCCCAAATTCCTCCCTACACCCCCCCGACCCCCCCCATTTTTGGCGTGGGGACCCCAAATTCCTCCCTACACCCCCCCCGCCCCCCCCATTTTTGGCGCAGGGCCCCCAAATTCCTGCCTACACCCCCCCCGCCCCCCCATTTTTGGCGCGGGGACCCCAAATTCCTCCCTACACCCCCCCAACCCCCCATTTTTGGCGCAGGGACCCCAAATTCCTCCCTACACCCCCCCCGCCCCCCTCCCCATTTTTGGCGCAGGGCCCCCAAATTCCTGCCTACACCCCCCCCAACCCCCATTTTTGGCGCAGGGCCCCCAAATTCCTCCCTACACCCCCCCCTGACCCCCCCCCTTTTTGGCGCAGGGACCCCAAATTCCTGGAGCGCACGCTGCGCCTGGCGGGCACGCAGCCGCTGGAGGTGCTGGAGGCCGTGCAGCGCAGCCTGGTGAGCGAGCGACCGCGGGGTTGGCCGGACTGCGTGGCCTGGGCCTGCCGCCACTGGCACCGCCAGTACAGCAACAACATCCGGCAGCTGCTGCACAACTTCCCGCCCGGACAGGTGCTCTTAATTAGGCCGGTTGTCTTTAGTTGCACTCGTTAATCTCTAATTACCCCTTAATTGCTCTTATTAATCCTTAATTGCTCTTATTAATCCTTAATTGCTCTTATTAATCCTTAATTGCTCTCATTAACTCCTGATTGCCCCTTAATCGTCCTTATTAACGCCTAATTGCCTTCTAAGTGTCATCATTAACACCTCGTTGGCGCTTAATTATGCTTATTAAGCCATAATTGGCATCATTATCGCTAACCCAAGCCTTTAATCACCCTATTAATACTTAATTGGTCTCATTAAACTCTTAATTGCTCCTTTAATTAGCTAATTGCCCTTTAGTTGCACCCATTAACCTCCTAGTTGCTCTTAACCCCTAATTACCCCTTAATTACTTGTATCAACTCTTAATTGTGTTTTAATTAGCACATAACTTCTCATTGCTCGTTAATTGCTCTTCTTAGTACTTAATTGTTCTCATTAACTGCTAATTACTCCTAATTATGCTATGGGTCATTATCTTTGTTCCCTCTCTGACCCCTATTAACATCTTCCTGCCCTCATTGTCCCTTAATTGCTCCTAATTAGCCGTAATTAGCCCCTAATTGACCCCTAATTACCCTAATGAACCCCTAATTGATTGCTAATTAGCCTAATTGCCTCGTTGTCCCCTTCCCGCAGAAGACGAACTCGGGGACCCTGTTCTGGTCGGGGCCCAAGCGCTGCCCCCACCCCCTCGTCTTCGACCCCGACAACGTGAGTGGGGCGGGGCCTGCAGGGGGCGCCCTCGCGCCGGGTGCCACCCGGCACCCTTGGGTGGGGGCGTCGCCCTTGGGTGCCATCGATCACGCTTGGGTGCCATCGGTCACCCTTGGGTGGGGGCGTCGCCCTTGGGTGCCATCAATCACCGTTGGGTGCCATTGCGTCCCCCTTGGGTGGGGGCGTCGCCCTTGGGTGCCATCGGTCACCGTTGGGTGCTGTCGGTCGCCCTTGGGTGCCATCGATCACCATTGGGTGCTGTTGGTCGCCCTTGGGTGCCATCAATCACCGTTGGGTGCTGTCGGTCACCGTTGGGTGCTGTTGGTCGCCCTTGGGTGGGGGTGTCAGCCTTGGGTGCCGTCGGTCGCCCTTGGGTGGGGGTGTCACCCTTGGGTGCCATCGATCACCGTTGGGTGGGGGCGTCACCCTTGGTTCCATCAATCACTGTTGGGTGCTGTCGGTCACCCTTGGCTGCCATCGGTCACTGTTGGGTGGGGGTGTCACCATTGGGTGCCATCAATCACCGTTGGGTGCCGTCAGTCGCCCTTGGGTGGGGGCATCGCCCTTGGGTGCCATCGATCACCCTTGGGTGGGGGCGTCACCCTTGGGTGCCATCGATCACCGTTGGTGAGGGTGTCGCCCTTGGGTGCCATCGATCTCCGTTGGGTGCTGTCGGTCGCCCTTGGGTGCGGGCATTGCCGTTGGGTGCCATCGATCATCGTTGGGTGCCATCGATCACCCTTGGGTGGGGGCGTCACCCTTGGGTGCCATCGATCACCGTTGGGTGCTGTCGGTCGCCCTTGGGTGCCATCGATCACCATTGGGTGCTGTCGGTTGCCCTTGGGTGGGGGTGTCAGCCTTGGGTGCCATCGGTCACCGTTGGGTGCCATCGGTCACCCTTGGGTGGGGGTGTCACCCTTGGGTGCCATCAATCACCATTGGGTGCTGTCGGTCGCCCTTGGGCGGGGGTGTCACCCTTGGGTGCCGTCGGTCACCGTTGGGTGCCATCGGTCGCCCTTGGGTGTTGAGCATCACCTTTGGGTGCCACCCGACACCCTTGGGTGCCATCTCATGATGCCTGGCTGCCACCCGTCACCCTTGGGTGCCACCCGTCGCCCTTGGGTGCCACCCCATCGCCCTTGGGTGCCACCCCGTTGCCCTCGCCCATCCTTCCCTCCCCGTTGGCTGCCGCCCTTCCCCTTTGGGCGTCCTCCCCGCGCCCCTCGACGCCCGCGGGTGCCCAGCCGACGCCCGTGGGTGCCCCCCCGACACCCACGGGTGCCCCCCGCAGCCCCTGCACCTGGACTACGTGGTGGCGGCCGCCAACCTGTTCGCGCAGAGCTACGGCATCGCGGGCTCGCGGGACCGGGCGGGCGTGGCCGAGCTGCTGCGCCACGTGCGGGTGCCCCCCTTCGCGCCCAAGGCCGGCGTCCGCATCCACGTCTCCGACCAGGAGCTGCAGAGCGCCGCCGCCACCCTGGGTAGGGCCGGGCGCCCCTGGGTGCTGGGGGGCACCCGTGGGTGCTGGGAGGCACCTGCGGGGCGTGGGGGGCCGGAGAGATTGAGATTGGGGGAGATAGAGGGGGTTGGGGGGCACCCGTGGGTGCTGGGGGCACCCAAGGAGGGTGGTGGGACTGATTGGGTTGGGATTTAGGGGCACCCATGGGTGCTGGGGGGCACCCGTGGGTGCTGGGGGCCGGAGAGATTGAGATTGGGGCAGAGAGAGGGTGCTGGGGGGCACCCATGGGTGCTGGGGGGCACCCGTGGGTGCTGGGGGGCCAGAGAGATTGAGATTGGGGGAGATAGAGGGGTTGGGGAGCACCCATGGGTGCTGGGGGGTGGTGAGATTGATATTTGGGGCAAACACAGGGGGTTGGGGGGCACCCATGGGTGCTGCGGGGTGGTGAGATTGATATTTGGGGCAAACACAGGGGGTTGGGGGGCACACATGGGTGCTGGGGGGCACCTGCGGGGCGCGGGGGCCGGAGAGATTGAGATTGGGGCAGATAGAGGGGGTTGGGGGGCACCCATGGGTGCTGGGGGGCCGGAGAGATTGAGATTGGGGGAGATAGAGGGGGTTGGGGGGCACCCATGGGTGCTGGGGGGCCGGAGAGATTGAGATTGGGGGAGATAGAGGGGTTGGGGGGCACCCATGGGTGCTGGGGGGCACCTGTGGGTGCTGGGGGGGCCGGAGAGATTGAGATTGGGGGAGATAGAGGGGGTTGGGGGGCACCCATGGGTGCTGCGGGGTGGTGAGATTGATATTTGGGGCAAACACAGGGGGTTGGGGGGCACCCATGGGTGCTGGGGGGCCGGAGAGATTGAGATTGGGGGAGATAGAGGGGGTTGGGGGGCACCCATGGGTGCTGGGGGGCCGGAGAGATTGAGATTGGGGGAGATAGAGGGGTTGGGGGGCACCCATGGGTGCTGGGGGGCTGGAGAGATTGAGATTGGGGCAGATAGAGGGGGTTGGGGGGCACCCATGGGTGCTGGGGGGCCGGAGAGATTGAGATTGGGGCAGATAGAGGGGGTTGGGGGGCACCCATGGGTGCTGGGGGCGGGAGAGATTGAGATTGGGGCAGATAGAGGGGGGTTGGGGGGCACCCATGGGTGCTGGGGGGCACCTGCGGGGCGCGGGGGGCCGGAGAGATTGAGATTGGGGCAGATAGAGGGGGTTGGGGGGCACCCGTGGGTGCTGGGGGGCACCCGAGGAGGGTGGTGGGACTGATTGGGTTGGGATTTGGGGGCACCCATGGGTGCTGGGGGGCCGGAGAGATTGAGATTGGGGCAGATAGAGGGGGTTGGGGGGCACCCATGGGTGCTGGGGGGCACCCGTGGGTGCTGGGGGGCCGGAGAGATTGAGATTGGGGCAGATAGAGGGGGTTGGGGGGCACCCATGGGTGCTGGGCAGCACGGGGGTGCAGGCGAGTCCCACGGGTGCTGTGGGGGCGCCCGCGGGGGTCCCATGGGTGCCCCCCGCCCCCGCAGACGACGGGCGCCTGGAGGAGCTGAAGGCGTCGCTGCCCAGCCCCGAGGAGCTGCCCGGCTTCCGCATGTTCCCCATCGACTTTGAGAAGGTGGGTGCCCCTCCCCCCAGCACCCATGGGTGCCCCACCCCCACCCCTGGGTGCTCCCCCACCCATGGGTGCCCCCCCCCCACCCAGGACGACGACACCAACTTCCACATGGATTTCATCGTCGCCGCCTCCAACCTGCGGGCGGAGAACTACGACATCCCGCCGGCCGACCGCCACAAGGTGGGGGGCACCCGTGGGTGCTGGGGGGCACCCGTGGGTGCTGGGGGGGTGCTGGGGATGCTGAGGGGGGTGCTGGGGGCTGTTGTGGGGCACCTATGGGTGCTGTAGGGGGTGCGGTGGGGTGTTGCGGGGGGGTTCTTGGAGGGTGTTGCCGGCGCTGGGGGGCACCCATGGGTGCTGTGGGTTCCTGTGGGTGCTATAGGAGGTCCTGGGGGTGCTGGGGGGCACCCATGGGTGCTGTGGGGGGTTGTTAGGGGGTGTTGTGGGTGCTGGGGGGCACCCATGGGTGCTGTGGGGGGTCGTTAGGGGGTATTGCAGGTGCTGGGGGGCACCTATGGGTGCTGTGGGGGGTTGTTAGGGGGTGTTGTGGGTGCTGGGGGGAACCCATGGGTGCTGTGGGGGGTTGTTAGGGGGTGTTGTGGGTGCTGGGGGGAACCCATGGGTGCTGTGGGGGGTCGTTAGGGGTGTTGCGGGTGCTGGGGGGAACCCATGGGTGCTGTGGGGGGTCGTTAGGGGGTGTTGCGGGTGCTGGGGGGCACCCATGGGTGCTATAGGGGGTTGTTAGGGGGTGTTGTGGGTGGTGGGGGGCACCCATGGGTGCTGTGGGGAGTTGTTAGGGGGTGTTGTGGGTGCTGGGGGGAACCCATGGGTGCTGGGGGGGTTGTTAGGGGGTGTTGTGGGTGGTGGGGGGCACCCATGGGTGCTGTGGGGGGTCGTTAGGGGGTGTTGTGGGTGGTGGGGAGCACCCATGGGTGCTGTGGGGGGTTGTTAGGGGGTGTTGCGGGTGCTTGGGGGCACCCATGGGTGCTATAGGGGGTTGTTAGGGGGTGTTGTGGGTGCTGGGGGGCACCCATGGGTGCTGTGGGGGGTCGTTAGGGGGTGTTGCGGGTGCTGGGGGCACCTATGGGTGCTATAGGGGGTGTGATGGGGGGTTCTTGGAGGGTGTTGTGGGTGCTGGGGGCACCCATGGGTGCTGGGGGGGTCGTTAGGGGGTGTTGCAGGTGCTGGGGGGCACCCATGGGTGCTGTGGGGGGTCGTTAGGGGGTGTTGCGGGTGCTTGGGGGCACCCATGGGTGCTATAGGGGGTTGTTAGGGGGTGTTGTGGGTGGTGGGGGGCACCCATGGGTGCTGTGGGGGGTTGTTAGGGGGTGTTGTGGGTGCTGGGGGAACCCATGGGTGCTGTGGAGGGTTGTTAGGGGGTGTTGTGGGTGCTGGGGGGAACCCATGGGTGCTGTGGAGGGTTGTTAGGGGGTGTTGTGGGTGCTGGGGGGAACCCATGGGTGCTGTGGGGGGTCGTTAGGGGGTGTTGCGGGTGCTGGGGGGAACCCATGGGTGCTGTGGGGGGTCGTTAGGGGGTGTTGCGGGTGCTGGGGGGCACCTATGGGTGCTATAGGGGGTGTGATGGGGGGGTTCTTGGAGGGTGTTGTGGGTGCTGGGGGCACCCATGGGTGCTGTGGGGGGCCCTATGGATGCTGGGGGAGCACCTATGGATGCCGTAGGGGGTCCTGTGGGGTGCTGTGGGGGTCCCGTGGGTGCTCTGGGGGCACCCATGGGTGCTGTGGGTTCCATAGGGTGCACGTGGGCCCTACGGGGGGTGTGGGGCGTATGGGGGGTGTGTGGGGGCTATGGGGGGGTATGGGGTGTGTAGGCAGCGTATAGGGGGTAGGACCTATAGAGACTCTATAGGACCTATAGGTGTAGGACCTATAGAGAGCTATAGGGCCCGCGTGGGGCTGGGGGGACCCATAGAGAGCTGTAGGGCCCGTGTGGAGCTATAGGGCCCGTGTGGGGCTGGAGGGACCTATAGAGAGCTATAGGGCCCGCGTGGGGCTGGGGGGCCCGCGTGGGGCTGGGGGGCCCGTGTGGGGCTATAGGGCCCGCGTGGGGCTGGGGGGCCCGTGTGGGGCTATAGGGCCCGTGTGGGGCTGGTGGGACCCATAGAGAGCTGCAGGGCCCGCGTGGGGCTGGAGGGCACGTGTGGGGCTGGGGGGACCCATAGAGAGCTATAGGGCCCGCATGGGGCTATGGGGCCCGCGTGGGGCTATGGGGCCCGTATGGGGCTATGGGGCCCGTATGGGGCTATGGGGCCTGCGTGGGGCTGTAGGGCCCGCGTGGGGCTATAGGGCCTGCGTGGGGCTATGGGGCCCGTGTGGGGCTGTAGGGCCCGCGTGGGGCTGGGGGGCCCGCGTGGGGCTGGGGGGCCCGCGTGGGGTGGCGGGACCCACGGGCGCCGTGCCCGCAGAGCAAGCTGATCGCGGGGAAGATCATCCCGGCCATCGCCACCACCACGGGCGCCGTGGCCGGGCTGGCCTGCCTGGAGCTCTACAAGCTGGTGCAGGGCCACCGCCGCCTGGCCTCCTACAAGAACGCCTTCCTCAACCTGGCCCTGCCCTTCGTCGGCTTCTCCGAGCCCCTCGCCTGCCCCCGCAACAAGGTTGGGGGGCTGCCCCACGGCGCCGGGCCCCCTCCTCCCCGCCACGGATCCCCCCCGGGGTTGGGGGGGAGCGGGGAGGCGGCGGCAGCTGGGCGCCGCTCGGCGGGACGACGTGGGCTTGGGGTGGAGTTCTGGAGCTGGGGTGGGGTCGCGGTGCTGCCCCACGGCTCCCTGACCCACAGAACCCAGCCCCATAGCGCCGGCGTGGGGCCTAGAGGTGTCCCACAGCGGTCAGGTGGAGCTGGGCGCCGCTCGGCGGGACGACGTGGGCTTGGGGTGGAGTTTTGGAGGTGGGGTGGGGTCTCCGCGGGGCTGGGGTGCTGCCCCACGGCTCCCTGACCCATAGAAGCCAGCCCCACGGCGTGACGAGGGACCCCGTAGGCGCCCCGTGGTCCTGGCGACCCCCTCGGATTCCCAGCTGCCCCCCTTGGGTCCTGGTGCCCAACCGTGGGTCTGACCCCCCTCGCCGTGGGTCTGACCCCCCTCGCCGTGGGTCTCACCCCCTCGCCGTGGGTCTGCCCCCCCGCCAGTACTACGACGTGGAGTGGACGCTGTGGGACCGGTTCGAGGTGCAGGGCCTGCAGCCCGACGGGCAGGAGATGACCCTGCGCCAGTTCCTCGCCTACTTCAAGGTACTGGGAGTACTGGGAGGGACTGGGGGGAGGAATTCGGGGCCTGGGGGGGGGGGTGGGCCCCACACGATAGCCCTGTGCACCCCAAGATGACCCCGAGTTGAGGGGACGCCCCACAGTGAAGGTGGGGAGACGTGGCCACCACGGTGGCGGGCGCCCCTGAGGCCGTGGGGCGCCGTGGGTCGCTGTGGGGCACCCTTGGGTGGCCCGTGCCCCACACGACGTCCGTGCACCCCCCAAAACGACCCCAACTCAAGAGGGGCCACCCCATAGTGAAGGTGGGGAGATGTGGCCACCACGGTGGCGGGCGCCCCCGAGGCCGTGGGGCACTGTGGGTCGCTGTGGGGCACCCTTGGGTGGCCCGTGCCCCACACGACGTCCCTGCACCCCCCAAAACGAGCGCAACTCAAGAGGGGCCACCTCACTGGGAAGGGGGAGAGATGTGGCCACCACGGTGGCGGGCGCCCCCGAGGCCGTGGGGCGCCGTGGGTCGCTGTGGGGCACCCTTGGGTGGCCCGCGCCCCACGCTTCGTCCCCCCTCCCCCACACGTGTGTCCCCCCGCCCCCCAGACGCAGCACCGGCTGGAGATCACCATGCTGTCCCAAGGCGTCTCCATGCTCTACTCCTTCTTCATGCCGGCCGCCAAGCTGCGCGAGCGCCACGACCAACCGTGAGTTTGGGGGGGGGGGCGGGGGCAGCGCCCGTGGGTGGGGGGGCTCCCGTGGGGCTGACGCCGCCCCTCTCCCCCCCCCAGGATGACGGAGATCGTGGCGCGCGTCTCCAAGAAGAAGGTGGGGCGCCACGTCAAGGCGCTGGTCTTCGAGCTCTGCTGCAACGACGACACCGACGCCGACATCGAGGTGCCCTACGTGCGCTACGTCATCCGTTAGCCCCGCCCACCGGCGGGGGGGGGAGGCGGAGCCACGCCCGGACACGCCCCGCACCACACCCTCGTGGCCCCACCCCCCTCTGCGTTAGGCCCCGCCCCGTTTTCCCCTCTCCTCCCCGTAGTTGTCGTCGTCGTCGTCGTCGTCTTGGCCCCGGCCCTGAGTTGGGGAGGGCGGGGCCTGGGGTGGGGTGGGGGGCGGGGCCAGGGGGGCCCTGCCCAATAAATAGAGTTGGCAAAAGATGGCCGCCACCACGCGTGGTGTTGGGAGGGGCGGGGGCCAAGATGGCTGCCGAGTGGGGTCATGTGGCTCCAAGATGGCCGCCAGGTGGCAGTGAGGGGGTGTGGCTTCAACATGGCCGCCTGCTGATGTCAGAGTGGCTCCAAGATGGCCGCAAGGTGCCATCACAGGGGCTCCAAGGTGGCTGCCGGGTGACATCACAGGGGCTCCAAGATGGCCGCCAGGTGGCAGCAAGGGGGTGTGGCACCAAGATGGCCACCTGGTGATGTCAGAGTGGCTCCAAGATGGCGGCCAGGTGACATCACAGGGGCTCCAAGATGGCCGCCAGGTGGCAGCAAGGGGGTGTGGCACCAAGATGGCCACCTGGTGATGTCAGAGTGGCTCCAAGATGGTGGCCAGGTGACACCGAGGGGGTGTGGCACCAAGATGTGACATCACAGTGACACAAGATGGCCGCCTGGCGATATCAGAGTGGCTCCAAGATGGCTGCCAGGTGACATCACAGGGGCTCCAAGATGGCCGCCAGGTGGCAGCGAGGGGGTGTGGCACCAAGATGGCGGCCAGGTGACACCGAGGGGGTGTGGCACCAAGATGGCCGCCAGGTGATGTCAGAGTGGCTCCAAGATGGCCCTGAGGTGACATCACAGGGGCTCCAAGATGGCTGCCGGGTGGCAGCAGTGGGGTGTGGCACCAACATGGCCGCCAGGTGACATCACAGCGGTACAAGATGGCCGCCTGGCGCTGTCAGAGCGGCTCCAAGATGGCCGCGAGGTGACATCGCAGGCGCTCCAAGATGGCCGCCAGGTGGCAGCGAGGGGGTGTGGCACCAAGATGGCCGCCAGGTGACGTCACAGCAGCACAAGATGGCGGCCGGGCACAGAAGGGGACACGGGGGCGGTGGCAGCGCCTTTACTGGGGGGGAGGGGTGGCAGCGTCCCCGTCACCCGCGGGTGCCCTCCGCCGCGGTGTCACCCGTGGGTGCTGTCCCCTCTGCCGCGGTGTCACCCGTGGGCGCCGGTGTCCCCTCTGCCGCGGTGTCACCCATGGGTGCTGGGGTCCCCTCTGCCGCGGTGTCACCCGTGGGCGCTGTCCCCTCCGCCGCGGTGTCACCCATGGGTGCCGGGGTCCCCTCCGCCGCGGTGTCACCCGTGGGCGCTGTCCCCTCCATCGCGGTGTCACCCGTGGGTGCCGGGGTCCCCTCTGCCGCGGTGTCACCTGGCGGCGCTGTCACCCGTGGTCCCCGTGTCACCCGTGGCCCCGGTGTCCCCATGATCCCCAGGGTCACCCAGGGTCCCCGTGTCACCCGTGGGCTGGCTGTCCCCAAGGCTCTGGGTGTCACCCCGTGTCCCCCGTGCTCCCCGTGTCCCCAGGGGTCCCGGTGTCCCCAAGGGTCTCAGTGTCCCCCATGGTCCCGGTGTCACCTGAGGTCCTGATGTCACCCGGGGCTTTGGTGTCCCCAAGGGTCCCGGTGCCACCCTGTGTCCCCATGGCCCCCGTGTCTCCAGGGGTCCCGGTGTCCCCAGGACTCTCACTGGCACCCCGTGTCCCCCATGGTCCCGGTGTCACCTGAGGTCCCTGATGTCACCCGGGGCTTTGGTGTCCCCAAGGGTCCTGGTGCCACCCAGGGTCCCCACGGCCCCCGTGTCCCCAGGGGTCCCGGTGTCCCCAAGGGTCTCAGTGTCCCCCATGGTCCGGTGTCACCTGAGGTCCCTGCGTCACCCAGGGCTTTGGTGTCCCCAAGGGTCCCAGTGCCACCCTGTGTCCCCATGGTCCCGGTGTCCCCCATGGTCCTGGTGTCACCTGTGGTCCCGGTGTCACCCGGGGCTTTGGTGTCCCCAAGGGTCCTGGTGCCACCCAGGGTCCCCGTGTCCCCAAGGCTCTCGGTGTCACCCCGTGTCCCCCACGGTCCCGGTGTCCCCAAGGGTCCCGGTGTCCCCAGGGCACCGCTGGCACCCCGCGTCCCCGTGTCACCTGCGCTCTCGCCGTCCCCGCTGTCCCCGCTGTCCCGGGGGGGGTGGCTGTCCCCGTTGTCCCCGCTGTCCCGGGGGGGCCGGGTGTCCCCGCTGTCCCCGGGGGGGTGGCACGGGCGCAGGAGGTGACGGTAGCGCGCGGTGGCCGCCAGCACGGCGCCCTGCAGCTGGGCCAGCTCCACCGCCAGCGACACCCCTGGGGGCGGGGGGCGGCCTCTGAGCCCCCCCGATTTTGGGGACCCCCAGATTTTGGGGACCCCCCTTTTGGGACACCCCCCCAGGTTTTGGGCACACCCCCCACATTCTTCCCCCCTCAGTTTTTGGGGACCCCCCCAGATTCTTCCCCCGATTTTGGGGACCCCCCGATTTTGGGGACCCCCCAGATTTTGGGGACCCCCCTTTTGGGACACCCCCCAGGTTTTGGGCACCCCCCCCCCACATTCTTCCCCCCTCAGTTTTTGGGGACCCCCCCCAGATTCTTCCCCCCCCGATTTTGGAGACCCCCCCGATTTTGGGGACCCCCCGATTTTGGGGACCCCCCAGATTTTGGGGACCCCCCTTTTGGGACACCCCCCAGGTTTTGGGCACACCCCCCCACATTCTTCCCCCTCAGTTTTTGGGGACCCCCAGATTCTTCCCCCGATTTTGGGGACCCCCGATTTTGGGGACCCCCCAGATTTTGGGGACCCCCCTTTTGGGACACCCCCCCAGGTTTTGGGCACACCCCCCCCACATTCTTCCCCCCATGAGTTTTTGGGGACCCCCCCGATTCTTCCCCCCGCCCCGTTTTTGGGGACCCCCCCGATTTTGGGGACCCCCCGATTTTGGGGACCCCCCAGATTTTGGGGACCCCCCAGATTTTGGGACACCCCCCCCAGGTTTTGGGCACACCCCCCCCACATTCTTCCCCTCAGTTTTTGGGGACCCCCCAGATTCTTCCCCCCCGCCCCGTTTTTGGGGACCCCCAGATTTTGGGGACCCCCCAGATTTTGGGGACCCCCCTCACCCTGCGCGAAGCTGCCCTGCGCCTGCCGCAGGCTGGGGGGCACCAGCACCCCGAACCAGGAGAGGGGGTCGGGAGGGGGCGGGGGGGCGCCCCCGGGGCGGGGGGACCCCGCCGCTGCCGCAGCCCTGGGGGGGGACACAGGCTGGGACCCCCCCCCAAAATAACTGGGGACCCCCGGCACCCATGGGACCACCTGCCTCCCAAATTCCCACCCCCCACCCCAAATCCCCCCCCAGCACCCATGGGAACCCCCCAAATCCTCCCCCTGCACCCATGGGACCCCCCACCCCAAATCCCCCCTCCCCAAATCTCCCCCAGCACCCATGGGACCCACCCCACCCCAAATCCCCCCCCCAGCACCCATGGGACCCCCCACCCCAAATCCCCCCCCAACACCCATGGGACCCCCCCACCCCAACTCCCCCCACCCCAAATCTCCCCCCAGCACCCATGGGACCCCCCCACCCCAAATCCCCCCCAGCACCCATGGGACCCCCCCCCCCCAAATCCCACCCCAGCACCCACGGGACCCCCCCCCCAAATCCCCCCCCCAGCACCCATGGGACCCCCCCACCCCAAATCTCCCCCCAGCACCCATGGGACCCCCCCCACCCCAAATCCCCCCCCCCAAATCTCCCCCAGCACCCATGGGACCCACCCCACCCCGAATCCCCCCCAGCACCCATGGGACCCCCCCCCACCCCAAATCCCCCCCAGCACCCATGGGACCCCCCCCCCCAAATCCCCCCCAGCACCCATGGCCCCCCCACCCCCCACGGGACCCCGTTACCATCGCCCCCCCCCGGCGGGGGGTGGGGGTCCTGTGGGTGCCCCCCGGCACCTCCTCAAAGCGGGGGGGGCCCCCGGCTCCTCCCTGGGGGGGGGCAACGGGGGGCGTCAGCAGTGTCACCCCCCCCCCCAAACTGGGGACACCCCCAGGGTCACCCCTCCCCTGGGGACACCCCCGTGTCCCCTGTGTCCCCCCCGTGTTCCCCCCCCCCCGTGTCCCCCCCGTGTCCCCTCCCCCCGTGTCCCTGTCCCCCCGTGTCCCCGTCCCCCGTGTCCCTGCCCCCCCGTGCCCCCCCCCCGTGTCCCTGCTCCCCCCGTGTCCCCCCCCCGTGTCCCTGCCCCCCCGTGTCCCCGTCCCCCCGTGTCCCCCCCCCGTGTCCCCCCCCCGTGTCCCCCCCCCGTGTCCCTGTCCCCCCGTGTCCCCCCCCGTGTCCCTGTCCCCCCGTGTCCCTGCTCCCCCGTGTCCCCCCCGTGTCCCTGCCCCCCCGTGTCCCCCCCCCGTGTCCCCCCCCCGTGTCCCCCCCCCCCGTGTCCCTGTCCCCCCGTGTCCCTGTCCCCCCCGTGTCCCCCCCCCCGTGTCCCTGCCCCCCCGTGTCCCTGTCCCCCCCGTGTCCCCCCCGTGTCCCTGCCCCCCCCGTGCCCCCCCCCCGTGTCCCTGCCCCCCCCGTGTCCCCCCCCCCCGTGTCCCTGTCCCCCGTGTCCCCCCCGTGTCCCTGCCCCCCCGTGTCCCCCCCGTGTCCCTGCCCCCCCGTGTCCCTGTCCCCCTGTGTCCCTGCCCCCCCCGTGTCCCTGTCCCCCGTGTCCCTGTCCCCCGTGTCCCCCCGTGTCCCCCCCGTGTCCCTGCCCCCCGTGTCCCCCCCATGTCCCTGTCCCCCGTGTCCCTCCCGTGTCCCTGCCCCCCCGTGCCCCCCCCCGTACCCCCCCCGTACCCCCCCGTGTCCCTGTCCCCCCCCACCTGGGGACGACGCACACGCGTGGCACCATGGTGGCCCCGTACTGCAGGGAGGAGACGCGGTGGCACCCCAGCGAGTACCGGGCCTGCGCCAGGGCCAGCCACCCCTGGGGACACGCGGGGACACGCGGGGACACGGGGTCAGGGACTCGGGGTCAGGGCCAGCCACCCCTGGGGACACGCGGGGACACGCGGGGACACGGGGTCAGGGACACGGGGACACGCAGGGACACGGGGTCAGGGCCAGCCACCCCTGGGGACACGGGGACACCGAGTGGCACGTCCCCACACGTGTCACTCGGGCGTGTGGCGTGTCCCCACGCGTTCCCCAGGCGTGTGGCGTGTCCCCACACGTGTCACTCGGGCGTGTGGCGTGTCCCCACGCGTGTTCCCCAGGCGTGTGGCGTGTCCCCACGTGTCACTCGGGCGTGTGGCGTGTCCCCACGCGTGTTCCCCAGGCGTGTGGCGTGTCCCCACACGTGTCACTCAGGCGTGTGGCGTGTCCCCACGCGTGTTCCCCAGGCGTGTGGCGTGTCCCCACGTGTCACTTGGGCGTGTGGCGTGTCCCCACGTGTCACTTGGGCGTGTGGCGTGTCCCCACGTGTGTTCCCCAGGCGTGTGGCGTGTCCCCACACGTGACACTCGGGCATGTGGCGTGTCCCTGGGTGGGTGACGTGCCCCCACGCGTGTCCCCTGGGGAGGTGACGTGTCCCTCGGGTGGGTGGCGTGTCCCCACACGTGTCCCCCAGGCGTGTGGCGTGTCCCCATGCATGTCCCCTGGGTAGGTGGCGTGTCCCTGTGATGGGTGGCGTGTCCCCACGCGTGTCTCCCAGGCGTGTGGCGTGTCCCTGGGTGGGTGGCACGTCCCCACGCGTGTCCCCTGGGTAGGTGACGTGTCCCTCGGGTGGGTGGCGTGTCCCCACGCGTGTCCCTCAGGCGTCTGGCGTGTGGCGTGTCCCTGGGTGGGTGGCACGTCCCCACGTGTGTCCCCCAGGCGTGTGGCGTGTCCCCCACGCGTGACCCCGTGTCCCCACACGTGTCCCCCAGGCGTGTGGCGTGTCCCCACGCGTGTCCCCTGGGTAGGTGACGTGTCCCTCGGGTGGGTGGCGTGTCCCCACGCGTGTCCCCCAGGCGTGTGGCATGTCCCTGGGTGGGTGGCGTGTCCCCACGCGTGTCCCCCAGGCGTGTGGCATGTCCCCACGCGTGACCCCGTGTCCCCACACGTGTCCCCCAGGCGTGTGGCGTGTCCCCACGCGTGTCCCCTGGGTAGGTGACGTGTCCCTCGGGTGGGTGGCGTGTCCCCACGCGTGTCCCCGTGTCCCCACGCGTGTCCCTCGGGTGGGTGGCACGTCCCCACGCGTGTCCCCGTGTCCCCACGCGTGTCCCCCAGGCGTGTGGCGTGTCCCCACGTGTGTCCGTCCCCCCCCCACCTGCCGCAGGACGTGGCCCAGCCGCTGCCGCCGCTCCTCCAGCGCCTCCAGCGCCCCCAGCAGCTCCAGCGCCGCCGCGTCCAGCTCGGGGGGGCCTGGGGAAAACACCCGTGGGGGGGCAGAGAAACACCCCGTGGGGGGCGCCCATGGAAATAAACACCCGGGGGGGGCACGGGGGGACAGGAACACCCGTGGGGGGGGGGGTAGGGGGGAGATAAACACCCGGGGGGGCACAGGGGGACAGGAACACCCGTGGGGGGGCTCCCATGGAAATAAACACCCGTGGGGGGAGATAAACACCCGGGGGGGGGGGGGGCACGGGGGGAGAGAAACACCCTTGGGGGGGGCACGGGGGAGATAAACACCCCGGGGGGGCACAGGGGGACATGAACACCCGTGGGGGGGACACGGGGGGAAATAAACACCCGTGGGGGGGGGGGACAGGGGGACATGAACACCCGTGGGGGGGGCACGGGGGGAGAGAAACACCCGTGGGGGGTACAGGGGGACATGAACACCCGTGGGGGGGGGGTACGGGGGGAAATAAGCACGCGTGGGGGGGGGGCTCCCATGGAAATAAACACCCGTGGGGGGCACGGGGGGACAGGAACACCCGTGGGGGGGGGTACGGGGGGAGAGAAACACCCGTGGGGGGGCACGGAGGGAAATAAACACCCGGGGGGGGGGGACAGGGGGACAGGAACACCCGTGGGGGGGGGGGTACGGGGGAAATAAACACCCGTGGGGGGGGGGTTCGGGGGGAAATAAGCACGCGTGGGGGGGGGGTACGGACGGACATGAACACCCGGGGGGGCGCCCACGGAAATAAACACCCGTGGGGGGGCACGGGGGGACATGAACACCCGTGGGGGGGCTCCCATGGAAATAAACGCCCGTGGGGGGGAGATAAACACCCGTGGGGGGTACGGGAGAAAATAAACACGCGTGGGAGACGCCACCCAAATAAAACCCACCCACACCCACGGAAACAACCCCCCCCCCCACCCCGTGGGAGACCCCCCCACAAACGCCCCCCGCCCCCTCCCCGTCACGGGAGACCCCACCCGCGACCCCGCACCCACCCGGGACCCCCGCACCCACCCGCCATGGCCGCCAGCCCCGGCCCGCACCGCGGCCTCACGCCGGGCCGCGCCTCCTCCAATAGGAGCCGCCCCTCGCCGCTTGTCCGCCAATCAGCGCGGGAGGCGGGGCCTGGCGGGAGGGCGGGCGGCGCGGCGGGGTGAAGCCGCTTCGGCCGCCATCTTGCGTGAGGGCGAGGCCTCGCCCGCCATCTTGGCGGCTGGGCTCCGCCCTTTCCGGCAGCACCGGGCGCTCCCATTGGTCCCCCGCCGCCCGGCCAATGGGAGGCGGCCGTGTTGGGGGGTGCGCCGGCGTGCGGAGAGCGAAGGGAGCGGAGGAGCCGCCACCATGGTAAGTGGGGGGGGAAAAGGGGGGGTGTCCCCTCCTCAGGGTCCCCCAGTGTCCCCCCAGTGTCCCCCATCCTCCCAGTGTCCCCCATCCTCCCAGTGTCCCCCCCAGTGTCCCCCCATCCTCCCAGTGTCCCCCCGCCCCCCCCAGTGTCCCCCCCAGTGTCCCCCCATCCTCCCAGTGTCCCCCCGCCCCCCCAGTGTCCCCCCAGTGTCCCCCCCATCCTCCCACTGTCCCCCACGTCCCCCCCAGTGTCCCCCCCCCCCAGTGTCCCCCCGTGTCCCCCCAGTGTTCCCACGTCCCCCCCAGTGTCCCCCCCGTCCCCCGTGTCCCCCCAGTGTCCCCACGTCCCCCCAGTGTCCCCACGTCCCCCCCAGTGTCCCCCCATCCCCCCCCAGTGTCCCCACGTCCCCCCAGTGTCCCCCCGTCCCCCCAGTGTCCCCCCAGTGTCCCCCCGTGTCCCCCCAGTGTCCCCACGTCCCCCCAGTGTCCCCCCATCCCCCCAGTGTCCCCCCATCCCCTCAGTGTCCCCACGTCCCCCCAGTGTCCCCCTCCCCCAGTGTCCCCCCATCCCCCAGTGTCCCCCCATCCCCCCAATGTCCCCCCGTGTCCCCCCAGTGTTCCCCCCAGTGTCCCCGTGTCCCCTCCCCAGTGTCCCCTCATCCCCCAGTGTTCCCCCATCCCCCCAGTGTCCTCCCGTCCCCCCAGTGTCCCCCATCCCCCCAGTGTCCCCACGTCCCCCCCAGTGTGCCCCCATCCTCCAGTGTCCCCCAGTGTCCCCCCATCCCCCCAGTGTCCCCGTGTCCCCCCAAGTGTCCCCATGTCCCCCCCAGTGTCCCCTCATCTCCCCAGTGTCCCCATGTCCCCCTCCAGTGTCCCCCATCCCTCCAGTGTCCCCCATCCTCCCCCCAGTGTCCCCATGTCCCCCCCAGTGTCCCCTCATCTCCCCAGTGTCCCCATGTCCCCCCATCCCCCCCCAGTGTCCCCCATCCTCCCAGTGTCCGCACGTCCCCCCCAGTGTCCCCACGTGTCCCCAGTGTCCCCCCGTGTCCCCCCAGTGTCCCCACGTCCCCCCAGTGTCCCCCCATCCCCCAGTGTCCCCACGTGTCCCCAGTGTCCCCCCTCTCCCGTCCCCCCAGTGTCCCCGTGCCCCCCCAGTGTCCCCCCATCTCCCATTGTCCCCCAGTGTCCCCCCAGTGTCCCCCCATCTCCCCGTCCCCCCCAGTGTCCCCCCAGTGTCCCCCCATCCCCCCAGTGTCCCCACGTCCCCCTTGCAAACTCCCTCCTCCCCCCATCCCCCCCGCTGTCCCCTGACATACCCCCCGTGTCCCCCCCGCTGTCCCCTGACGCCCCCCCCCCGCGCCCCCCAGCTGCGGCGGCAGGCGCGGGAGCGGCGCGAGTACCTGCAGCGGCGGGCGCAGGAGGGGCGGCTGCAGCGCCAGCGCCTCAGCAAGGAGCGGCTGCGGCGGGCGCTGGACGGTGCGGGGGGGAACTGGGGGGTTTGGGGGGGGAAGGGGGGTTTTGGGGGGGGGTCGGGGGGTTTGGGGGGGAAAGGGGGGATTATGGGGGGAAATTGGGGTTTTGGGGGAAGAAAGGGGGTTTGGGGGGGTTGAGGGGGGTAAATCGAGGATTTAGGGGGGAAAGGGGGGGTTTGGGGGGTTTGGGGGGAACTGGGGGGTTTGGAGGGAGAAAGAGGGGGTTTTGGGGGGAAATTGGGGTTTTGGGGGAAGAAAGGGGGGTTTTGGGGGGCAAATGGGGGTTGAGGGGGTAAATCGAGGGTTTGGGGGGCAAAGGGGGGTTTGGGGGGAGAAAGGGGATTTTAGGGGGGTAAATGGGATTTTGGGGGGGGTAAATGTAGGTTTGGGGGGTAAATGGGGGTTTTGGGGAGGCAAAAGGGGGGTTTTGGAGGGGAAATTGGGGTTTTGGGGGAAGAAAGGGGGGTTTTGGGGGGGCAAATGGGGGGTTGAGGGGAGTAAATCGAGGGCTTGGGGGGAAAGGGGGGTTTGGCGGGGGGTTGGGGGGGAACTGGGGGGTTTGCGGGGAGAAAGGGGGATTTTGGAGGGGTAAATGGGGGGGTTGAGGGGGTTAAATACAGGATTTAGGGGGAAAGGGGGGCTTTGGGGGTTCGGGGGAGAAAGAGGGGATTTTGGGGGGGGGCAAATGAGGGTTTTGGGGGGGCAAATGGGGGTTTTGGGGGGTTTGGGGGGGGAACTGGGGGGTTTGGAGGGAGAAAGGGGGGGTTTTGGGGGGAAATTGGGGTTTTGGGGGAAGAAAGGGGGTTTTGGGGGGTAAATGGGGGAGTTGAGGGGGGTAAATTGAGGATTTAGGGGGGAAAGGGGGGTTTGGGGGGAGAAAGAGGGGTTTTTGGGGGGGGCAAATGGGGGGGTTGAGGGGGGTAAATCGAGGATTTAGGGGGAAAGGGGGGCTTTGGGGGGGTTTGGGGGGGGGAACTGGGGGGTTTGGGGGGAGAAAGAGGGGGTTTTGGGGGAAATTGGGGTTTTGGGGGAAGAAAGGGGGGTTTTGGGGGGCAAATGGGGGTTGAGGGGAGTAAATCGAGGGCTTGGGGGGAAAGGGGGGTTGGGGGGAACTGGGGGGTTTGGGGGGAGAAAGGGGGATTTTGGAGGGGTAAATGGGGGGGGGTTGAGGGGGGTAAATACAGGATTTAGGGGGAAAGGGGGCTTTGGGGGTTCGGGGGGAGAAAAAGGGGATTTTGGGGGGCAAATGGGGGGGTTGAGGGGGGTAAATCGAGGATTTAGGGGGGAAAGGGGGGTTTGGGGGGAACGGGGGGGTTTGGGGGGAGAAAGAGGGGAATTTGGGGGGCAAATGGGGGTTTTGGGGGGGTTTGGGGGGGGAACTGGGGGGTTTGGAGGGAGAAAGGGGGGGTTTTGGGGGGAAATTGGGGTTTTGGGGGAAGAAAGGGGGGTTTTGGGGGGGTAAATGGGGGGTTGAGGGGGTAAATCGAGGGTTTGGGGGGGAACTGGGGGGTTCGGGGGGAGAAAGAGGGGATTTTGGGGGGCAAATGGGGGTTTTTGGGGGGTAGCTGTACGGGGGGTAAATGGGGGGGTTGAGGGGGGTAAATTGAGGATTTAGGGGGGAAAGGGGGGCTTTGGGGGGGTTCGGGGGGGAACTGGGGGGTTTGGGGGGAGAAAGAGGGGATTTTGGGGGAAATTGGGGTTTTGGGGGAAGAAAGGGGGGTTTTGGGGGGGTTGAGGGGGGTAAATCGAGGATTTAGGGGGGAAAGGGGGGCTTTGGGGGGGTTTGGGGGGGAACGGGGGGGTTTGGAGGGAGAAAGGGGGATTTTGGGGGGGTAAACGGGGGGGGGGTTGAGGGGGTTAAATACAGGATTTAGGGGGAAAGGGGGGCTTTGGGGGTTCGGGGGGAGAAAGAGGGGATTTTGGGGGGGGCAAATGGGGGTTTTTGGGTGGGCAAATGGGGGGGGGTTGAGGGGGGTAAATTGAGGATTTAGGGGGGAAAGGGGGGTTTGGGGGGGACGGGGGGTTTGGAGGGAGAAAGAGGGGATTTTGGGGGGATAGATGGGGGTTTGGGGGGTTAAATGGGGGTTTTGGGGGGGCAAATGGGGGGGTTGAGGGGAGTGGGGGGGTAATTGGGGGGTGATGTGGGGCTGGGGGGATGTAGAGGGGTCGTCCCCCCCCCAATTTTGCCCCCCCCCCGCCCCCCCCCCAGAGAACCGGCTGCTGCCCACGGAGCTGCGGCGCGAGGCCCTGGCCCTGCAGAAGGAGCTGGAGTTCGACCCGCCGGGCGCGGGGGGTGAGCTGGACCCCCCCCAAAACCCACCCCGGGTTGGGGGGGGGCGTCCCGGGACGGCGGGGAGGGGTTCATCCCACCGCCCCCCCCCCCCCAAACGTCAGATTCGCCGCCGAGTTTGGGGGCTGCTTCCTCGAAGCGCCCGCAAAATGGCGGCCGGCCTTGTCCTGGCGCCGCCCAAAATTGACGTTTTTGTTTAAAATTTACCCAAATTTGCCCAAAATCAGGCGTCAACTTTGCCTGCTTTTACCCCAAAACACCGAAGGGGTTTATCTTAAGCCCGCCCCGCCCCAAACCGGGCATAAATTTGCCAAAATCTCCTCCAAAACGATCAAATTTGCAGCATTTTACCCCCAAACGGGGAATATTTGCTGGAACCGCCCCCAAATTCCGCTGAAATCGGCCCAAATCCCCTCAAATTTGCCGCCTTTTCCCCCAAAACGGGAGCTGCGTTTTCCCCGATGTTTTCCCCCAAAATTAAGATCAGATTTGCCGCAATCTTCCGAAAATCAGCGCCGGGTTTACTCCGTTTTCCACAGAAAAAGAAAAAAAATGATCGAATTTGTCTCATTGTTGCCCCAAAATTGACCAAATTTGCCACGTTTTGCCCCAAAAGCAGGGTGAGGTTTTCTTTAACTCGTCCCAAAAATGGAGCGCAGGTTTGCCGGGGTCGTCCCCGACGTAAATAAGAGATTTGTTCGATTTTGTTGTAAAACCGAAATGAAATTTTCCCAAATCTGCTCCAAAAAATAACTTTTTTTGTCAGTTCTCTCAAAACGACGATCGAATTTCCCAGTTTTCCCCCAAATTGGAGTGGGATTTGCCCGATTTTTGCCAAAAATAGGAATTTTTGTCCCGAAGGCTCCAAAATAGCGCTCAGATTTGTCCGGTTTTGCCCCAAAATTGGGATAAATCGGCCCGTTTTCCCCCAAAATGGCCGTGCACTCTCCTACCCCTCCCCCGCGGTGGGAGGGGCCGGGGTGGGAGGGGGCGTGGCCTACCTAAGCCCCGCCCCCTTTTGGGCAGAGGCCGCTGGTAGCCATGACGACGAGTACCGGTGGGCGGGGCTGGAGCCCCCCCAGGTGATGGTGACCACCTCCCGCCAGCCCAGCCCCCGCCTGCGCCTCTTCGCCAAGGTGGGCGGGGCTTGGGGAGGGGGCGGGGCTTACACAGGAAGTGGGTGGGGTTTTGAGGGGAAGGGGTGGGGCTTAGAAGCTGGGTGGGTGGGGTTTATAGGGGAGCGGGCAGGGTTTAAAGGGAGTGGGCGTGGTCTAAAGAGGGAGGGCGGGGTTGAGGGGAGGTGGGCGGGGTTGAGGGGAGGTGGGCGGGGTTGAGGGGAGGTGGGCGGGGTTTAGGAGGGTGGGCGGGCTTAGCGGGGAGTGGGCGGGGTTTAGGGGAGGTGGGCGGAGTTTAGGGGGTGGGCGGGCTTAGCGGGGAGTGGGCGGGGTTTAGGGGAGGTGGGCGGAGTTTAGGGGGTGGGCGGGCTTAGCGGGGAGTGGGCGGGGTTTAGGGGAGGTGGGCGGAGTTTAGGGGTGGGCGGGCTTAGCGGGGAGTGGGCGGGGTTTAGGGGAGGTGGGCGGGCTTAGCAGGGAGGTGGGCGGGGTTTAGGGGAGGTGGGCGGGGTTGAGGGGAGGTGGGCGGGGTTTAGGGGGTGGGCGGGCTTAGTGGGGAGTGGGCGGGGTTTAGGGGAGGTGGGCGGGCTTAGCGGGGAGTGGGCGGGGTTGAGGGGTGGTGGGCGGGGTTACAGAGGGGCAGGTGTGGCTTCAGTTGTGGGCGGGGTTTGGAGATGAGTGGGCGGGGCTAAAGGGAACGGGCTGGGATTTGCAGGAGTGGGTGGAGCTTAAAGAGGGTGGGGGTGGGATTTTGAGGTGGGTGGGCGGGGTTCGGGGGGTGGGCGTGGTTTGGATGGGTAGGCGTGGCCACGCCCACCCTGGCCCCACCCCTAGGAGCTGTAAAAGCAGCGCGGGGGTGGCGACGGGAGGGGGGTGGAGCCCGTGTGGGCGGGGCTGTGGGCGGGGGGGGAGTGGGCGTGGCCTGTCCTGACCCCGCCCCCCACAGGAGCTGTGCCTGCTGATCCCGGGGGCGCGGCGCATGAACCGGGGGCGGGCGGAGCTGGGGGCGCTGGTGGGCGCCTGCCGCGCCGCCGGCGTCACCGACCTGCTGCTGCTGCACGAGACGCGCGGGCGGCCCGGTGCGGGGGCGGGGCCTGCGGGGGAGGGGGGCGGGGCCTGCGGGGGAGGGGGCGGGGCCGTGGGAGAGGGGGGCGGGGCTGGAGAGAAGGGTGGGGTTAATGGGAAAGGGGTGGGGTTGAAGGAAATGGGCGTGGCTGTGGGGGGTGTGGCTGTGAGGGGGCGTGGCTGGGGGTGTGGCTGAGGGGCGGGGTCAAGGAGAAGGGGTGGGGCGGGGGGTGGGGCCTAAAGGGGAAGGGGTGTGGCTAAGCATAGAGGGGCGTGCCAGAGGGGTGGGGCTAAAGTGACCGGGTGGGGGCGGGGCTTCGGGGGAATGGGGTGGGGCTATGTGGAAGGGGGCGTGGCTTGCAGAAAGGGGTGTGGCTATGAGGGGCGGGGCTACGGAGGGGGTGTGGTTTGCTGGGATGGGACTACTGGAAGGGGCGGGGTTTATCGGAGTAGGCGGGGTTTAAGGGAGTGGGCGGGGTTTATTCGGTGGGCGGGGCTACGGGCTGCGTGCAGCCGGTCCGGGGGCGTGGCCTGGCCCCGGGGGCGTGGCCTGACCCTCGCCCCGCCCCCCAGACGGGCTGTCGCTGTGCCACCTGCCCCACGGCCCCACGGCGCACTTCACGCTGGGGGGGCCCTGCTGCGCCACGAGGCGGGGGCGCGGGGGGGCCCCCCTGGCCGCCCCCCACCTGCTGCTGCTGGGCCTCGACTCCCCCCTCGGCCGGAGGGTACGGGGGGGGGGGCACGGGGATATGGGGGGGCACTGGGATGGGGGGGGGGACAGGGGGGGCACGGGGATATGGGGGGCACTGGGATGGGGGGGCACAGGGACATTGGGGGGGCACTGGGATATGGGGGGGCACTGGGATGGGGGGCACTGGGATGGGGGAGATGGGGGCACTGGGATATGGGGGGCACTGGGATGTGGGGGGGCACTGGGATGGGGGGGCACGGGGATATGGGGGGCACGGGGATGGGGGGGATGGGGACATTGGGGGGGCACGGGGATATGGGGGGGCACTGGGATGGGGGGACATTGGGGGGGCACTGGGGTATGGGGGGCACTGGGACGGGGGGGCATGGGGACATTGGGGGGCACTGGCATATGGGGGGCACTGGGATGGGGGGACGTGGGACATTGGGGGGGCACAGGGATGTGGGGGGGCACTGGGATATGGGGGGGCACTGGGATGGGGGGTCACTGGGATGGACGGGGACGTTGGGGGGCACAGGGACATTGGGGGGGCACGGGGACATGTGGGGGGCACTGCTATATGGGGGGGCACTGGGATGGGGGGACATTGGGATGGGGGGGCGGGGGGGGACGGGGACATTGGGGGGGCACTGGCATATGGGGGGCACTGGGATGGGGGGATATGGGGGGGGCACTGGGATATGGGGGGGCACTGGGATGGGGGGATATGGGGGGGCACTGGGATACGGGGGGGCACTGGGAATTGGGGGGGCACTGGGATGTGGGGGGCACTGGGATGGGGGGGACGGGGACATTGGGGGGCACTGGGATACGGGGGGGCACTGGGATGGGGGGACATTGGGGGGGCACTGGGATATGGGGGGGCGTGGGGGGGACTGGGACACTGGGGGGCACTGGGATATGGGGGGGCACTGGGATGGGACGGACGTGGCGACGAGGTGACATCTGGGGAGGACAGGGGGCCGTGGGGGGGGGGGGGGGACATTTGGGGACACGGGGGTCCCAGAGCGTCACCCCCCCCCCCCCAGGTGGGGACGATCCTGAAGCACCTGTTCCCGGTGCCCCGCCCCCACACGCGCCGCGTGGTGACGCTGGCCAATCAGGACGACGTCATCCTGGTCCGGTGGGTGACGGGGGGGGTCACGGGGTGGGGGGGACACGCAGGACAGCGGGGTGACCCCCCCCCCCCCCCCAGGAACCACGTGTACCGGCGCCGCGGGCGGCAGGTGGAGCTGGAGGAGGTGGGGCCGCGCTTCCAGCTGCGCCGTGAGTGCGGGGGGGCGCGGGGGTTCGGGGAGTCGGGGGGGATTTGGGGGGGGATTTGGGGGGGAATCTGGGGGGATTTGGGGCGTTGGGGGGGATTTGGGGGGATTCTGGGGGGAATCTGGGGGGATTTGGGGAGTTTGGGGGGATTTGGGGAATCTGGGGGGATTCGGGGGATTTGTGGAGCTTGGGGGGGATTTGGGGTGATTCTGGGGAATTGGGGGGAATTTGGGGGGATTTGGGGAATTTGGGGGGATCTGGGGAGGGTTGGGGAATTTGGGGGGGATTGGGGGGATTTGGGGTGATTCTCGGGAATTTGAGGGGGATTTGGGGAATTTGAGGGGGATTTGGGGAATTTGGGGGGATTTGGGGGGATTTGTGGAGCTTGGGGGGATTTAGGGGGGGATTTGGGGAATCTGGGGGGATTTGGGGAATTTGGGGGAATCGGGGGAATTTGGGGGGATTCGGGGGATTTGGGGGGAATCTGGGGGGATTTGGGGAGTTGGGGGGGATTTGGGGGGATTCTGGGGGAATTTGAGGGGGATTTGGGGAGTTGGGGGGATTTGGGGTGATTCTGGGAGAATTTGGGGGGATTTGGGGTGATTTTGGGGGAATTTGGGGGGATTTGGGGAGTTTGGGGGGATTTGGGGGGAATTTGGGGTGATTCTGGGGGAATTTGGGGGGATTTGGGGAGTTTGGGGGGATTTGGGGTGATTCTGGGGGAATTTGGGGGGATTTGGGGGGATTGGGGGGGGGGGATTTGGGGAGGATTTGGGGAATCTGGGGGGATTTGGGGAGTCTGGGGTGATTCTGGGAGAATTTGGGGAATCTTGGGGGGATTTGGGGTGAATCTGGGAAATTGGGGGGGATTCGGGGAGTCTGGGGGGGAATCTGGTGGGGGATTTGGGGAGTTTGGGGAATTTGGTGGGATTTGGGGAATCTGGGGGGATTTGGGGAGTTTGGAGAGCTTGGGGGGATTTGGGGAAATCTGGGGGGGATTTGGGGAATTTGGGGGAATCTGGGGGAATTTGGGGGGATTTGGGGAGTCTGGGGGGTTCTGGGGGAATTTGGGGGAATGTCGGGGGGATTTGGGGGGATTCTGGGAAATTTGGGGGGATTTGGGGAATCTGGGGGGATTTTGGTGGGGAATTCGGGGGGATTTGGGGAATTTGGCGGGATTTGGGGAATCTGAGGGGGGATTGGGGGTGATTCTGGGGGAATTTGGGGGATTTGGGGAATTTGGGGGGAATTTGGGGGGATTTGGGGAACTTGGGGGGATTTGGGGAATTTGGGGTATTTGGGGGGATTTTGGTGGGTGATTCTGGGGAATTTGGGGGGATTTGGGGAATCTGGGGGGATTGGGGGGAATTTGGGGGGGTTTGGGGTGATTCTGGGGGGATTTGGTGGGGATTTGGGTGAATTTGGGGGGATTTGGGGAATTTGGGGGAGATCTGGGGTGATTCTGGGGGAATTTGGGGTATTTGGGGGGATTTGGGGTGATTCTGGGGGAATTTGGGGAATTTGGGGGAATCTGGGGGGGGATTTGGTGATTCCGGGGGGAATCTGGGGGGGATTTGGGGTGATTCTGGGGGAGATTTGGTGGGGATTCTGGGGGAATTTGAGGGGGATTTGGGGAATTTGGGAGAGATCTGGGGTGATTCTGGGGGAATTTGGGGAATTTGGGGTGATTTTGGGGCGATTTGGGGGGATTTGGGGTGATTCTGGGGGAATTTGGGGAATTTGAGGGGGATTTGGGGAATTTGAGGGGGACTTGTTAGGAATTTTGGGGGCATTCCGGGTGGAATTCCGGTTCTTCGTGGCATTTGAGGGCGGAGCCGTGGGGGGGGGGGGGGGTGGACGGACCGTGCGGCATTTTCGGCTCATTTACGCCCCTCCCCCCCCCTCCCCCCCCCGCAGCCTACCTGATCCGCCTGGGGACGCTGGAGCAGGGCGCGGCGGCGGAGGCGGAGTGGCGCTGGCACCCCTACACGGCCACCGCGCCCAAGCGCCGCCTGCTGGGCCCCGCCCCCCGAGTGACCCCGTTTCGGGGCGAAAAACCCCGAATTCCGTCAATTTTTTAGGGCCTTTTTTTTTTTTTTTCTCTCCTTTAAAACTTTATTACATAAAAAAAATAATTCCGCGCGGGTTCTTTAAATCTTCCGAGGGGGCGGAGCTAGAGGGGAGGGGGCGGGGCCTCGAGGGGGAAAGGGGCGTGGTCCGGGCTGGGGGGCGGGGCTATGGCTTCGGCGCGAATCTCCCTGAAGGCTGCGGGGGGGGGGGGGTGGGTGGGCGGGGTCTGCGGAGGGGGCGTGGCCTGTCTCCGGCCCCGCCCCTCCCACGTGACCCGTTTTTTTCCCCCCGTGCCCCCCCCTCAAATTTTTATTTTTTTTTTTTTCCTTTTTACCCAATTTCCCCATTTTTTAACCCAAAACTCAAAGAAAAAAGCAAAGGGGGGGAGGGGCAAGCGGAAGACGCGCGTGGGCGGGGCCTAAGGGGAGGGGGAGGGGGATCTTAAAGGGGCCGCACCCCCCTCTTCCCTCCGCCCCCTTAAAGGGGCCGCGCGCGGGTGGGCCCCACCTAAACCTCTACTTGGGGCGGGGGAGGGGGAGGCTTAAAGGGGCCGCGCAACATTTTTGCGGGGGGAGGGGTCTTAAAGGGGCCGCACCCCCTTTTTTTTTTGGTTGGGGGGCGGTTCCAGTGTCAAAAAATAGAAGCTCTGAGAGTGGGGGAGGTGGGGGTCAGCGGGGTGGGGGAGGGGTCCTGGGACCCCCCCTAAACCTGACAGCATCAACTCTGAGTGGTGCCATGGGGGGAGGGGGGCCCCCCCCCAAAAAAAACAAAGGGGTTGGGGGGTGGGGGAGGGGCACTTCCATATCCCTGGGAAACAAGGGGGGATGGGGGGGGGGGGGCGGGGCTGCTGGTGACGAAATAAGGAGGGGGGAGGGGCTACGGGGGCGCCGGTCTCAAAGTGTGGACCCCCCCCCCCCCCCCAAAAATCCGGGTACCACTTTAAGAGGGGGGGGGCTCCCCCTCCCCATCAACACCCAATGAGTCCGACCCCCACTCCGACCCCCCCCGCACCCCCCCCCGCGTGCTACACCAAAACCTTCCCCCCACCCCCGAAACCTCAGTTCCCACCAATTTTTGTTTCCCCCCCCACCACCCCCCCCCCCCCCCCCATTTTGTTCCCTTCACATTTGGTTCCCCCAAACTTGGTTCCTACGTCCCCTGTCCCCCCAAATTTCACCCCCCCCCCAGTCCCTCCCCAAATTCCTCCCCCCTACGTTCGGTTCCCTTCATATTTGGTTCCCACTCAATAGCAGCCCCCCCCCCCCCCCCCATTACTCCCTCACTTCCGGTCGTCCCCCCCCAATACCACCCCTAAATTACTTCCCCCCCCAACTTCTGTTCCCCTGACACCCGGTTCCCCTTTCTTTCTGGTCCCCCCCACGTTTGGTTCCTCCTCCCTTCAGTTCCACCCCAAATTCTGTTCCCCTCACTCCCCTCCCCCCCAACATCCAGTGTGTCCCCCCCCATTTCAGCCCCCCCCCCCCCAGCTCCCTTTCGCTTCGGTTCCCCCAATTTCAATTCCCCTCGCACTCAGTTCCCTCTCACTTCGGTTCCCCCCACATTCAGTTCCCCCAACTCCGGTTCCCCCCCCCCCCCCACCCCGTTCCCCTCACTCCCCTCCCCCAACATCCGGTGTGCCCCCCCCCATTTCAGTCCCCCCCCACCTCCCTTTCGCTTCGGTTCCCCCACCCCCAATTCCCCTCGCACTCAGTTCCCTCTCACTTCGGTTCCCCCGCATTCGGTTCCCCCCCCCCCCCCCCCCCGCGTTCCCCTCACTCCCCTCCCCCGCCTCGGTCCCCTCCCCCCCCAGCAGCAAGCAGGGCCGGCAGCACCTCCCCTCGGGCACCAAAACCTGACAGCGAGGAGCCGGGGGCGGGGGGCTTCGCCGGGGGGGCCGGGACAAGGCCGATAAGCTTCCAGGTCGCAGAGGAGCTCGACCAAATCGTCGACGGATCGAAGCCGGGGGGGGCGACAGGTCAACACCTCGTGCCCGGGGGGACGGGCCTCCGGCGAGCCACCAGCACGCGGAAAGCCAAGCCGGGGGCCAGCAGGACGACGGTGGCGGCCATGGGCGAGCGGGGGGAGCGCTGCACCAGGCGCAGGCCCGGGGCGGCGGCGGGGGGCGGCGGCGGCGGCGGTTGGGGGGGGGAAGCCTCGCTCTCGTCCTCCCTCACCACCCCCCAGTGAGCGGGGAGGGGGATCTCGGCCAGTTCGGCCAAAAAAGTGCCCGGCCAGCACGGGGCGGGGGGGGGGGCAGGGGGAGGGGCTGCGGGGGAGGGGGGAGAAACGAGAAAAAAAAAAAAAAAAAGGGGGGTTAAGGGGGGGAGGGGCACCCCGAGAGCACCCCCTGTTCTCCAGGATCCCCCCAGGATCCCCCCAAAACCCTCAGGACCCCCCCCAAGCCCCAAAACCCCCCCCGGCCCCTCCCCCACTTCCCAGGACCCCCCCCAACCCCTCAGGATCCCCCCAGGACCCCTCCCCCCAAAACCCTGAGGACCCCCCCCCCAAACCCCAAAACCCCCCCAGCCCCTCCCCCACTTCCCAGGACCCCCCCCCAACCCCTCAGGATCCCCCCAGGACCCCTCCCCCAAAACCCTGAGGACCCTCCCCCAACCCTCAAAACGCCCCCCAGCCCCTCCCCCACTTCCCAGGACCCCCCCCCAAAACCCTCAGGACCCTCCCCCAACCATCAAAACACCCCCCCCAGCCCCTCCCCCACTTCCCAGGACCCCTCCCCCAAAACCCTCAGGACCCCCAAGCCTCAAAACCCCCCCCCCAAAGGCCCCTCCCCCACTTCCCAGGACCCCCCAACTCTCAGGATCCCCCCAGGACCCCTCCCCCCAAAATCCCTCAGGCCCCTCCCCCAATTCACCAAGAGCCCCCCCCCCCCAAGTTGACACCCCTCCCCCAAAGATCCCCTCAGGATCCCCCCAATCCCCTCCCACCCCCCAAAAATGGGGACCCAGGTGTCCGGGACCCCCCCCTCCCCTCCCCCAAAAAACAGGGACACCCCCCTCACCACTCGGGTGCCCCCTCCTTCCTCCTCCTCCTCCTCCTCGCTCTCGTCCAGCACCACCAGCTTGGCGGGGGGCAGCCGGGGGGGCACCTATGGGTGGGGGGGGGGGGGGGGGGCGGCGTGAAGGCAGGAACCCCCCTCCCCACATTCGGGTGGGGGGTGCGTGTGTCCCCCCCCAAAACTTACCGGGACGAGGGAGGCGCTGGGCTGCGGCTGCTCCTGCTTCACGCGGGGGGTGGCGGCGATCAGGACCCCCAAATTCCCGGGGGGGGGGCTGAGGGGGGGGGGAGGGGTGAGATTGGGGTTCCAGGCATCCGGGGGGGGGGGAGGCGGAAAAGAGGGGGGGGGGGTGTATCACCTCCAAGCGGGGGAGGGGTCCCGGCTCTTCCTTGGGGGGGCAGGCGCTGAGGGGGCCCGGGGGGGGCCAGGCCCCTTCTCCCCCCCGCGGGCGGGTGCTTCTTGTCCTGGGGGGGGAGGGGAAAATAAGGGGGGCGGGGGGAGGGGGAACCGCAGCGGGCGCCCCAACCCCCTCCCCCTAAATAAAGAAAATGCCCCCCCCCCGCCCCCACCGTGGGACCCAGGCATCTGGCAGGGGACCCCCCCCCCGCCCCTCCCCCAACAAGGCCCCCCCCCCCCCCCGCGGGAAACTGAGGCACACACGAGTCTGGGGTGGGGGAGGGGTGAGCGGGAGGGACCCAGGCGTCCCCACCCAAAAATCACAGCCCCCCCCCCCGCCGGGGTGGGGGAGGGGAAGCTCCCGGACGCCTGGGTCCCCCGAGGTTGGGGGGAGGGGATGGGGGGAGGGGGGGGTGGGGGAGGGGCGGCGCGGAGCAGAGCGGCAAAGCGAAGCGCAGCGAGAGGGGGGGGAAGGGGCAAATTTGGTGGGCGTGGGGTCCCCTCCCCCCTCAGGAAATTAAAATTGGGGGGGGGGGGGGCGGGGGGCCAGAAGAGGGGGGGTCCCGTTACCTTGCGGGGGGCGGGGCGGGCGGCGGCTCCGGGCGGCGGCGCGGGGGGTCGGGGGAGGAGGAGGAGGCGGCGGCGGCGGCGGCGGCGGCGGCGGGGGGAGGGGCCGAGCGCTGCAGGGGGCTCCCCTCCCCCTCCCCCCACGCCGGCAGCAGCCGCCTCTGCGCCGGGGAGAGAGACCTCAGTGGGGGGGGGGGGGGAGGGGAGGGGACACCCCGATTTTGGGGGGGGAGGGGCTGTGGGCAGGACCCCTCCCCCAGGGGACCCAGGAATGTGGACCCCCCCCATCCCTCCCCCAAAAAATGGGACCCAGGTGGGCGAGCGAGCCCCTCCCCCGCCCGAGCCAAGCGATGCAGAAGGAACCCAAGCAGCCGAGCAAGCCCCTCCCCCCCCAAAAAAAAAAAAATGGAGACCCAGGCGTCCAGGGTGCTAAACACCCCCCCCCCACCCCCAAACTGGTCCATACTGGTCCCCACCCAGCCGCGGGGGTTGGGCAAGGGGAGGCCCGCACCCCCAGCCTCGCGCGTGCCTCAGTTTCCCCCCAGCGGATTGTGGGGAAGGGGACGGCTGGGGGTTGGGGGGGGTTACTGGGAGGTACTGGGAGGGCACCCACCACGGCGCAGCGCAGGCACTGCCTCCAGCGGCACTTCTGGCGCTTGAGGTTCTGCCCCCCGAACTTGGGCTTGTCCCGGCAGAAGTCGCAGCGCCCGCAGTCGGCCGGCCGCAGGCAGGCCTCGCAGGCCCCGCACCGCCGGTTGGCCCGCCTCCGCGCCCCCCGCTGCCGGCAGAGAGCGAGGCGGGTGGGTGGGTGGGTGGGTGGAGGGGTCACCCTGCCTCCAACGCGCGCCCCGTCCCGTCCCACCCCCCCCCGCGAACCCGCCGCGGCGGCGGCATCGTTAGTGCGGGAGCGTTAACGGCAGCCGGGCGCCAGCGGGGGGGTTAGGCAGAAGCCGGGGAGTGAGGCGGGAGCAGCTATTAGGGGCGTTACGGTAAACACACCCCCAATATCAGGGGCGTTACGGTGCCTGGGTCCCACTATTAGGGGCATTACGGTTCCCACACCGCCCTACTGCGACGCCTTCAACCCCACCATCGAGCCCGGAACCCCTATTAGGGGCATTACGGTAATGGCACCCCGCTATTAGGGGTGTTACGGTACCCAGGCCCCGCTACTGGGGGCGTTACAGCACCCGAACCTCGCTATTAAGACTCCGGGGCGGCTATTAGGGGTCTTACGGCACCACCCGCCCCCAACACTGAAACCTCTTGAGCAGCTACCACAGGCATTACGGTACCTGCACCCCCCCCATTCTGAGAGCGAAACCCCAGCATTTCACCGCGGGGCAGCTCTTAGAAGCATTACGGTACCCGCCCTCTCCCTTCTTCTGACACCTGAACCCCGATTTTTCGCTCCAGGGCAGCTCTTAGGAGCATTACGGTACCCACACCCCCTCGTTCTGGTAGCTGAACCCCAATATTCAACCCCGGGGCAGCTCTTAGGAGCATTACGGTACCCCTACTTTGATATTAAAAGCATTAACGCACCTTGAACCCCCCCAAAAAAGGTGCTAGGGCAGCTACTAGGAGCATTACGGTACCCATCCCCCCCCATTCTGGTGGCTGAACCCCAATATCAAAACAGCAGCAGCTCTTAGGGGCATTACGGTACCTGCACCCTCCCAGTTCTGAGCCCCAATCCCCAAAATGAGTGGGTGGGGCAGCTCTTAGGGGCATTACGGTACCTGCACCCTCCCAGTTCTGAGCCCCAATCCCCCAAATCAGGCGGTGGGGTGGCTCTTAGGGGCATTACGGTACCTGCCCCCCCCCAATTCTGAGGCCCAAACCCCCAAATGAGTGGGTGGGGCAGCTCTTAGGGGCATTACGGTACCTGCACCCCCCTAGTTCTGAGCCCCAATCCCCCAAATCAGGCGGTGGGGTGGCTCTTAGGGGCATTACGGTACCTGCCCCACCCCAATTCCGAGCCCCAATCCCCCAAATCAGGCGGTGGGGCAGCTCTTAGGGGCGTTACGGTACCTGCACCCCCCAGTTCTGAGCCCCAAACCCCCAAATGAGTGGGTGGGGCAGCTCTTAGGGGCATTACGGTACCTGCACCCTCCCAGTTCTGAGCCCCAATCCCCCAAATGAGGCGGTGGGGCGGCTCTTAGGGGCATTACGGTACCCCGCCCCCCCCCCCCCCGTTTTTGCAGGGCCCGCTATTAGGCACATTACGGCCCAGCCCCTGGACCCAGGCGTCCAAAACCGGGGGAGGGGGGGCGGGGTTTAGGGGGGTTGGGGGCGGGGTTTGGGTTTAGGGGGTGGGGTTTGGGGGGCGGGGTTTAGGGGGGCGTGGTTTGGAGGTTTGGGGGCCCCGGGGGCGGGGTTTGTGGTTGGGGGCGGGGTTTGTGGGTCCCAGGGGGCGGGGTTTGCTGTTGGGGGCGGGGTTTCGGGGGTCCCAGCGGGCGGGGTTTGGGTTTAGGGGTGGGGTTTGGGGGCGGGGTTGGGGGGGCAGGGTTTGGAGGTTTGGGGGGCCCAGGGGGTGGGGTTTTGGGGGTCCCAGGGGGCGGGGTTTGCGGTTGGGGGGCGGGGTTTGGGTTTTGGGGGTCCCAGGGGGCGGGGTTTGCGGTTGGGGGGCGGGGTTTGGGTTTTGGGGGTCCCAGGGGGCGGGGTTTGCGGTTGGGGTGGGGGGAGGGGCACTCACCGCGCCCCCTCCGCGCGCCGCCGGGTGCTTCGGGGGTCTCCCCGGCTTCTTCTTCTCCTTCAGCTGCTTCTGGGGGGGGGAGGGGAAATTGGGGGAGGGGTCAGGATGGGGTGGGGGGGGTGGGGGGAGGGGCGGAGCCGCACGCTCACTCACCCTGTGCCGGGCGCCGGGGGCGGCGCCGGGCTCCCGTTCCGGGGGGGCTTCCATTTCTGGGCGAAGCGGGGGAGGGGGTGAGGGGTGGGGGGGGGGGGGGAGGGGCACCCAGCGGGCGGGGTCCCCGCCCCCCCCCCCCTTCCCTCCCCCCACCCTACGGGTGCGGGGCGCTCACCACCGTCAGCCTGGGGGCTTCTTGGCCGGTCTCTGCGGGGGGAGGGGGGTGGGAATTAGAGAGGGGGGGGGGGATGGGGGGTGGGGGAGGGGCGGGGCGGGGGGAGGGGCGCACCTTGGGGCGCAGGCAGCGGCGGCGCAGGCAGCGCCACTGGCGCTTGAGGCCGGGCTGGAGGCGGCGCAGGCAGACGCAGCAGCTGCCGCAGTCCTCGGTGCTCAGGCAGCCGGGGCACGAGCCGCAGCCCAGGCCCTGCGCCGGGGTGGGGGGGGGGGACGGACGGACACGGATCGACACGGATCGACACGGATCGACGCGGCTCCGCGCGGCTCCGCGCGCAGCATCGGACGTGGCGGGGGGGGTACGGGGGGATGCGGGGGTCGAGGAGCCGCGGCAGGAGCTGCGACACGGGCTCAACATGGGATAACATGGGATAACATGGGATAACATGGGATAACATGGGGTAACACGGGATAACACGCAGCCTCAGATATGTTGGGGGTGGTATGGGGGGATGTGGGGGTCGAGGAGCCGCGGCAGGAGCTGCGACACGGGCTCAACATGGGATAACACGGGATAACATGGGATAACATGGGATAACATGGGGTAACACGGGATAACACGCAGCCTCAGATATGTTGGGGGTGGTATGGGGGGATGCGGGGGTCGAGGAGCCGCGGCAGGAGCTGCGACACGGGCTCAACATGGGATAACATGGGATAACATGGGAGAACATGGGATAACATGGGAGAACACGCAGCCTCAGACGTGGTGGGGGAGGAGCGAGGGGATGCGGGGGTCGAGGAGCCGCGACACGGGCTCGACACGGGCTCAATGGGGGATAACATGGGAGAACATGGGATAACATGGGATAACACGCAGCCTCAGACGTGGTGGTGGGGGGTACGAGGGGATGTGGGGGTCGAGGAGGCGGGGCAGGAGCTGCACACGGGCTCAACAGGGGATAACACGGGATAACATGGGATAACATGTGATAACACGCAGCCTCAGACGTGGCGGGGGAGGAGCGGGGGGACGTGGAGGTCGAGGAGCCGGGGCAGGAGCTGCAACACGGGCTCGACACAGGATAACACGGGATAACACGCTTCCACACGCAGCCTCAGATATGTTGGAGGGGGTACGAGGGGATGTGGGGGTCAAGGAGCCGCGGCAGGAGCTGCAACACGGGCTCAACATGCTGTAACATGGGCTAACGTGGGCTAACGTGGGCTAATGTGGGCTAACGTGGGCTAACATGGGCTAACATGGGCTAACACGGGCTAACACGGGCTAACATGGGCTAACACGGGCTAACACGCAGCCTCAGACGTGACGGTAGGGGACACGGGGAGGCGGAGGGGCTCAAGGAGCCTGGGTAGGAGCCCCAGACCGGGCCCAGCGTGGGACAACACGGGACAACACGGGACAACACAGGACAACACGGGACAACACAGGACAACACGCAGCCTCAGACGCGGCGGGGGAGGAGCGGGGGGACTCGGGGGCCGAGGAGCCGGGGCAGGAGCCGCAGCACGGGCCCGACAGGGGCTAACGCGGGCGTAACACGGGTGTAACACGGGCTAACACGCAGCCCCGCGCGGGGCGGGGGAGGGGCGGCACCTTCTTGACGATGCGCAGGCAGCGGCGCAGCAGGCACTTGGCGGGGGAGGGGCGGGCGCAGGCGCTGCAGATGCCGCAGTCGGCCGGGAGGCGGCAGGCCTGGCACGCGCCGCAGCCCACCCGCTGCGGGGGAGGGGCGGGGGGGGGGGGGTCAGGGACCGCCCCCGCGGCACCCGCGCACCCCCCCCGCCCCAAACGGGGCACCCAAGGGGCCAGGGGGGAGGGGCACAGGGGGTTTGGGGGGAGGGGCCCAGGAATTTGGGGGGGGGCAAAAATTGGGGGAGGGGTCTCAAGAATGGGGGGGAGGTTTGGGGTGGGGGAGGGGTTGCAGGGGTTTTGGGGGGGCCACGGGGTTTGGGGTGGGGGAGGGGCAAAAGTTTGGGGGAGGGGTCTCATAAATTTGGGGGGGGGGAGGGGTCCCACTGTTTGGGGTGGGGGAGGGGTCTCAGGGTTTGGGGTGGGGGGGGTCTCAAGTCGGGGTGGGGGAGGGGTCCCAGTGTTTGGGGTGGGGGAGGGGTCCCAGGGTTTGGGGGTGGGGGAGGGGCTCCCAGGTTGGGGTGGGGGAGGGGTCTCAGGGTTTGGGGTGGGGGGGGTCTCAAGTCGGGGTGGGGGAGGGGTCCCAGGTCGGGGTGGGGGAGGGGTCCCAGGTCAGGGTGGGGGAGGGGTCCCAGGGTTCGGGGGGTGGGGGGAGGGGTCTCAGGGTTTGGGGGAGGGGTCCCAGGGTTTGGGGTGGGGGAGGGGTCTCAGGGTTCGGGGGAGGGGTCCCAGGGTTCGGGGGGTGGGGGAGGGGTCGCAGGCCGGGGTGGGGGAGGGGTCACCTTGAAGAAGCGCTGCTCCCGGTTGAAGTCGCGTCTGCGGGCTGGGGGGAGGGGCGGGGTCAAGGAGGGGGGGGGCACCCTGACCCCCACCCCTCCCCCACCCCACCCCCCCTCCCCCACGAGGGCACCCTGACCCCCACCCCCCCCCCCCGGGGGCACCCAGAGAGGGGGAGGAAGAGGAGGGGAGGAAGGCGCAGACGAGGAGGAGGAGGGGGAGGGGCGCAAGGCTCCGAGGAAGAGGAGGATGATGGGGCGAGGAAGGCTCAGAGACGCGGGAGGACGAGGAGGAGGAAGGCTCAGGGCGGGATGATGAAGATGAGGAGGAGGGGAACGAAGACGAAGGCTTAGAGGAGGAGGAGGAGAAGGGTGGCGGGCGGAGGAAGGCTCAGAGGAGGAAGAGGAGGAGGAGGAAGGCTCAAAGAACAAGGGGAGGAAGGCAGCGAAGAGGAGGAGGAGGAGGAAGGCTCAAAGAACAAGGGGAGGAAGGCAGCGAAGAGGAGGAGGAGGAGGAGGAGGAAGGCTCAAAGAACAAGGGGAGGAAGGCAGTGAAGAGGAGGAGGAGGAGGAGGAGGAGGAGGAGGAGGAGGAGGAGGAGGAGGAAGGCTCAGGAGAAAACGAGAAGCACGACCCAGAGGAGGAGGATGAGGAGAAAGAGAAGGAGGAAGGCTCAAGGGAGGAGGGTGAGGATGACGAGGACGAGGATGAAGACGACGAGGAGGACTTGGAGAACGAGGAGGAGGAGGGCGGTGGGTGGAGGAAGGCTCAGAGGAGGATGAGGAGGGCAAGCGTGATGACGAGGACGATGAAGGCTCAGACAGGGAACGCTCAGAGCACGACGATGACGATGACGATGAAGATGAGGACAGAGGTTCAGACAAGAACGAGGGCGACGAAGATGAGGGGAAAGACCCGGAGGAAGGCCCCAGAACCCAAAGTGAGGAGGAGGAAGAGGAGGAAGGCCCAGAGAACGAGGAGGAGGAGGAGCGTGATGCTGGGGAGGAGGAAGGCCCAGAGCAGAGGGAGGAAGAGGAGGAAGAGGAAGAGAAGCACGAGGAGGAGGAGGAAGAGGAGGAGGAAGAGGAGGAGGAGGAGGAGGAGGAGGAGGAGGAGGAGGAGGAAGGCTCACCGCGGCAGGCGGGGCAGAGCCAGCGGCAGCGGCGCTGGGGGGGCAGCCGGACCCCGGGAACAGCCCCTGGCAGCTGCCGCAGCACCTGGGGGGGAGGGGCACCGCGCGTCGGGGAGGGGGCGCCCCTCCCCCACCGCGCCCCTCCCCCACCCAGAGACCCCCCACCCGCCCCCCCCCCCCCCCAGGAGCCTTGGGCACCCCCCCACCCCTCCCCCACCCGACTGCCCCAGCCCCTCCCCCACCCCAAGAGCTCCCCCTCACGCCCCTCCCCCACCCCCAGAGCCCCTCCCCCACCCCCAGAGCCCCTCCCCCACCCCCAGAGCCCCTCCCCCACCCCAAAAAGGAGCCTCAGGACCCCTCCCCCACCCCCCACCCCCCCCAGGCACCCCGATGCCCCAGCCCCTCCCCCACCCCGCGCCCCTCCCCCACCCCGCGCCCCTCCCCCCACTCACGCCACCACCCCCTCCTGGGGGGGGCTCCGGGGGGGGAGGGGCCGCTTGCGAGTGCGCCGGGGGAGGGGCAAAGGCTCCGGCGGGGGCGGGGCCTCGGCAGCCGGGGGCGGGGTCAAGGCGGGAGGGGGCGGGGCCTCCTCCACCGGCGCCGCCTCAGCCCCGCCCCCCGGCTCCTCCGGGGGGCCTCGGGGAGGGGGCGGCGGCGACGGGGGGGGGAGGGGCGGGGGGGACCCAGCCGGGCGCCGCCATTTGGGGCCTTTCCGGGCCTGGGGGGGGGAGGGGGAAATTGGGGTCACGGGGGGGTGGGGGCCACGGGGAGCCCCCCCCCAATTTTGGGCCCGCCCCCCCGAAATTTCACCCCCCTCCCCCCAAACCTGCGTGGTTCCCGCCCATCCCCTCCCCCACCCCCACGTAGAGCCCCTCCCCCCATTTTTGGGGCCCTCCCTGGGGTTTTTGGGGGGTCCCCTGGTTTTTGGGGACCCCCCTTCAATTTTGGGTGCCCCCCTCAAATTCCCCCTCCCCCCCCCAAAGTTTTTTGGTTCCTCCCTCAAATTCAGGGACCCCCCCCCCTTTCTTGGGACCCCCTCGTTTTTTGAGGGCCCCCCCCCAATTATTTGGTGTCCCCCCCCATTTTTTGGGACCCCTCCCCATTTTGGGGGACCCGCCCCCATTTCTCGGACACCCCCCCCCCATTTTTTGCCCCCCCCTCATTTTTTGGGACACCCCCCCCCGTTTTTGGGCCACTCCCCCCGTTTCTTGGGGGGCCCCTCCCATTTTTGGGGACGCTCCCCCCATTTTTGGCACCCCCTCAATTTTTTGGGGACCACCCCCGTTTCTCGGGACCCCCTCCCTCAATTTTGGGTGCCCCCCCCCCCCCACCCCCCCCCCACCCCCCGTCCCTCCAAGTTTTTCGGCTCCTCCCTCAAATTCAGCGAATCCCTCCCACTTTTTGGCCCCTCCCCCCATTTTTTGGGACCCCCCCCATATTTTGCCCCCCCCCCCATATTTGGGCCCCCCACCCCATTTTTGGGGCCCCCCCGGTACCTTGGGGGGCCCGGGGCGCTCCAGGCCGTGTTTGAAGTCGAAGTTGCCGAGGTCGCGCTCGGGGCCCAGGAACCGGATCAGCTCCCGTTTGCTGCGGAACTTCTCCCCGGTGGGGCTGGGGGGGCCCCAAAATCAGGGGGGGGGGTCCCCAAAATCGGGAGGGGGTCCCCAAAATCGGGGGGTGCCCAAAAAATGGAGGGAGGGGGGATAAAATCCCAGGGAAGGGGTCCCTGAAACGTCTGGGGGACACAAAATGGCTCCTCGGGGGCACAAAATGGCTGCTGGGGGGGCCCCGAAATTGGGAGGGGGTCCCCAAAATCAGGGGGGTCCCCAAAATCGGGAGGGGGTCCCCAAAATCGGGAGGGCCCCAAAAAATGGAGAAGAGAGGGATAAAGCCCCGGGGAGGGGTCCCTGAAACGTCCGGGGGACACAAAATGGCTCCTCGGGGTCACAAAATGGCTGCTGGGGGGGCCCCGAAATTGGGAGGGGGTCCCCAAAATCAGGGGGGTCCCCAAAATCAGGAGGGGGTCCCCAAAATCGGGAGGGCCCCAAAAAATGGAGAAGAGAGGGATAAAGCCCCGGGGAGGGGTCCCCGAAACGTCCGGGGGACACAAAATGGCTCCTCGGGGGCACAAAACGGCTGCTGGGGGGCCCCGAAATTGGGAGGGGGTCCCCAAAATCAGGGGGTCCCCAAAATTGGGAGAGGGTCCCCAAAATCGGGAGGGGATCCCCAAAAAACGGAGAGGGGGGGTGACAAAACCCCGAGGACGGGGTCCCTGAAACGTGCGGGGGACACAAAATGGCTCCTCGGGGGCACAAAATGGCTGCTGGGGGGTCCCCAAAATTGGGGGGCGTCCCCAAAATCGGGGGGGTCCCCAAAATCAGGAGGGGGTCCCCAAAATCGGGAGGTGGGGGGAATAAAACCCCCGAGGAGGGGATCCCTGAAACGTGCGGGGGACACAAAATGGCTCCTCGGGGGCACAAAATGGCTGCTGGGGGAGCCCCGAAATTGAAGGGGGGGCCCAAACTCGCGAGGGGGCTCAAAATGGCTCCTGGGTGACCCCAAAATGGAGGGGGGCCCCGAAACGGCTCCTGGGGGGCCCCCAAAATTGAGAGGGATCCCCCAAAACTGACGAGGGGGCGCAAAATGGCTCCTGGGGGGTCCCCAAAATTGAGGGGGGGACCCCAAAACCCCACGAGGGGTGAAACGGGTCCTGGGGGGGCCCCAAAACTGAGGGTGGGGGGGCCACAAAATGGCCGCTGGGGGCCCCCCAAAACCGGGGTGGGTCCCCCAAAATGGCTCCCCGGGGAGCCCCCGAATCCAAAGGGGGTCCCCCAAAATGGTGGCTGGGGGGGGGCGGGGCCTAAGCGCAGAGGGGGGCCCCCCCAAAAGCGGGTGGGGGCGGGGCTTAGAGCCCGGGGAGGGGCTTGGGAGGGAAAGGGGGCGGGGCCTGGCGATTTGTGGGGGCAGTGCGGGAAGGGAAAGGGGGGGGGAGGGGAAAGAGGGGTGGGGGAGGGGAAAGAGGGGTGGGGGAGGGGAAAGGGGGGTGGGGGAGGGGTCGGGGGGTCGCGGGGGGTGGGGGAGGGGCACCTCATGTAGTAGGTGTCGGTGCGGCCGCAGGTGGCCCCCGATTTGCGGAAGGCCTCGCGCCGCCTCCAGCCGGGCCCCAGGGCGGGGCACTCCACCCAGCCCTCCGCCATGCTGCGGGGGAGGGGCTACTGCGGGGGGGAGGGGTCAGCGCCCCACCCCCCCCCCCCACCGCCCACCCCCCCCAAAACCACCCGTCCCCCCGAAAAACCCATTCCCCCCCCCCCCACGCAAGAGACCCATCCCCCGTGGGGTGTATGGGTGGGGGGGAAGGCCACGCCCACTTCTCTGAGGCCACGCCCACAAACACGGCCAGGCCACGCCCCCGCTCTCCCAGCGACATTTGCCCCCCCCCCCCCACGGCACCCCTCCCCCACACAAACAGCCCCCCGAACCGCCCCTCCCCCACACAAACATGCCCCCAAAACTGCCCCTCCCCCACCCAGACGCCCCCGAACCGCCCCTCCCCCACACAAACACCCCCCACGGAGCCCCTCCCCCACACAAACACCCCCAAACCGCCCCTCCCCCACACAAACACCCCGTTTCCCACAGAAACCGCCCCTCCCCCACGCAATCACCCTCCAGACCGCCCCTCCGCCACGCAATCACCCCCCAAACCGCCCCTCCCCCACCCAAACACCCCCAAAACCGCCCCTCCCCCCCCCCTCGGACGCCCCCAAACCGCCCCTCCCCCACACAAACACCCCCCAAACCGCCCCTCCCCCACACGTGCACCCCCAAAACCGCCCCTCCCCCCTCGGACGCCCCCCAAACCGCCCCTCCCCCACACAAACACCCCCCACAGAGCCCCTCCCCCACAGCGACACCCCGTTTCCCACAGAAACCGCCCCTCCCCCACCCAAACGCCCCCAAAACCGCCCCTCCCCCACACGAACACCCCCCAAACCGCCCCTCCCCCACACAAACGCCCCCCACAGAGCCCCTCCCCCACACGTGCACCCCCAAAACCGCCCCTCCCCCACAGCGACACCCCGTTTCCCACAGAAACCGCCCCTCCCCCCGCCCAAACACCCCCAAACCGCCCCTCCCCCACACAAACACCCCCCAAACCGCCCCTCCCCCACACAAACACCTCCCGAGCCGCCCCTCCCCCTCTGCAACTCCCCTCAAACCGCCCCTCCCCCACACAAACACCCCCAAAACGCCACCTTTTCCCCCCAAAACCGCCCCTCCCCCACCCAAACACCCCCAAAATCGCCCTTCCCCCACACGGACGCCTCCCGGACCGCCCCTCCCCCACCCAAACACCCCCAAAACGCCACTTTTTCCCCCAAAACCGCCCCTCCCCCACACAGACGCCCCCCACAGAGCCCCTCCCCCCGCAGACGCCACCGAAACCGCCCCTCCCCCACACAAACACCCCCAAAACCGCCCCTCCCCCACACAAACGCCCCCAAAACCGCCCCTCCCCCACTCAAACACCCCCGAGCCGCCCCTCCCCCACACAAACACCCCCAAAACCGCCCCCTCCCCCACTCAAACACCCCCGAGCCGCCCCTCCCCCACACAAACACCCCCCAAAGAGCCCCTCCCCCCCCCCCGGACGCCCCCCGAGCCCCTCCCCCCCCCCCCGGACGCCCCCCGAGCCGCCCCTCCCCCCGTACCGGCCCGGCCATGGCGCTCCCGCGCGTGGCGCAGCAAACGGCCGGCGCGAGGGCACGGGCCGCGCGCGCGGGGGGGGGTGGTTGGGGGGGGGCGGAGGGAGTGAAGGGAAGGGGGCGGAGCCGGCCGGAAGCGGAAGGCGCGGGGTCACATGAGGCGGCGGCGGCCAATGGGGAAAGGGCGAGGCGGGAGGCCGGGGAAGGGCGGGGCTCCGCGGGTGGCGGGGAGCACGTGACCGGCGGTGGGCGGCACCCGGCGGGCGGGGAGGGGGCGGGGATATGCAAATGAGAGGGGATCACGTGGCGCCGAGGCACCGCCCTCCCTCCCGCGACTTTCGCGCCGCGGGGCACGTGACGGCGGCGGGCGGGGCTATACTAATGAGGCGGGAAGCGAGCGGCGGTGGGCGGGGCTATGCTAATGAGCGCCGGCGGCTCCCGGCGGCCCCTCCGTGCCCCATAGAGGCCCACAGCGGCCCCCCCCCGCCCCACAGCGCCCCCCCCCGCCCCATAGGGACCGCCCCCGCCCCATAGGGCCCCACAGCGGCCCCCTGCCCCATAGGGACCCCCCGCACCATAGGGCCCCACAGCGCCCCCCTGCCCCATAGGGACCGCCCCCGCCCCATAGGGCCCCACAGCGCCCCCCCTGCCCCATAGGGACCCCCCCGCACCATAGGGCCCCCGCCCTGCCCCATAGGGACCACCCCCGCCCCATAGGGGCCCCACAGCGCCCCCCCGCCCCATAGGGACCCTCCCAGCCCCATAGGGCCCCACAGCGCCCCCCCCGCCCCATAGGGACCCTCCCCGGCCCCACAGCGCCCCCTCTCTTGCCCCATAGGGACCCACAGAGCCCACCCCCCTGCCCCATAGGGACCCTCCCAGCCCCATAGGCCCCCCCTCACCCCCAGAGCCCTGCTGGCCCCATAGATCCCACCCCAGCCCCATAGCGACCCACCCCCAGCCCCACACGCGTCCCCCCCTGCCCCATAGGGACACCCCCGGCCCCACAGAGGCCCCCCCCCCCCAGCCCCATAGAGCCCCCCCAGCCCCATAGGGACCCCGCCTTGCCCCATAGAGGCCCCACAGTGGCCCCCCCCAGCCCCACAGCGCCCCCCCCCCGCCCCATAGGGACCCTCCCCGGCCCCACAGCGCCCCCTCTCCTGCCCCATAGGGACCCTCCCCGGCCCCACAGCGCCCCCCAGCCCCATAGGGACCCCGCCTGCCCCATAGAGGCCCCTCCCAGCCCCATAGAGCCCCCCCCCCCAGCCCCATAGGGACCCCGCCTGCCCCATAGAGGCCCCTCCCAGCCCCATAGAGCCCCCCCCCAGCCCCATAGGGACCCCGCCTGCCCCATAGAGGCCCCTCCCAGCCCCATAGGGACCCCGCCTGCCCCATAGAGGCCCCACAGTGGCCCCCCAGCCCCATAGGGACTGCCCCAGCCCCATAGAAACCCCCCAGCCCCACACGCACCCCCTCCCACCCTATAGGGACCCTCCCAGCCCCACAGCGACCCCCCCAGCCCCACAGACGCCCCACAAGCTCCTGCTTGTCCCATTTTATTCAGACACCCGCGGCCCCCACGCGCGGCCGGCAGCGACCCCGCCAGCCCGGGGCAGCACCCATGGGTGGCACAGCACCCACGGGTGGGGGGGCAGCACCCGGGGCGCCGTGGGGCGGCCCCACGCGCCGTGGGTCAGCGGCGGGAGCGCAGGTCGGCGGCGAGGGGGTGGTGCCGGATGTCCCGGCGCAGCACCCGCAGCCCGGGCGGGGCAGCACCCACGGGCGGCGGGGGGCAGCACCCACGGGTGGGGGGCGGCACCCGCGGGCGCCGTGGGGCGGCCCCACGCGCCGTGGGTCAGCGGCGGGAGCGCAGGTCGGTGGTGAGGGGGTCGTGCTGGATGGTCTGGTGCAGCATGAGCGCCAGCAGCCCCGCGCGGTTGGTCATGGCCGCCCGCACGTTGCGCTCCTGCTCGAACAGCTCGTCCAGCTTGTACCACTGCGGGGGAGGGGACGGGCGTCGGGGGCACCCGCGGGTGCTCGGGGGGCACCCGGGGGGGGACGGCGCCGACCCAAGGGCCCCCCAACGTCACCCCAACGTGACCCGTAAGACCTCAAGAGCACCCAAGGGACCCCAAGGCCACCCATGGGACCCCAAACAGCACCCAAGGGACCCCCAACAGCACCCGTAAGACCTCAAGAGCACCCAAGGGACCCCCAACGTCGCCCCTGGGACCTTTGGTGACACCCAAGGGACCCCAAGGCCACCCAAGGGACCCCCAACATCACCCAAGGGACGTTTGGTGACACCCAAGGGACCCGAAAGCCACCCATGGGACCCCAAACAGCACCCAAGGGACCCGCAACGTCACCCAAGGGACGTTTGGTGACACCCAAGGGACCCCAAGGCCACCCATGGGACCCCAAACAGCACCCAAGGGACCCCAACGTCACCCCTGGGACCCTTGGTGGCACCCAGAAGATGTTGGTGACACCCAAGGGACCTCAAGAGCACCCACACAACCCTCAGCGTCCCCCAGAAGTCCCCAGTGCCACCCATGGGACCTCAGTGTCACCCAAGGGACCTTTGGTGCCACCCAGAAGACCCCACTGCCACCCAAGGGACCCCAAGGCCACCCAAGGGACCCTCAACATCACCCATGGGACGTCACCACCACCCAGAAGACCTCAAGAGCACCCAAGGGACCCCCTGATGCCACCCAAGGGACCCCAAACAGCACCCAAGGGACACCAGTGCCACCCACGGGACATCACCACCACCCAGAAGACCTCAAGAGCACCCAAGGGACCCTTGGTGTCACCCAGAAAATGTTAGGGACACCCATGGGACCTCAGTGTCACCCAAGGGACCCTCAAAGCCACCCAAGGGACCCCAAACAGCACCCAAGGGACCCCAGTGCCACCCGCGGGACGTCGCCACCACCCAGAAGACCTCAAGAGCACCCAAGGGACCCCCTGATGCCACCCAAGGGCCCCCTGACAGCACCCAAGGGACCCCAAACAGCACCCAAGGGACCTTGATGCCACCCAAGGGACCCTTGGTGGCCCCCAGGAGATGCCGGTGACACCCAAGGGAACCCCGCCAGCACCCATCAGACGTCAAGGGGCACCCGAGGGACCCCGCGGGGCACCCACCACGCGCACGCGCTCCAGGTCCACCTCGGCGCGGCGCAGCTTCTCCCAGCAGTAGTGGCGGTGGCAGCGGCGCTTGGGCACGCGGCAGAACTCGCCCGTCAGCTCGAAGACGTCGCGCACCAGCGGGCACCCGCACACCTCGTCCGCCGGCACCTGCGGGGGGCACCCGTGGGTGCTCCCGGCCCGCGTTATCCCCCCCCCCCCCCCCCCCCCACGGCGCCCGAGGTGACCCCGTGGGGTCATCATCCCCTCAGAGCGTGGGGACCCCCCGGCACCCGTGGGTGCTCCTGACCCACACGTCCACCCCCCCCCCCAGCACCCATGGGTGCTCCCCGCAGCGTCGCTGTGCTCATAGGATGTGGGGCAGGCAGCCCACGGCACCCAGGGGTGCTCTTGTATCCACCCCCCAGCACCCACGGGTGCTCGAGCCACACGCCCACCCCACGGCACCCATGGGTGCCCCTGACCCACACTCCCGCCCCACAGCACCCATGGGTGCCCCTGACCCACATATCCTCCCCACAGCACCCATGGGTGCCCCTGACCCACACTCCCGCCCCACAGCACCCATGGGTGCCCCTGACCCACACCCCACAGCACCCATGGGTGCCCCTGACCCACACATCCTCCCCACAGCACCCATGGGTGCCCCTGACCCACAAGTCTTCCCCACAGCACCCATGGGTGTTCCTGATCCACACTCCCCGCCCCACAGCACCCATGGGTGCCCTGACCCACACGTCCCTCCCCACAGCACCCATGGGTGCCCCTGACCCACACCCCACAGCACCCATGGGTGCCCCTGACCCACACATCCTCCCCACAGCACGCATGGGTGCCCGACCCACACATCCTCCCCACAGCACCCACGGGTGCCCCTGACCCACCCTCCCACTCCACAGCACCCATGGGCGCTCTTCTATCTGCCCTATGGCACCCATGGGTGCTCCCCTGACCCTCCAGCACCCATGGGTGCCCCCTTCCCCCCTCCCCGCTCCCCCATCTCTCCCCTCCCCCCCCCAAGGACCCTCCCCCTTCCCCCCAGCCCCCCAGGCGCCCCCTAGGTGCCCCCACCCCCCCAGCACCCATGGGTGCCCCACCTTGGGCTCGCGGGAGTGCTCGGGGCACAGCACCTGCAGGCGCTTGCAGTAGGTTTTGCTCTGGGGGTTGTAGACGTCGCAGAACAGCCGGGTGGCCCTGGGGGGCACCCATGGGGGGGCGGGGATGGGTGGGGGCACCCACGGTGGGTGGGGGGGGTCACCCACCGGCCTCCCCCGCCCTTCAGCACTCTGGGTGCCCCACCCCCCCCCAAAAAACCCCAGGTGCACCCCGCCCCCACCCTTCCCCCCGCCCCTCCCGCCACCCGTGGGACCCCCCCACCCATGGGACCCCCCCCCACCCATTTTGCCCCCCCACCCCCCCAGGGTGCCCCTCCCCCGCTCACCCCTCGATGCGGGTGGGGTACATGGAGCCGAAGGACGTCTGGCTCTCGTACTGGGGGGGGGGAGGGGGGGTCAGGGGGGCACCTATAGGCCCCTGGAGCACCCACAGCGGGGCCGTATGGCCCCCAGCGCCCCCCCAGCCCCTATAGAGCCCCTATAGCCCCCCCAGCCCCTATAGCCCCCCTACGTCCCCTGTAGAGCCCATATATCCCCCCCCAGCCCCCATAGAGCTGCTATAGCCCCCCCCGGCCCCTATAGAGCCCCTATAGGCCCCCCATAGCCTCTATAGCCCCCCCCATAGCCCCCACGTCCCCTATAGCCCCCCATCCGCTATAGCCCCCATAGTCCCCCCATAGCCCCCTATAGCCCTCATACCCCCATAGCCCCTATACCCCCCTACATCCCCTATAGCTCCCACAGCCCCCAATATCCCCTATAGCCCCCATACCCCCCCACACCTCCCATAGCCCCCCCATAGCCCCCACATCCCCCATAGCCCCCCACAGTCCCCTGCGCCCCCCCATAGCCCCCCCACATCCCCTATAGCCCCCCCATAACCCCCTATAGACCCCCATATCCCCCTATAGACCCCCCATCCCCCATAGCCCCCCATAACCCCCTATAGCCCCCCATACACCCCTATAGCCCCCCCATAGCCCCCTATAGACCCCCCCATACACCCCTATAGCCCCCCATACACCCCTATAGACCCCATAACCCCCCCATACACCCCTATAGCCCCCCCATAGCCCCCTATAGCCCCCCCCCCCCATAACCCCCCCTATAGCCCCCCCATAGCCCCCTATAGCCCCCCCATGTCCCCTATAGCCCCCCATACACCCCTATAGCCCCCCCATGTCCCCTATAGCCCCCATCCCCCATAACCCCCCCATACACCCCTATAGCCCCCCATAGCCCCCTATACCCCCCCACATCCCCCTATACCCCCCCATACACCCCTATAGACCCCCCCACAGCCCCCTATAGCCCCCCATACACCCCTATAGCCCCCCTATACCCCCCATACACCCCTATAGCCCCCCCACAGCCCCCTATAGACCCCTATAGACCCCCATAGCCCCCCCATAGCCCCTCTATAGCCCCCTATAGCCCCCTATAGCCCCCCATAGCCCCCATAGCCCCCCATAGCCCCTTATAGCCCCCCAATAGCCCCCTATAGCCCCCCACATCCCCCTATACTCCCCACATCCCCCTATACCCCCCCATAGCCCCCCTATACCCCCCCCACAGCCCCCTATAGCCCCCCACATCCCCCATAACCCCCCTTATACCCCTATAGACTCCCCCACACACCCCTATAGCCCCCCTATACCCCCTATAGCCCCTCCCCCATAGCCCCCTATAGCCCCCCATAGCCCCCCATACACCCCTATAGACCCCCCCATAACCCCCTATAGCCCCCCATGTCCCCTATAGCCCCCCGCGCCCCCCCCCCGCCCCCCCACCTTGGCGTAGCAGCGCTCCATGTGGCGCAGCGCGGCCTTGGGGGTGACGGGGTGCCCGCAGGAGACGCAGAAGATCTGCAGGTCCGTGTCCTCGCTGTCGCCCTCGGGGCTCTGCGCACCCGGGGGGCACCCATGGGTGGGGGGGCACCCAGTGAGGGGGGGAGCACCCACGAGGGGGGCACCCAGTGGGGTGGGGGGAACCAAGTGAGAGCGGGCACCCAGTGAGGGGGTGGGGGGGGGCACCCATGGGTGGGGAGCACCCAGTGAGGGGGGGGAGCACCCACGAGGGGGGCACCCAGTGAGGGGGGGAGCACCCACGAGGGGGGCACCCAGTGGGGTGGGGGAACCAAGTGAGAGCGGGCACCCAGTGAGGGGGGTGGGGGGGGGCACCCATGGGTGGGGAGCACCCACGGGGGGGCACCCGGTGAGGGGGGCACCAAGTGAGAGGGGGGCACCCAGTGAGGGGGGCACCCATGGGTGGGGAGCACCCGGGGGGGTGGGTGGGGGCACCCATGGGTGGGGAGCACCCACGTGGGGGGGCACCCGGTGAGAGGGGGGGAACCAAGTGAGAGGGGGCACCCAGTGAGGGGGGTCACCCAGCAAGGCGGGGGCAACCATGGGTGGGGGGCACCCAGTGGGGAGGGGGGTGGCACCCATGGGTGCGGTGTCACCCACAGGTGGGGGTGGGGGGGGGAGCACCCAGTGAGGGGGGGGTTCGGGGGTGTTTAGGGGTCTGGGGGGCACCCAGGGGTGGGAGGGTTGGGGGCACCCAGGGGGTTTGGGCAGCACCCAAGGGGTGGGGGTGGCACCCATGGGTGGGGGGTTTGGGGGGCACCCAGGGGGTGGTGGTGGCACCCAGGGGTGCGGGGTGTTCGGGGGGTGTTTAGGGGTCTGGGGGCACCCACAGGAGAGGGGTTTTGGGGGGGCACCCAGGGGTTTTGGGCAGCACCCAGGGGGTGGTGGTGGCACCCATGGGTGGGGGGTTTTGGGGGGGCACCCAGGGGGTTTGGGCAGCACCCAGGGGGTGGGCTGTTGGGGGGGCACCCAGGGGGTTTGGGCAGCACCCAAGGGGTGGGGGTGGCACCCATGGGTGGGGGGCTTTGAGGGGGACAGCCAGGGGGTTTGGGCAGCACCCACGGGGTGGGGGTGGCACCCATGGGTGGGGGGTTTCAGGGGGGTTTTTAGGGGTCTGGGGGGCACCCACGGTTGAGGGCTTTTGAGGGGGGCACCCAGAGGGTTTTGGGCAGCACCCACGGGTGGGGGAGGATTGGGGGGCCACCCATGGGTGGGGGCTGGGGGGGGTGTTTAGGGGTCCGCAGGACACCCATGGGTGGGGGATTTGGGGGGGTACCCAGGGGGTTTCAGAGAGCACCCATGGGTGGGGGGGTTCAGGGAGGTGTTTAGGGGTCTGGGGGGCACCCACGGGTGAGGGGTTTTGGGGGAGCACCCAGGGGGTTTTGGGCAGCACCCAAGGGTGGGGGGGTGGCACCCATGGGTGGGGGGGGTTTGGGGGGGCACCCAGGGGGTTTGGGCAGCACCCCGGGGGTGGGGGTGGCACCCATGGGTGGGGGGCTTTGAGGGGGGCACCCAGAGGGTTTTGGGCAGCACCCAAGGGGTGGGGGTGGCACCCATGGGTGGGGGGTTTCAGGGGGGTGTTTAGGGGTCTGGGGGCACCCACGGGTGAGGGGTTTTGGGGGGGCACCCAGAGGGTTTTGAGCAGCACCCATGGGTGGGGGGTTGGGGGGGCACCCAGGGGTGGGGGTGTTTGGGGGGTGTTTAGGGGTCTGGGGGGCACCCACGGGTGAGGGCTTTTGAGGGGGGCACCCAGAGGGTTTTGGGCAGCACCCATGGGTGGGGGAGGATTGGGGGGTCACCCATGGGTGGGGGCTTTCGGGGGGGGTGTTTAGGGGTCCGCAGGACACCCATGGGTGGGGGATTTGGGGGGTACCCAGGGGTTTCAGAGAGCACCCATGGGTGGGGGGTTTCAGGGGCGTGTTTAGGGGTCTGGGGGGCACCCATTGGTGGGGGGGGTTGGGGGGGCACCCAGGGGGGTTTGGGCAGCACCCAAGGGGTGGGGGTGGCACCCACGGGGTGGGGGGTTTTGGGGGGCACCCAGGGGGTTTTGGGCAGCACCCAAGGGGTGGGGGTGGCACCTATGGGTGGGGGGATTTTGGGGGGGGCACCCAGGGGGGTTTGGGCAGCACCCAGGGGGTGGGGGTGGCACCCATGGGTGGGGGTTTCAGGGGGTGTTTAGGGGTCTGGGGGGCACCCACGGGTGAGGGGTTTTGGGGGGGCACCCAGGGGTTTTGGGCAGCACCCATGGGTGGGGGGGGTTGGGGGGGCACCCAGGGGCTTTTGGGCAGCACCCATGGGTGGGGGGTGTCGGGGGGCACCCAGGGGCTTTTGGGCAGCACCCATGGGTGGGGGTGTCGGGGGGCACCCAGGGGTGGTGGGGGGGCTCGGGGGGGGCACCCACCTCCTCGTCCTCGCGGGGCGGGTGGCCCTTGGCGCGGGCGATGAGCCCCTCCAGCTCGTGGAAGCGGCGCTCCATCTCCTGCAGGCGCAGGCGCGCCCCCCGCTGCTCCCGCCGGATGCGCTCCAGCAGCCGCTTGCCCTGCTCCTCCGCCACGCACGGGCTCTGCTGCCACTGCTGGATGCGCTGCGGCAGGATCTCGTAGATCCGGCTGCGGACGGGGACACTGGGAGCGCTGGGGGGCACTGGGAGGGGGACTGGGGGGCACTGGGAAGGACTGGGAGCACTGGGAGGGGGACTGGGGGGCACTGGGAGCACTGGGAGTGGGACTGGGAGCACTGGGAGGGGGCTGGGGGATACTGGGAGGGACTGGGAGCACTGGGAGGGGCACTGGGGGATACTGGGAGGGACTGGGAGCACTGGGAGGGGCACTGGGAGAAGCTGGGAGGTGTACTGCGGTATACTGGGAGGGACTGGGATGGGCACTGGGAGCACTGGGAGGGGGACTGGGGTGGACTGGGAGCACTGGGAGTGGGACTGGGGTGGACTGGGAGGGACTGGGATACACTGGGAGGCACTGGGAGGGCACTGGGAGCACTGGGAGGGAGGGATCCGGCCTCTGCGTTGGGGGAAGCTCCGGCGGGAGAGGTGGGGATGCGTTTGCCTGAGACCAGTAAGGCACTGGGAGGCACTGGGAAGAGGACTGGGGTGGACTGGGAGCACTAGGAGGGGCACTGGGAGGGGCACTGGGGTATACTGGGAGGCACTGGGAGGGCACTGGGAGGCTCCAGCAGCCGCTCGCCCTGCTCCTCCGCCACGCACGGGCTCTGCGGCAGGATCTCGTAGATCCGGCTGCGGACGGGGACACTGGGAGCGCTGGGGGGCACTGGGAGGGGGACTGGGGGGCACTGGGAAGGACTGGGAGCACTGGGAGGGGGACTGGGGGGCACTGGGAGCACTGGGAGTGGGACTGGGAACACTGGGAGGGGCACTGGGGGATACTGGGAGGGACTGGGAGCACTGGGAGGGGCACTGGGGGATACTGGGAGGGACTGGGAACACTGGGAGGGGCACTGGGAGAAGCTGGGAGGTGTACTGCGGTATACTGGGAGGGACTGGGATGGGCACTGGGAGCACTGGAAGGGGGACTGGGGGTACTGGGAGGGACTGGGAACACTGGGAGTGGGACTGGGGGATACTAGGAGGGACTGGGAGCACTGGGAGGGGCACTGGGGGATACTAGGAGGGACTGGGAGCACTGGGAGGGGCACTGGGGGATACTGGGAGGGACTGGGAGCACTGGGAGGGGCACTGGGGGATACTGGGAGGGACTGGGAACACTGGGAGGGGCACTGGGGGATACTGGGAGGGACTGGGAACACTGGGAGGGGCACTGGGAGAAGCTGGGAGGTGTACTGCGGTATACTGGGAGGGACTGGGATGGGCACTGGGAGCACTGGGAGGCACTGGGAGAGGGACTGGGAGGGACTGGGAGCACTGGGAGGGGGACTGGGGGATACTAGGAGGGACTGGGAGCACTGGGAGGGGCACTGGGAGAAGCTGGGAGGTGTACTGTGGTATACTGGGAGGGACTGGGATGGGCGCTGGGAGCACTGGAAGGGGGACTGGGGTGGACTGGGAGCACTGGGACTGGGGTGGACTGGGAGGGACTGGGATACACTGGGAGGCACTGGGAGGGCACTGGGAGCACTGGGAGGGAGGGATCCGGCCTCTGCGTTGGGGGAAGCTCCGGCGGGAGAGGTGGGGATGCGTTTGCCTGAGACCAGTAAGGCACTGGGAGGCACTGGGAAGAGGACTGGGGTGGACTGGGAGCACTAGGAGGGGCACTGGGAGGGGCACTGGGGTATACTGGGAGGCACTGGGAGGGCACTGGGAGGCTCCAGCAGCCGCTTGCCCTGCTCCTCCGCCACGCACGGGCTCTGCTGCCACTGCTGGATGCGCTGCGGCAGGAGCTCGTAGATCCGGCTGCGGACGGGGACACTGGGAGCGCTGGGGGGCACTGGGAGCACTGGGAGGGGGGCTGGGGGGCACTGGGAGGGACTTGGAGGGGGACTGGGGGGCACTGGGAACACTGGGAGGGGCACTGGGGGATACTGGGAGGGACTGGGAGCACTGGGAGGGGCACTGGGGGATACTGGGAGGGACTGGGAGCACTGGGAGGGGCACTGGGGGATACTGGGAGGGACTGGGAGCACTGGGAGGGGCACTGGGGGATACTGGGAGGGACTGGGAACACTGGGAGGGGCACTGGGGGATACTGGGAGGGACTGGGAGCACTGGGAGGGGCACTGGGGGATACTGGGAGGGACTGGGAACACTGGGAGGGGCACTGGGAGAAGCTGGGAGGTGTACTGCGGTATACTGGGAGGGAACGGGATGGGCACTGGGAGGCACTCGGAGGGGGACTGGGGTGGACTGGGAGCACTGGGAGTGGGACTGGGAACACTGGGAGGGGCACTGGGGGATACTGGGAGGGGACTGGGAGCACTGGGAGTGGGACTGGGGGATACTGGGAGGGACTGGGAACACTGGGAGGGGCACTGGGAGAAGCTGGGAGGTGTACTGCGGTATACTGGGAGGGACTGGGATGGGCACTGGGAGCACTGGGAGGCACTGGGAGAGGGACTGGGGTGGACTGGGAGCACTGGGAGGGGGACTGGGGGATACTGGGAGGGACTGGGAGCACTGGGAGGGGCACTGGGAGAAGCTGGGAGGTGTACTGCAGTATACTGGGAGGGACAGGGATGGGCACTGGGAGGCACTGGGAGCGGGACTGGGGGATACTGGGAGGGACTGGGAGCACTGGGAGGGGCACTGGGAGAAGCTGGGAGGTGTACTGCGGTATACTGGGAGGGAATGGGACGGGCACTGGGAGGCACTGGGAGGGGGACTGGGGTGGACTGGGAGCACTGGGAGGGGGACTGGGGTATACTGGGAGGGACTGGGATACACTGGGAGGCACTGGGAGGGCACTGGGAGCACTGGGAGGGAGGGATCCGGCCTCTGCGTTGGGGGAAGCTCCGGCGGGAGAGGTGGGGATGCGTTTGCCTGAGACCAGTAAGGCACTGGGAGGCACTGGGAAGAGGACTGAGGTGGACTGGGAGCACTGGGAGGGGCACTGGGAGGGGCACTGGGGTATACTGGGAGGGGGACTGGGGGATACTGGGGGGGCCTCGGGGCGGGGGACTGAAAGGCACTGGAGCAGGACTAGAGTATACTGGGAGGGGACTGGGGTATACTGGGAGGGACTGGGAGGGGACTGGGGCAGGCAGTGGGGTACACTGGGAGGGGGACTGGGGGATACTGGGAGGGGATCCCACCCATCCCTTGCACTCTATACTGCCCCATACTGGTCTGTAGTGGTTTCTACTGGTCTATACTGGTTTATACTGGTCCATACTGGTTTGGTAGATAACTTGACATCACCACCCTGCCTCTGTTACTGGGATGACCAGGGAATCCCACCCGTGCCTCGCACTCTATACCACCCCACAGTGGTCTGTACTGGTCTATACTGGTCTGCACTGGTTTGTACTGGTCCATACTGGTCTGTATTGGTCCATACTGGTTTGGTAGATAGCTTGATATCACCACCCTGTCTCCATTACTGGGATGACCAGGGAATTGCATTCGTCCCTTGTGGTCTATACTGGCCCATACTGGTTTGTACCAGGCTATATTGGTCTGCACTGGTCTGTACTGGTCCATACTGGTTTGTACTGGTCCATACTGGTTTGGTAGATAGGCTGACATCACCACCCTGCCTCTGTTACTGGGATGACTAGGGAATCCCACCCGTGCCTCGCACTCTATACTGCCCCACAGTGGTCTGTACTGGTCTGCACTGGTTTGTACTGGTCCATACTGGTCTGTACTGGTCCATACTGGTTTGGTAGATAGCTTGATATCACCACCCTGTCTCCGTTACTGGGATGACCAGGGAATTGCATTCGTCCCTTGTGGTCTATACTGGCCCATACTGGTTTGTGCCAGGCTATATTGGTCTGCACTGGTCTGTACTGGTCCATACTGGTTTGGTAGATAGGCTGACATCACCACCCTGCCTCTGTTACTGGGATGACCAGGGAATCCCACCCGTCCCTCGCGCTCTATACCACCCCACAGTGGTCTGCACTGGTCTATACTGGTCTGTAGTGGTTTGTACTGGTCTATACTGGTCTGTACTGGTCCACACTGGTTTGGTAGATACACAGACATCACCACCCTTCCTCTGTTACTGGGATGACCAGGGAATCCCACCCGTGCCTCGCACTCTATACCACCCCACAGTGGTCTGTACTGGTCTATACTGGTCTGCACTGGTTTGTACTGGTCCATACTGGTCTGTACTGGTCCATACTGGTCCATACTGGTTTGGTAGATAGATAGACATCACCACCCTGTCTCCATTACTGGGATGACCAGGGAATCCCACCCGTGCCTCGCACTCTATACCACCCCACAGTGGTCTGTACTGGTCTATACTGGTCTGCACTGGTTTGTACTGGTCCATACTGGTTTTTACTGCCCCATACTGGTTTGGTACGTAGCTTGACATCACCACCCTGTCTCCGTTACTGGGATGACCAGTGAATCCCACCCGTCCCTCGCGCTCTATACCACCCCATACCGGTCCGTACTGGTTTGTACTGGTCCGTACTGGTTTGCACTCACTTGGCGGCCAGTTTGACGCCGCAGGCCTCGCTGCAGTACTTGGAGGGGGGGCGCGCGGCGCGGGTGCAGCCGGGGCCCAGGCACTGGCCCAGCCCGGCGGGGTCGCGGGCGTCGGGGCGCTCGGGGTGCCGGCTGCGCTCCCGGTGCCGCGGCTTCTGCCGGTGCCGCCGGTACCGCTCCTCGCGCTGCCCAGTGCCGCCCGTCAGCACCAGTAACCCCCCCCGCGCCGCCAGTAACCCCCCCCAGCACGGCCAGTAACCCCCCGCGCCGCCAGTCACCCTCCCGGCAGCTCCCAGCAGCGCTCCCAGTAGTTCCCAGTAAGCCTCAAGGCCTCCCAGTAAGCCTCACGGACTCCCAGTAGCTCCCAGTAAGCCCCGGTAGGTCCCAGTAGCCCTCCCAGTAGCTTCCAGCAGCCCCTACGGCATCCCAGTAACCACCACAGCCCCACCAGTAGCTCCCAGTAGCCCTCCCAGTAACCCCCAGGGCCCCCCAGTAACCATCAAGGCCTCCCAGTAACCATCAGTAGCCCCTACAGCATCCCAGTAACCACCACAACTCCACCAGTAGCTCCCAGTAGCCCCCCCAGTAACCCCCCAGTAACCCTCAGTAGCCCCTACAGCATCCCAGTAACCACCAGAACCCCACCAGTAGCTCCCAGTAGCCCTCCCAGTAGCCCCCCAGTAGCCCCTAGGGCATCCCAGTAACCACCACAACCCCACCAGTACCTCCCAGCATCACTCCCTGTAACCCCCAGGGCCTCCCAGTAACCCCCCAGTAGTTCCCAGTAAGCCTCAAGGCCTCCCAGTAAGCCTCACGGACTCCCAGTAGCTCCCAGTAACCCCCGGTAGGTACCAGTAGCCCTCCCAGTAGCTTCCAGCAGCCCCTACGGCATCCCAGTAACCACCACAACTCCACCAGTAGCTCCCAGTGCCCATGAGAACCCCACCAGTACCTCCCAGTAGCACCTACAGCATCCCAGTAATCACCACAACCCCACCAGTACCTCCCAGTAGCCCCTAGGGCACCCCAGTAACAACCACAATCCCACCAGTAGCTCCCAGGAGCCCTCCCAGTAACCGCCACAACCCCACCAGTAACTCCCAATAGCCCCTACGGCATCCCAGTAACCACCACAACTCCACCAGTAGCTCCCAGTAGCCCCCCCAGTAACCCCCACAACCCCACCAGTAGCTCCCAGTACCCCCTAGGGCATCCCAGTAACCACCACAACCCCACCAGTACCTCCCACTAGCACTCCCAGTAACCCCCACAACCCCACCAGTAGCTCCCAGTACCCCCTAGGGCATCCCAGTAACCACCACAACCCCACCAGTACCTCCCAGTAGCCCTCCCAGTAACCCCCACAACCCCACCAGTAGCTCCCAGTAGCACCTACAGCATCCCAGTAACCACCACAACCCCACCAGCAGCTCCCAGTAGCCCTCCCAGTAGCCCCTAGGACATCCCAGTAACCACCACAACCCCACCAGTAGCTCCCAGTAGCCCCTAGGGCATCCCAGTAACCACCACAACCCCACCAGTAGCTCCCAGTGCCCACCAGAACCCCACCAGTAGCTCCCAGTAACCACCACAAGCCCCCCAGTAGCTCCCAGCAGCCCTCCCAGTAGCTCCTAGCGCCCACCAGTAGCTCCCAGTGACTCCCAGTAGCTCCCACCTTTTTATCCGACTTCTTCTCCCGCCGCTTGACGTGCTTGACCTTGACGGCGCGCTTGCGCAGGACGGGGTCCAGGAACGGGGCGTCCTCGGGGTCGCTGAGCCACGGCTGCGCCGGGGACACGCCAAGAACACGCCTCAGCACGGCAAAAACACGCCTCGGCACGGCAAAAACACGCCTCGGCACGCTTGAAATACCACTTCACGTGCTAAAACGCGCGGTGGCGTGCTCAAAACACGGCAAAATGATAAAAACATGCCTTGTCATGCTTCAAACATGCTTTTACATGTGAGGAACACGCCTCAATGTACTGAAAACACGCTTTTACGTGCTAAGAGCGTCCTTCAACACGTTTAAAACACGCTACATGTTAGAAACCCTCCCAATGCAACACTTTTGCACGCTAAAACACGCCTCAGAACGCTTAAAACGTGTCTACACGCCCAAAACACGCCTTGACACGCTTAAAATACACCTTGGCATGTTGCAAACGTGGCTCAACATCACTAAAACACGCCTTTACATGCTAAAGCATGCCTGCACGTGCTTAAGATGCGTTTACATGCTAAAACACGTCGCAGCACACTGTAAACATACCTGAACACGCTAAGACATGCCTCGATGCGCTTAAAACACATTAACCCACTAAAAACGTTCTTTGACATGCTTAAAACACGTTTGTATGTCAAACACGTGCTCTGATGCGTGCAAAAGCGTGTTTTACGCGCTAAAGTGCAGCTCTACATACCAAAAACACGCCTTCACACGTTTAAAACATCTTTTTAGGCGCTAAAAACACGCCTGGACACGCTAAAAACACGCCTGGACACGCTAAAAACACGCCTGGACACGGTTACCGCGTGTCCTGGATCATTCAGGGGCGACCCCGACCCTCTCCGGGGTCCTCAGAGCCCATTTTGGGGGCAATTCCAGGGATTTTGGGGTCCTCGGGGTCAATTTTGGGGGCAATTCCAGGGATTTTGGGGTCCTCGGGGTCAATTTTGGGGGCAATTCCAGGGATTTTGGGGTCCTTGGAATCCATTTTGGGGCCGTTTTGGGGGATTTTGGGGCCCCCAGAGTCCATTTTTGGGCAATTCCGGGGATTTTGGGGTCCTTGGAATCCATTTTGGGGTCCTCGGAGTCCATTTTGGGGATTTTAGCGCCCCTGGAATCCATTTTGGGGCCGTTTTGGGGGATTTTGGGGCCCTCAGAGTCCATTTTGGGGCAATTCCATGGATTTTGGGGTCCTCAGAGTCCATTTTGGGGCAATTCCATGGATTTTGGGGTCCTCAGAGTCCATTTTGGGGGCAACTCTGGGGATTTTGGGGTCCTCAGAGTCCACTTTGGGGACAATTCCAGGGATTTTGGGGTCCTTTGGGGCCATTTTGGGGTCCTCGGAGTCCATTTTGGGGATTTTGGGGTCCTTGGAATCTATTTTGGGGCCATTTTGGGGGATTTTGGGGCCCTCAGAGTCCATTTTTGGGCAATTCCGGGGATTTTAGCATCCTTGGGATCCATTTTGGGGCCCCCAGAGCCCATTTTGGGGCAATTCCGGGGATTTTGGGGTCCTTGGAATCCATTTTGGGGCCATTCTGGGGTCCTCGGAGTCCATTTTGGGGATTTTAGCGCCCCTGGAATCCATTTTGGGGCCGTTTTGGGGGATTTTGGGGCCCTCAGAGTCCATTTTGGGGCAATTCCGGGGATTTCAGGGTCCTTGGAATCCATTTTGGGTCCATTTTGGGGGATTTTGGGGGCCCTCAGAGCCCATTTGGGGGCAATTTGGGGGATTTTAGCGCCCTTGGAACCCATTTTGGGGCCATTTTGGGGGATTTTGGGGCCCTCAGAGTCCATTTTAGGGCAATTCTGACCGGATTTGGGCTCCTCCAAGTCCATTTTTGGGGATTTTTGTGCTCTCAGGCTCCATTTTGGGGCCGTTCCAGGGGAATCCGGGGCCCCCAGAGCCCATTTGGGGCCAATTCTGGGAATTTTCGGTTCCTCAGAGCCCATTTTGGGGTCCTCAAGATCAATTTTGGGGAAAATTCCAGGGATTTTGGGGTCCTTGGAATCCATTTTGGGGCCATTTTGGGGGATTTTGGGGCCCTCAGAGTCCATTTTTGGGCAATTCCAGGGATTTTAGGTTCCTCAGAGCGCATTTTGGGGCAATTCCGCAGGGATTTGGGGCCCTCAGAGCCCATTTTGGGGCCATTCTGGGCGTTTTAAAGCCCTTGGGATCCATTTTGGGGCCATTTTGGGGCCCGCAGAGCCCATTTTGGGCCAAACCTGGGGCTTTCCGGCTCCCCCGACTCCATTCCGAGCCCGCTCTGACGGCGTTTGGCGCCCCCAGCCCCGACCTCGGAGCCTTTCGGGGCTCTGGGGTTCCCGTCCCGAAACGGTGGCCGTTTTGGGGGGCAAGGGGGGTGGTTTTGGGGGGGGCACTCACCAGGCCGTGCTCGTCGAAGGCGCCGGCGCAGAGCTCCTGGTAGAGCCGGGGGTCGAGGGGCAGCTCCTCGTCCGAGAGGCTCTCGGGGGCCCCCGCCGGCCCCAGCTGCTCCTTCAGCAGCTCCAGCTCCCCCTCGCGCCCCCGCGCCAGCTGGGGGGTCAGCACCCGCCCAGCCGGCCGGGACCCCCCCCCGCCCCACCCCGGGGGTCCCCGGCGCCACCCCGGGGGGCCCACGCGGAGAGGGGACCCGTAACCCCCCCAAAATGAATGCGGGGGGACCCACAACCCCCAAAATCAACCCCAGGGGGGCCCATAACCCCCCCCCCCCCCAAATCAACCCTGGGGGGGCACCCATAACCCCCCAACCCAACCCTGGGGGTCCCATGTGGGTGGGGAGGCCCAGACCCCCACCCAAAATCAACTCTGGGGGACCCACAACCCCCCCCCCGCAAATCAACCCTGGGGGTCCCATGTGGGTGGGGGCACCCAGACCCCCCCAGATCAACCCCGGGGGTCCCATGTGGGTGGGGGGGACCCAGGGACACCCCCCCCCCAAAAATTGACCCAGGGGTTCGGGTGCCACTCACCGAGGTGGGGAAGTACTTGTAGGATTCCTGGGGGGGGAAGGGACACGTCAAGGACACGTGTGACACGCGAGGAACACGGCAAGGACACGCGTGACACACGGGGAACACGGGATGACATGAGATGGGGACATATTAAGGGCATGACACACGTGACGGACACGCGATGCGGACACAGCGACACGCGGCACAGGAACACGTGGGGACACGTGAACGCGTCACGGACATGCTACTGACACACGGACACAGTATGGATTCGGGACACAAGCACGTCAGGCACACGGGACACGTCAGCGACAGACGTACTGGGGACACGGGGCAACGTGACGTGGAGTCACGCGGGGACACGCTAGAGACACGCCAGGGCCACCCCACCACCCCAGGACCATGCACTCCCCAAAACCACATGCACACGCCAAGCACACGCCAAGCAAGACACTTGCAACACACTACAGCTACGTCAAATGCATGTTAAAACCCCACAAACATGCTAAGGACATGCTTAAGCCACACTAACAACGCTAACAGCACGCTACCGCACCCAGCACACGGTGAAAACACACAGCACACGCTAAGCACACACCAAGGTCATTCCAACACACTATGGTCGGCCAAAACGTGCGCTAAGACCATGCCAAGGCCACGCTAAGGCCGTGTCAATGACACGATAAGCACACGTTAGCGCTAAACTAAGACCAGCTCAAGCACACACCAAGCACACGCTAACAACAGACGAAGCACTCGATAACTTCATACCAAAACCACGCCAACCACATGCTAAGGTCACACTAAGGGCATCTTAAGCACACGCCAACGTCATGTGAAGCGATCGTGAATCCCACGCTAACACCACAGTAACGCCAGACTACAGGCCAGGCCAAGCACACGCTAACGTCACGGTAAGGCCATGCCACACACACGCTAAGGCCATACTAAGGCAACACTCAAGACGCCCCAAGCACGTTCTAGCAACACACGAAGCACTTCCCAAGCACACGCTAAAACCACGTCAAGCCCACGCTAAAATTACGCCAACAACACGCTAAGATCACGCCAAGAACACGCTAAAATCACGCCAAGAACACGCGACTGACCCGGGCGCGCAGCTGGCACTGCCGCAGGCGGCACTTCTGCCGGATCTTGTTGGGCCCCCCGAACTTCTTCATGTCGCGGCAGAAGTCGCACTGCCCGCAGTCCTCGGGGCGCCGACACGCCTCGCACTCCCCGCACATGCGTGCCGACCGCTTGATCTGCAACGGGGGCGGGGGGCACCCGGGGGGGGGCTGGGGGGGCTCCCAAACGGAACCCAGGCGCCCGGTCCCTCGCTCGCGCCAACCCACGGCCCTCCCAGCGCCCCCCCCGCACGCCGGGCGCCCCCCAAAACGGGGGGAACTCCCCCTAAAATGGCGGGATCCCCTCAAAATGGGGGAACCCCCCCCAAATGACAGGATCACCCCCCAAAATGGCAGAGTTGCCCCCCCAAAACGGCGCGATCCCCTCCCAAAAATAGCGGGAATCGCCCAAAATGGCGGGAATTCCCCCCCAGAATGGCGGGATCGCCCCCAAAATGACGGATTCGCCCCCAAAATGGCGGCGTCCTCCCCAAAATAGTGGGATCTCCCCCAAAACGGTGGAGTTACCCCCCAAAATGGCAAGATCCCCCCAAAAACGGCAGGATCCCCTCAAAAAACAGCAGGGAACCCCTCAAAATGGGGGAACCGCCCCCAAAACAGTGGGATCCCCCCAAAAAATGGTTGGAAACCCCCAAAAATGGTGGAGTTGCCCCCCAAAATGGGGGAATCCCTCCCCAAAACAGGGGAATCCCCCCAAAAATGGCAGGGAATCCCCCCAAAAATGGGGGGAATCTCCTCCCAAAATGGCGGGATCCCCCCAAAAATGGGGAAATCTCCTCCCAAAACGGCGGGATCCCCCCAAAAATCAGGGATCCCCTCCCAAAATGGCACAGTCACCCTCAAAATTGGGGGACTCCCCCCCAAAATGACAGGATACCCCCTCAAACGGGGGAACTCCCTCCCAAAATGGGGGAGCCCCCCCAAAATAGGCAGGAATTCCCCCCAAAATGGTGGGATCCCCCCAAAATGGTGGATTTGCCTCCAAAAATGGCAGGATCGCCCCAAAAATGGTGCAGTCCTCCCCCAAAATTGCAAGACTGCCCCCAAAACGGGGAAACCCCCCCCGAAACAGCCAGACGCCCCCCAAAACGGCAGCCCCCCCACCTTGGCCGCCCGCCCTTGCTCCAAGGCCAGCTCCTGCGCCTTGACGCTCTCGTGCTCCCGCTCCTTCTCCCGCCACTTCTTGTGCCGGTACCGGATTTCCAGCGTGGGGTCTTTCTCTGGGGGGAGGGTCGTGGGGGGGGGCGGTCAGGGGGGCGCGGGCGCCCGGGACCCCCCCCCCTCGAATCGCGGAGGGGCGCGGGCTCACCCCGGCACTGCAGGCAGTACCACTCGCGGATGGCCTTGGCCATCTTCTCCGTGATGTTGATGCAGTCGCCGTGGAACCACTCGTTGCAGTTGTCGCACCCGCTGCCGGAGTTGGGGGGGAGCAGGGGGGGCTCAGCCAGGGCACCCAGGTGGCTGGGACCCCCCCAGAAGGGATCCAGGTGGCCGGGAACCCCCACCCTAAGGGAGCCCGGGGTCCGAGACCCCCTCACTCCTCCCTAAAAGGGACCCAGGTGGCCAGGACCCTCCCACCCTAAAGGATGCAGATTCTGGGACCCCCCACGCTCAGGGACCCTGGGGTCCGGGACACCCCCAGAAGGGACCCAGGCATTTGGGACCACCCACCCTGAGGGACCCAGGGGGCTAGGACCCCCCCAGAAGGGACCCAGGCATCTGAGACCCCCCACCCTTAAAGGACCTGGGTGTCTGGGACTCCCCCACCCTCTCCTAGAAGTGACGCAGGCATTTGGGACCCCCCACCCTAAGAGACCTTGGGGTCCAGGACCCCCCAGAAGGGACCCAGGCATCTGGGACCCCCCACCCTAAAAGACCGAGGGGTCTGGGACCCCCCACTCTCAGGGACCCTGGGGTCTGGGACCCCCCAGAAGGGACCCTGGGGTCTGGGACCCCCACCCTTAAAGGATCTGGGTGTCTGGGATCCCCCCCCTCCTAGAAGTGACCCAGGCATTTGGGACCCCCCACCCTAAGGGACCCAGGCACCTGGGACCCCCCCAGAAGGGACCCTGGGGTCCGGGAATCCCCACCCTTAAAGGACCCAGGGGTCTGAGACCCCCCCAGAAGGGACCCAGGAATTTGGGACCCCCACCCTAAAGGACCCAGGCGCCCAGGACACCCCCACCCTCCCCCAGAAGGCACCCAGGGATCCAAGACCCCCTCCCCACCCCCAATAAAGTATCCAGGTGTCCACGACCCCCCCATTCCCCCCCATAAGTGACCCAGGCACTCGGGACCCCCCACCCTAAGGGACCCAGGAGCCCAGGACCCCCCCAGAAGGGACCCAGGACACCCCAGAAAGGCCCCAGGCGCCCGGCAAAGCCCCCTGCGGAGGGGACCCCGGCTCGGGGGGCCCGGGGGGGGCCGGGATTTCGGCTGTCCCGCCGCTCACATCATGAAGCAGTTGATGTCGGGCTTGCGGCACACGCAGTACACCGGGGCGTTCTCCTCCCCGCCCGGCCCGGCCTCGGCGTCCGAAAATTCGCTGTCCTGGGCGGGAAAGGAGGGACTCAGAGCTCAAACCCCCCAAAAAAACGGCCCAACCCCCCTCAAAGGGACCCCGGCGGCCTCACCATTGTCGCTGTCGCCGTTCCCGATGGAAAATCCCGGCCCGCTTCCGCCAAAACAGGAAGAGCCGGGAGCGGGAAGCTTCCGCTACCGGATAAAGGAAGCGCCCCGGCGCCCACACGGAACATGGCCGCCGGCGGGAAGCGCCCGTGTCTAAAATGGCGGCGGCGGCGCTTGCGCGGAGCGCCGCAAAATGGCGGCGCGCGTTGCCAGAGGGTGGGGGCAAAATGGCGGCGGCCGTACAGGGGGCGGCCATGTTGGGGAGAGGAAGAGTCCCCCGAGGCCACGCCCCCCACATCCGGGACACATGGAGACACGTGAGCGCGCGGGGGGCGGGGACACGTTTATTGGGGGGACGCGGGGGCGTGGGGGGGGACACGGGGGGACACGCAGGTCCGTGTGTGTCCCCCCCCGCCGGCACCGGCGCGTCTCTGGTCACTGCGGCGGAGCCTCCAGGGGGCGCTGCAGCCGCTCCAGCTCCTCCGCCAGCCTGGAGGGGGTGGGGACAAAGTGGGCGTGGCCACGAAGGGAGGGGAGGAGTCAGGGGCGGGGTTTGGGGATAAGGGAGCGGCGCCCACCTGTCCCTGCGGCCCTGGCAGGCCTGGCGACGTCCGAGCTCCGCCCCCAGGCGCTGCCGCGCCCCCGCCTCCTCCTGCTCCACCAATCGCCTGCGGGATGCTGGCGTTTGCGGGGAGGAGGCGGAGCCAGGTAGCCAAGGGGGCGGAGCCAGGTGTCCAGGGGAGGGGACTCAGGTGCTGGGGGCGGGGCCAGGGGCAGAGGCAGGCAGGCGGAGGGCGGAGCCGGAGATTGAGGGGTGGGGCGAGGTGCTGGGGCGGGGCCAGTGACTGAGGGGGCGGGGTCAGCTCAGGGTGGAGCCATGTGGTGGGGGCGGAGCCAGGGACCATGGAGGTGGGGCCAGGGACTGAAGGGGCGGGGCCAGGGAACCAAGGGGTCAGGTCGTGGGGGGAGCCATGTGATGGGGCGGGGCCGGTGAGCATGGGGGCGGGGTCATTGACTGAGGGGGCGTGGCCAGGGACTGAGGGGGCGTGGCCAGGCCCCCCAGCACTCACATGGCCACGTGGGCCTCGGGTCCCAGCTGCTCCTCTGCCTCCAGCAGGCGGCGCTCTGGGGAGGGGGGCGGGGCCTGTCACCTCCGGGTGCCCCCATTTTGGGGGGAGGGGGCGGGGCCAAGCGTCGGGCGGGGCTTACCCTGTGCCAGCAGCTTCTCCCGCGCCTCCTCCAGTCGCACCAGTTCAGCCTTCAACTGGGCTGGGGCCTGCGGGGGAAGGGGGCGGGGCCTGCGGGGGAAAGGGGGCGGGGCCTCGGGGGGAAAGGGGCGGGGCCTCAGGAACCCCCGGGGAAAGGGGGGCGGGGGGGGGGCTCACGTGCGCTTCCCGCAGGCGTTTGTGCTCCTCTGTGATGTCATCCAGCTGCCGCCAGAACTCCTGCCTGCGGGGGGGGGGCACACCTGTGTCACGTGACCCCTGCGGCCCCCCGTCACGTGACCCCCCCCCCCGCCGCGCATGCCCCGCCCACCTGTTTTCCCGCCGCAGGCGCCGCAGGCGCCCCCGCTGCTGCCCCGCCCCCTCCAGGTCCCGCTGGCGGCCCAGGCACAGCCCCCGGCGCCTGCAGGGGTCAAAGGTCACGGGGCGAGGGCAAAGGGGGTGGGGTGGGGGGGTCAAGGGGTCACCAGGGGAGGGCAGAGGTCGGCAGAGGGTGCAAGGGTCAGGGGTCATCAGGGGGCAAGGGTCACCAGGGGATTGGGGGTCAGGGGTCATCAGGGGGTTGGGGGTCAAGAGACACCATGGGTCACCAAGGGGGGTCAGAGGTCACCAGAGGTCAGAGGTCACCAGGAGGTTGGGGGTCAGGGGCCATCAGGGGTTGGCACTTAAAGGTCACCAGGGGTCACCAAGGAGGTCGGAGGTCACCAGGGGTCAGGGGTCACCAGATGGATTTGGGGCCAAAGGTCACCAAGAGGGTCAGGGGTCACCAACGAGTTGGAGGTCAGGGGTCATCAGGGTGCCAGGGGTCACCGGATGGATTTGGGGTCAAAGGTCACCAGGGTGCCAGGGATCAGGGGTCACAGGCGGCGTCTTGGAGGGGTCAGAGGTCACCAGGCGTGTCCGTGGGGTCAGAGGTCACCCGGGGTGGGGACAGGGGTCGGCGAGGAGGGGTCACGGGGGCAGCCCCGCCCACTCACCTCTGACCTTCGGCCTCCACCTCCTCCCTGCGCAGCCGCGCCACCCGCAGCGCCTCTGGGGGAGGGGGGAGGGGAGCGAGGGGTGGGGGGGGGGGATCCCCCGCCCCACCGGGCCCCCAGCGGGGGAGGGGAGCGCGGCCTCACCCTGCTTCTGCCGCCAGAGCCCCTCCAGCGCCGCCTGACGCTCCTCCACTGCGGGGACAGGGCGACGCGCCCAAATCCTGGCGTTCGCCCCCAAAATCCTGGGGTTCCCCCCAAATCCGGGGGTCCTCCCCCAAAATCTTGGGGTTCCCCCCCAAAATCCTGGGGTTTTCCACCAAATTTCTAGGTTTTCCCCTCAAAATCTTGGGGTTCCCCCCCAAAACCCTGGGTTTCTCCCCCAAAATCTTGAGTTCCCCCCTCAAATTCCTGCGTTTCTCCCCCAAAATTCTTGGGTTCCTCCCCAAAATCTTGAGTTCCCCCTCAAATTCCTGTTTCTCCCCAAAATTATGGGTTCCCCCCCAAATTCCTGGGTTTCTCCCTCAAAATCTTGGGTTTCTCCCCCAAAATCCTGGGTTTCTGCCCCAAATGTTGGGTTTCCCCCCCCAAAAATCCTCAGTTTCTCCCCCAAAATCCTAGGTTTCCCGCAAAAATCCTGGGTTTCTCCCCCAAAATCCTGGGTTTCTCCCCAAAAATCCTGGGGTTCTCCCCCAAAATTCCGGTTTTCTCCCCAAAAATCTTGTGTTTCTCCCCCCAAATTTTGGGTTTCTCCCCCCAAATCTTGGGTTTCCCCTCCAAAATCCTGGGTTTCTCCCCCAAACTCTTGGGTCTCCTCCCCAAAATCCTGGGTTTCTCCCCCAAATTTCTAGGTTTCTCCCCCAAAATCCTGGTTTTTCCCCAAAAAATCTTCAGTTTCTCCCTCAAAATTCTAGGTTTCCCCCAAAATCCTGGGTTTCCCCCCAAAAATCCTGAGGTTTTCCCCCAAAATCTTGCGTTCCTCCCTCAAAATCCTGAGTTTCCCCCCAAAATCCTGGGTTTCCCCTCCAAAATCCTGGGTTTCTCCCCCAAAATCTGGGCTTCCCCCCAAAATCTTGGGTTTCCCCCCAGAATCCCCGACGGCGGGGTCCCCGGGGCGACTCACGCTGCTCCAGCTGCCGGCGCAGCCCCTCGCCGCGTCCCTGCGCCTCCGCCAGCTCCCCGGCCGCCGCCTGCCGCGCTGCGGGGACGGAGAGGGGGTGCCGGGGGACGTGGCGGGGGACATGGCGGGGGGACGGGGCAGGGTCCCGGCGCTCACCCCGGTTCAGGCTGCGGATGCGTCCCAGCAGCGCCTCCAGCCGCGGGCCCCCCGCGGGGGCACCTGGGGGGGGACGGTGACACCCGTGTCCCTCGGTGACACCCGCGGCCCTCGGGGGCACCCGCGGCCCCGGCAGGGACATGGCTGCCACAGCCCCTCACCGTCCGGGTCGCCCTCCATCGTCGCCATCGCCTGAGGGGACACGGGGGGGAAATGGCGGGCGGCGGCCACGTGCTGGCCCCTCGTCCCCATCCCCTCGTCGCCCCCTGCGTCCCCTCTTCCCATTTTCTGTCCACTCTTCCCGCCATTTTCCGTTCTCTCTTCCCACCATTTTCTGTCCCCTCTTCCCGCCATTTTCCGTTCTCTCTTCCCGCCATTTTCCGTTCCCTCTTCCCGCCATTTTCCGTTCTCTCCTCCCGCCATTTTCTGTCCCCTCTGCCCATTTTCCTGCCCCGCTTCCTTCCCTTTTCCATCGTGTTCCCTCCATTTTCTGTCCCACAATTTCTCTCCCCTCTTCCATCTATTTTCTGTCCCTTTCCCCTCCATTTTCTGTCATCTTCCCTCTATTTTCTCTCATCTCCCCGCTGTTTTGTCCTTTTTTTTCTGTTACCTCTTCACCCTCCATTTTCTGTCCCTTTCCCTCTGTTTTCTCTTTCCTCTTCTCTCCACCTCTGTCACATTTTCCCTCCATTTCTTGTCCCATCTTCCCTCCATTTTCTGTCCCCTCATCCTCTTTCCTGTCCCATCTTTCCCCTTCTTTTCTATCACCCCTTCCTCCATTTTCTTTTACCTCTTCCCTCCGTTTTCTGTCCCCTTCCCTCTCTTCTCTGTCCCCTCTTCCCCCTCCATTTTCTGTCCCCTTCCCCCCTCTCCCCTGTACCCATTTCCCTCAATTTTCTCTCCCCTCTTCCCCTCATTCCTGCCGTGCCTCCCTCCATTTCTTCTCCCGTCTCCCTCTCCTTTTCCTCTCCCATTCTCTGTCCCCTTCCCCTCCATTTTCTGTCCCCTCTCCCTGCCATTTTGTCCCCTTTTCCTCCCTTTTCTGTCCCCTTTTCCCTGCGCTGTCACCTCCTTGCCCTCCATTTTCTCTCCCCTCTCCCGGCCTCCTCCGCCCCTCTTCCCGCTCTTTTCTATTTTCCCGCCCTTTTCTCTCTCGTTTCCCGCCTTTTTCCATCCCCTCTTCCCCTCCATTTTCTCTCCCCTCTTCCCCTCCATTTTCTCTCCCCTCTTCCCCGCCATTTTCTCTCCCCTCTTCCCTGCCATTTTCTCTCCCCTCTTCCCCTCCATTTTCTCTCCCCTCTTCCCCGCCATTTTCTCTCCCCTCTTTCCCCTCTTCTCTCTCAGTCTCCCCACCTTTTCTGCCCCTTCCCCCATTTTCTGTCACATTTCCCCTCCATTTTCTGCCCTGTTTCACCCTCCATTTTCTGTCACCTCTTCCAGCATTTTCTGTCCCCTATTCCTCCCACTTTCTGTCACCTCTTCTCCCTTTTTTTCTGTCATTTTGCCTCCATTTTCCATCCCCTCTCCCCCCTTCTTTCTGTCACTCCTTCCACACCTTTTCTGCCCCTTCTTCCCTCCATTGTCTGCCATGTCTTCCCGCCCTTTTCTGTCCCCTCTTCACCCGCCATTTTCTGTCCCAAATTCCTCCCTTTTCTGTCCCCTTTTCCCTCCATTTTCTGTCCCCTCTTCTCCCTCCATTTTCAGTCCCCTCTTCCCTCCATTTTCTGTCATCTTTTCCCCCTCTTTTCTGCCATGACTGGCCGCCATTTTGTCCCTTCTTCCTCCTGTTATTTGCCGTCTCTTCCCTCTCCATCTTCTGTTCCCTCTTTCCTCCATTTTCTGTCCCCTCTTCCCTCCATTTTCGTCCCCTCCTCCACTCCTTATCTGTCCCCTTTCCACTCTCCATTTTCTGTTCCCTCTTCCCTCCATTTTCTGTCTCCTTTCCCTCCATTTTTGTCGCCTCTTCCACCCCTTTTCCCCCTCCATTTTCTGTCTCCTCCTCCCTCCTTTTATCACCGCCGCATGACATCATCACCTACCACCTCCCCAGCCATTTTATTTTATTTTATTTATTTTATTTTACCCCCGCCCCGGCGCGCGGGGGGCTCAGCCCTCGGCCTGGGCGCCCTCGGGGCGGGCGGGGGCGGCGCAGTATGGCGGCGGGTAGCGGATGAAGAGCCAGTCCTCCTCCTTCTTCAGCCAGCGCAGCAGCTTGGTGAGGACGCCGATGGCGCCCGCCTTCGTCACCAGCGGGCTGAAGCAGCCGTACAGCTCAAACTTGCTCGTCACCTGCGCCCCGCGGGGAGAGAACGGGCGCTTCGTTAACTCTGGAACCTACTGATGGCACCGCCAGCTATCGACCCCATTAACTCTGGAACCTACTGATGGCACTGCCAGCTAGCAAAGAGTGTTAACTCTGGAACCTATTGACGGCGCCGCCAGCTAGCAACTCCCGTTAACTCTGGAACCTACTGATGGCACCACCAGCCGCCCACCCCGTTAACTCTGGAACCTACCACCACTCCCCGACTCACCCAAGCCAGGAGCGTCTCCTTCTCAGCCACGTGGTAGAGGAGGCGCAGGGGCCGGTGGGGGCTGTGCACGCGGCTGTGCAGGTAGTGGTAGAGGTCGAAGAGGCGGTGCTGCTCCTCCTCGCTGGTGTAGGGCTCCTCCAGCTCGGGGCTGGGGGGGGGGACACGGGCGTCAGGCGTGCAACGGGCCACCCCCGCCCCCCCCAATTTCGGGGTCGCTCCCCCCCGCCCCGCACCTGGTGAACTGCGGCAACTGCTGCATCTCCTCCGGCCCTTCCAGGGGTTTGTAGAGAAAATGGCGGAGCTCGGGGGCGCCGGGCCGGGCGGGGCCGCACCCCGCCGCCCCCGCCGCCCCGCCGCCCGCAGCTCCCCCAGCCAGCCCTGCGCCCGCAGCGTCTCCTCCAGGCGCCGCCGGCACCCCGCCGCCGCGTAGAACCCCTCGCGCTCCGTCGACAGCAGGATGAGCGTCACCCCGCCGCCGCCGCCGCCGCCATCCTCGTCCTCGCCCAGCGCCGCCGCGTAGGCGTAGAAGTAGCCGTCGGGGTTGAAGCGCGGCAAACAAACGGGGGTCCACACCTCGCCCGCCCCCACCCCGCTCCCCAAAAGGTTGAGGAGGAGGTGAAGGTCGCTGGCGCACAACCGCCCGCCTTCCGCCAAGGCGCGCTGCCGCGCCGCCGTCACCAACCTCCCGCCGGTGGCCAGCAGAGCCAACGCGGGCGCAGGGACGGCGGCGGCGGCCGAGCGGCGCAGGGCGGCCGAAACGGCGCGGCGGAGGGGCGAGGGTAGGGGCAAGCAGCGAGCGGCGCCCAACAGGAAGCGGCCGTCGGCCGCCGCGCCGGAAAGCAGGCGGTCGAGGACGGCTTCGGCGCCGGCCAGGAGGCGGCGGAGGTCGTAGCCGCGGCGGCGGGCGAAGACGCGGGCGATGCCGCCGCGCGTGAGGAGGCTGAGGATCTGGTCGTGGACGAAGGCCAGCTCGCGGCGCAGCTGGGCGGCCGACTGGCGCGTGCGCGACACCGACACCAGCAGCAAGGGGCCGCGCTGCTCGAACACCAGCGTGCGGTCCTCTGCGGGGGGACAGCGGGGTCAGGGGGGACGGCGGGGGGAGACGGGGGGACAAGGGGGCGGGGGGGTTGTTGGTTTGGGGGGCAGCTGTATCTGGGGGGCAGGGTGCGGGGGTACTTGGGGGTCAGAGAGTGGGGTTTGGGGGTCATGCCGTGGGGTTTGGGGGTACTTGGGGGTCGCGGTGTTGGGTTTGGGGTACTTGGGGAGCAGTGCTGAGGGCATTTTGGGGTTGCAGTGTGGGGTTTGGGGGTACTTAGGGGTCGCGGTGTGGGGCTTGGGGTGCACGGTGTGGGGCTTGGGGGTCGCAGTGTGGGGTTTGGGGGTACTTGAGGGTCACGGTGTGGGGCTTGGGGGTCACGGTGTGGGGTTTGGGCTCATGGTGTGGCATTTGGGGGTCACGCTGTGGGGTTTGGGGTCAGGGTGTGGGGTTTGGGGCACTTGGGGGTCACGCTGTGGGGATTTGGGGGTCGCGCCGCGGGGTTTGGGGCAGCTGCGGGTGGTGCCATGGGGTTTGGGGGTCGCGCTGTGGGGACAGCGGCAGTTGTGGGTCGCGCCGTGGGGTCTGGGGGTCACACTGTGCAGCTTTGGGGTCACGCTGTGGGGTTTGGGGGTACTTGGGGGTCGCGGTGTGGGCTTTGGGGGTTACACTGTGGGGTTTCTGGGTCACGCTATGGGGTTTGGGGCAGTTGTGGGTCGTGCCGTGGGGTTTCGGGGTCACAGTGTGGGGTTTGAGGGCACTTAGGGGTCACGCTATGGGGTTTGGGGGTCACGCCATGGGGATTTGGGGGTTGTGCTATGGGGACAGGGGCAGTTGTGGGTCGTGCCGTGGGGTTTGGGGGTACTTGGGGGTCACGCTGTGGGGTTTGAGGGTTCACGCTGCGGGGTTTGTGGGTTGCGCCGCGGGGTTTGGGGCAGCTGTGGGGTGCGCCGTGGGGTGTGGGGGTCGCGCCATGGGGTGTGGGGGTCACGCTGCGGGGTTTGGGGCAGCTGTGGGGTGCGCCGTGGGGTGTGGGGGTCACGCCGTGGGGTGTGGGGTCACGCTGCGGGGTTTGGGGCAGCTGTGGGTCACGCCGTGGGGTCTGGGGGTCATGCTGCGGGGTTTATGGGTCGCGCCGCGGGGTTTGGAGCAGCTGTGGGTCACGCCGTGGGGTTTGGGGGTCACGCTGTGGGGTCTGGGGCAGCTGTGGGTCACGCTGTGGGGCTTGGGGGTCGCACCGTGGGGTTTGGGGCAGCTGTGGGTCACGCCGTGGGGTTTGGGGGTCGCACCGTGGGGTTTGGGGGTCACACCACGGGGTTTGGGGGTCACGCCGCGGGGTTTGGGGCAGCTGTGGGTCACGCCGCGGGGTTTGGGGGTCGCACCGCGGGGTTTGGGGGTCACACCACGGGGTTTAGGGGTGGCGCCGCGGGGTTTGGGGCGGCCGTGGGTCACGCCGTGGGGTTTGGGGGCGGCGCCACGGGGTTTGGGGCGGCTGTGGGGCGCACCGTGGGGTTTGGGGGTCGCACCGCGGGATTTGGGGGTCGCGCCGCGGGGTTTGGTGCAGCCGTGGGTCACGCCGCGGGGTTCGGGGGCGGCGCCGCGGGGTTTGGGGCAGGTGTGGGGCGCGCCGTGGGGCGCGGCGCCCCCCCCCCCCCCCGTACCGGAGCAGATGGCGCGGATGGCGTTGCCGCCGCTCTGGATGAAGGAGACGAGGGCCATCATGACGCCCATGGTGGCCGCCAGCGCCTCCTCGTTGCCGTGCCGCGAGTAGATGGGCTTCCCCGCCTCGCTCAGCACGAAGACGTGCTTCCGCCGGCACCGCCAGCCCGCCGCCGTCACGTCCTCCTCCGCGCCGCGCCGCCCGCCCGCCGCCGCCACCGCCGCCGCCACCGCCGCCTCCTCCTCCCGCCCGTCGCCCGCCGGCAACGCGCCCGCCGGCGCCGCCTCCCGCCGCCCCCGCTCTGCCGCCGGCGCCGCTTCCTCCTCCTCTTCTTCGGCGTCCGGACGCTGCGGGGACAAAATGGCCGCCGGCGCTGCTTCCTCCTCTTCTTCACCGTGGCAACGCTCTGCGGACAAAATGGCCGCCGGTGTGTCCTCCTCGTGGCCATGCTCTGTGGACAAAATGGCCGCCGGTGTGTCCTCCTCGTGGCGATGGTCTGCAGACAAAATGGCTGCCGGTGTGTCCTCCTCGTGGCAATGGTCTGCAGACAAAATGGCCGCCGGTGTGTCCTCCTCATGGCGATGCTCTGCGGACAACATGGCCGCCGGCGCCTGGTCCTTATGGCGATGTCCTGTGGACAAGATGGCCGCCGGTGCATCCTCCTCGTGGCGACGCTCCGTGGACAAAATGGCGGCCGGTGCGTCCTCCTCACGGCAGCGCTCTGCGGACAAAATGGCCACCGGCGTTCTGTCCTCACGGCGATGTTCTGCGGACAAAATGGCCGACGGTGCATCCTCCTCGTGGCGACGCTCCGTGGACAAAATGGCGGCCGGTGCGTCCTGCTCACGGCAACGCTCTGCGGACAAAATGGCCGCCGGCGCCTCCTCCTCCTCCTCCTCTTCGTCCTCGTGACACCTCAGGGACAAAATGGCCGCCGCCTCCTCCTCGTGGCGCCGCTCTGGGGACAAAATGGCCGCCGGCGCCTCGTCCTCGCCATGGCGGCGATGCCCCGGGGACAAAATGGCCGCCGCCTCCTCCTCGTGGCGCCGCCCGGGTGCCGACATGGCGTCGCGCCTGTGACAGGGGCGGGGGTCAGTGGGCCTTCAGGCCACGCCCATAGGGGGCGGGGCATCCACAGACCCCGCCCATCTCCATCGGCACACGCCCCCACCCTTGCCCAGGCCCCGCCCCCAAAAGACCACGCCCACACGCGCAGCGCCCAGCTAAGCCCCGCCCCCTCAGACCCGCGTGGCCCCGCCCCCCGCGGTCTCCCCCTCTCCCCCACCGCCCCGCGCCCCCCGGCCCCGCCCCGCCCCCTCCCCGCAGAGGCCCCGCCCCCATTCGCGGCGAGGCCCCGCCCCCCGCGCTCACCCGCGCGCGGCCCCGCTCCCGCGCTCTCGCCGCCGCCGCCGCTTCCGGGCTCCGCCGCGCCGCGCGCCCGCCGCCGCTACGTCACCGCGCCGGCGGCCAATCGGGGCCGGGCAGGGAAGCGGGGCCAATCAGAGGAGCGCGGGGGGCGGGGCTGGGGGAGGGAGGGAGGCTGTGACACGCCCCCCTCCGCCATGTGACGCCCCCCCCGATCCGGACGCCTGGGTCCCCTCTGGCCCCGCCCCCCGGCCCTCGGGGGGGCATAGGGACCCCCCGCGCCCCACAGGGGACCCTATAGGGGCTGCAGGGCCCCCCAGATGCGCTATAGGGGCGGTAGGGATCCCCCTTGGGTCCTATAGGGGACCCTGTGGGGCTATAGGGGATCCTATGGGGCTGTAGGTGCCCCCAGAGTGCTATAGGTGCCCCCCCGGGTGCTATAGGGGACCGTGTGGGGCTATAGCCCCCCCCGGGCGCTATAGGGGACCCTGTGGGGCTATAGGTGCCCCCCAGGTGCTATAGGGGGCCCTATGGGGCTATAGGTGCCCCTAGGCACTATAGGGTCCCTAGGGGGCTATAGGGGGCCCTATGGGGCTATAGGTGCCCCCAGGCGCTATAGGGGGCCCTATGGGGCTATAGGGGACCCTAGGGGGCTATAGGTGCCCCCAGGCGCTATAGGGGGCCCTATGGGGCTATAGGGGACCCTGTGGGGCTATAGGTGCCCCTAGGCACTATAGGGGACCCTATCGGGCTATAGGTGCCCCCGGGCACTATAGGGGCCCCTATGGGGCTATAGGGGACCCTATGGGGCTATAGGTGCCCCCCAGGCGCTATAGGGGGCCCTATGGGGCTATAGGTGCCCCTAGGCACTATAGGGGGCCCTATGGGGCTATAGGGGACCCTATGGGGCTATAGGCCCCCCAGATGCTATAGGGGACCCTATGGGGCTATAGGGGACCCTGTGGGGCTATAGGTGCCCCTAGGCACTATAGGGGGCCCTATGGGGCTATAGGGGACCCTATGGGACTATAGGCCCCCCAGATGCTATAGGGGACCCTATGGGGCTATAGGGGACCCTGTGAGGCTATAGGTGCCCCTAGGCACTATAGGGGGCCCTATGGGGCTATAGGTGCCCCCGGGCACTATAGGGGCCCCTATGGGGCTATAGGGGACCCTGTGGGGCTATAGGTGCCCCTAGGCACTATAGGGGCCCCTATGGGGCTATAGGGGACCCTATGGGGCTATAGGCCCCCCAGATGCTATAGGGGACCCTATGGGGCTATAGGGGACCCTGTGGGGCTATAGGTGCCCCTAGGCACTATAGGGGGCCCTATGGGGCTATAGGGGACCCTATGGGGCTATAGGCCCCCCAGATGCTATAGGGGACCCTATGGGGCTATAGGGGACCCTGTGGGGCTATAGGGGACCCTATGGGGCTATAGGGGACCCTGTGGGGCTATAGGTGCCCCCAGACGCTATAGGGGGCCCTATGGGGCTATAGGTGCCCCCCACAGTGCTATAGGGGGCCCTATGGGGCTACAGCCCCCCCCGGGTGCTATAGGGGACCCTGTGGGGGCTATAGGTGCCCCCGGGCGCTACAGGGCCCCAGGCATCCGGGGCGGGGGGTGGCGTCGCCGGGGGGAGGGGCGGGCGCGCCACTTCCTGCCCCAGGAAGCGCGGGGCGGGGGAGGGGCCAAAGGCACGCTGCCATTTCGGGAGCCGGACGGGGGGCAGCCAGCGCCCCCCCACCCCCCACCCACGTCCGGAGCTGCGCCGCGCCCCTCCCCCACCTGCAGGTGAGACCCCCCCCCCCCCAACGCGTGGGCGCCACCCCTCCCCCACCATGGACGTCACCTACGCCGTGGTGAACAAACCCCGCCGGGGGGGCGGGGCCGGCGGGCGGGACTCCGCCCACCTCGGCCGAGACCACGCCCCCTCGGGCCACGACACCGCCCGGCCGGCGCAAGGCCCCGCCTACTCCCTCCGAGACCACGCCCCCTCGGGACAAGACCCCGCCTACTCCCTCCGGGACCACGCCCCCTCGGGACAAGACCCCGCCTACTCCCTCCGGGACCACGCCCCCGCCGAGCCAGACCACGCCCCTCCGGGGACCGGTGAGTGGGACCCCCCCCATTTCCCAGCTTCTTCCCGAATTTTCCAGCTTTTTCCCAAATTTCCCAGTTTCTTCCCAAATTTTTCCAGCTTCTTCCCAAATTCCCCAGCTTCCTCAAATTTTTCCAGCTTCTTACCAAATTTCCCAGCTTCTTCCCAAATTTTCCAGCTTTTTCCCCAAATTTCCCAGCTTTTCCCCCGAATTTCCCAGCTTCTTCCCAAATTTTTCCCGCTTCTTCCCAAATTTTTCCCGCTTCTTCCCCAAATTTCCCAGCTTCTTCCCCAAATTTCCCAACTTCTTCCCCAAATTTTCCCCGCTTCTTCCCAAATTTTTCAAGCTTTTTCCCAAATTTCCCAGCTTCTTCCCAAGTTTTTCAGCTTCTTCCCAAAATTTCCCAGCTTCTTCCTCAAATTTTTCCCACTTCTTCCCAAATTTCCCAGCTTTTCCCCCAAATTTTTCCAGCTTCTTCCCAAATTTTTCCAGCTTCTTCCCAAATTTCCCAGCTTCTTCCCAAATTTTTCCAGCTTCTTCCCAAATTTCCCAGCTTCTTCCCAAATTTTTCCAGCTTTTTCCCAAGTTTTCCAGCTTCTTCCTCAAATTTCCCAGTTTTCCCCAAATTTTTACAGCTTCTTCCCAAATTTTCCCAGCTTCTTCCCAAGTTTTCCAGCTTCTTCCCCAAATTTCCCAGCTTTTTCCCCAAATTTCCCCGCTTTTTCCCCAAACTTCTCAGCTTCTTCCCAAATTTTTCCACCTTTTTCCCAAATTTTTCCCAGCTTCTTTCCCAAATTTTTCCCAGCTTCTTCCCCAAATTTCCCAGCTTCTTCCCAAAGTTTTCCAGCTTTTTCCCAATTTTTTCCCGCTTCTTCCCAAATTTTCCCAGTTTCTTCCCAAATTTTTCCACCTTTTCCCCAAATTTTTCCACCTTTTCCCCAAATTTTTCCACCTTCTTCCCAAATTTCCCAGCTTCTTCCAAATTTCCCAGCTTCTTCCCAAATTTTTCCACCTTTTCCCCAGATTTTCCAGCTTCTTCCCCAAATTTCCCAGCTTCTTCCTCACATTTCCCAGCTTTTTCCCAAATTTTTCCAGCTTCTTCCCAAATTTTTCCAGCTTCTTTCCCAAATTTCCCAGTTTCTTCCCAAATTTTCCCAGGTTCTTCCCAAATTTCCCAGCTTCTTCCCAAATTTCCAGCTTCTTCCCAAATTTCCAGCTTCTTCCCAAATTTTTCCCCGCTTCTTCCCAAATTTTCCCAGTTTCTTCCCAAATTTCCCAGTTTCTTCCCAAATTTCCCAGCGTCTTCCCCAAATTTCCCAGCTTCTTCCCAAATTTTTCAAGCTTCTTCCCAAATTTTCCAGCTTCTTCCCAAATTTCCCAGCTTCTTTCCCAAAATTCCCAGCTTCTTCCCAATTTTTTCCAGCTTTTTCCCAAGTTTTCCAGCTTCTTCCTCAAATTTCCCAGTTTTCCCCAAATTTTTCCAGCTTTTTCCCAAATTTCCCAGCTTCTTCCCAATTTTTTCCCGCTTCTTCCCAAATTTTCCCAGCTTCCGAACCCGGCGACGGCGCCTACGAAGTCGTGGCCCCCCCGGCGACCCCGGAAGCTGCCCCCGCCTCGGTGAGCACCCAAAAAATTTGGGGGGCGGGGGGGGCACCCAGGGAGGTTGGGGGGGCACCCAGGGGTGTGGGGGGGCACCCACTCACCCTCTTCCCCCCCCCCAGGATTTAATTTCTGGATCGGGAAGCCCAAGGGCCCGCGGGAGCCGCCGGCGGAGTGGGCGCGGGTGTGAAAATGAGGAAAAAAAATCGGGAAAATCCGCAATAAAAATTTATGGGAAAAACCAAAATTTGGCGGGGGGTGGTGCGGCTCAGCGCCCCCCCCCGAAAATTTTTTCCAGCAGGCGGCGAGGGGGCGCGGCGGGGGGGCCGCGCTTTGCGCCCCCAAATCTCCTCCTCGGTGAGGGTTTGGGTGAAGCCCCAGGTGGGGGCGGGCGCGGGGGGGTCTCCGGAATTGGGGGCGGCGCTGGATTTGGGGGGGGGCGACGGGCGTAGAAGCCCCCTCGCGCTTGGCCTGCGCCACCTCGGCCCGCAGGCGCTGGGCGCGCTCCCGCCGCTCGCAGCTCAGCCGCTCGCTCAGGTGGGGCCAGCGGAAACCCGGCAGGTACTGGGGGGGGGGGACGAGGGGGGGTCAGGGTGCGCCCCCCGAAGGTTCGGGGGTGCCCGCGCCCCCCGGAGGGGACGCGGGCACCCGTAAAGGCCCCAAACCACCACAAAATGGCGCCCAGCCCCCCCAAATGGCACCCAAATCCCCAAAATGGCACCCAGGCCCCTCCCAAATGGCACCCAGGCCCCCCCAAACCCCCAAAATGGCACCCAGCCCCCCCAATCCCACCCAAACCCCCCAAGCCCCCCCAAAATGGCATCCAAATCCCCAAAATGGCACCCAAATCCCCAAAATGGCACCCAGGCCCCTCCCAAATGGCACCCAGGCCCCCTCAAACCCCCCAAAATGGCACCCAGCCCCCCCAATCCCACCCAAACCCCCCAAAATGGCATCCAAATCCCCAAAATGGCACCCAAATCCCCAAAATGGCACCCAGCCCCCTCCCAAATGGCACCCAGGCCCCCCCAAACCCCCCAAAATGGCACCCAGCGCCCCTAAAGCTCCCCCAAAATGGCACCCAAGCACCCCAAAACCCCCAAAACGGCACCCAGGACCCCCAAATCCCACCCAACCCCCAAATCCCCCCAAGCCCCCCAAAATGGCACCCATAAAGCCCCCAAAATGGCATCCAGACCCCCCACCCCCCAAAAAATGGCACCCAAACCCCCAGAATGGCACCCAAATCCCCCCAAGCCCCCCAAAATGGCACCCAAGCACCCATAAAGCCCCCAAAACAGCACCCAGACCCCCCAAATCCCACCCAACCCCCAAATTCCCCCCAAAATGGCACCCAAGCACCCATAAACCCCCCAAAACAGCACCCAGACCCCCCAAATCCCCCCCAAGCCCCCCAAAATGGCACCCAAGCACCTATAAACCCCCCAAAACGGCACCCAGACCCCCAAATCCCCCCAGGCTCCCCCAAAATGGCACCCAAGCACCCATAAAGCCCCCAAAACAGCACCCAGACCCCCAAATCCCAGCCAATCCCCCCAAATTGCCCCCTAAGCCCCCCAAAATGGCACCCAAGCACCCACAAAGCCCCCAAAACAGCACCCAGACCCCCCAAATCCCACCCAATCCCCCAAATCCCCCCCAAAATGGCACCCAAGCCCCCATAAATCCCCCCAAATGGCACCCAGACCCCCCAACCCCCCCAAAATGGCACCCAGGCCCCCCAAACCCCCCAAAATGGCACCCAGCACCCATAAAACCCCCCCAAAATGGCACCCAGACCCCTCAAATCCCACCCAACCCCCCCCAAAAACGGCACCCAGCCCCCCCGCACCTTGAGGCACCAGCGGTGATGGCGGAAGGCGCTGCGGGGGCGGGGGGCCATGGGTGCCCCGTGCAGGAGGGCGCCCGCCCGCCGCGCCGCCCGCTTGTCCCGAAATTCCACCCACCCCTCGCAGAAGGACGCCGCGCCGCCGGGGCGCCCCCGCCGCACCCCCCCGCCTGCGCGAATCGGGCGCCCGTGGGTGCTCGGCCCCCCACCCATGGGTGCTGAGACCCCACCCACGGGTGCTGAGCATTGCCCAGGGGTGTGGGTGGGGAGGGGGCGCCGACCCCCGTTTATGGGGCGTGAGGGGCACCCTGACCCCCACCCGCGCCCCCCAAAACCCCCCGACCCCCTCAGGACCCCCACCCCAACCCCCACCCATGGGTGCTCCCCCCCGCACATGGAAGAAGACGCACCCCAGCCCCCCATAAGCCCCCCAAACCCACCCTGACACCCTTGGGATCCCCCTGACCCCCACCCTGAGACCCCCAACAGCCCCCCGACCCCCACCCTGACCCCCTTGGGACCCTCTCCGCAGCACCCTGACCCCCACCCATGGGTGCTCACCCCGTGGTGGGAAGAAAACCCACCCCAGCCCCCCATAAGCCCCCCAAAACCCCTCTCTGACCCCCTTGGGACCCTCCCGACCCCCACCCTGACCCCCTTGGGAACCCCCCATCAGCACCCCGACCCCCACCCATGGGTGCTCCCCCCACAGATGGAAGAAAACGCACCCCAGCCCCCCGTAAGCCCCCCAAAACTCCCCCGACGCCCACCCTGAGACCCCCAACACCCTCCCGACCCCCACCCTGAGCCCCTTGGGACCCCCCCGATCCCCACCCTGACCCCCACCCATGGGTGCTCCCCCCGTAGATGGAAGAAGACGCGCCCCAGCCCCCCGACCCCCACCCTGAGCCCCTTGGGACCCCCTGACCCCCACCCTGAGTCCCCCCAACACCCCCCGACCCCCACCCTGAGCCCCCCGGGCCCCCCACGCGTGCTCACCCCGCGGCTGGAAGAAGACGCGGCCCAGTTCCCCGTGGACCCCCAGCAGCGCCCGGGCCTGGCGGGGCCCGAAGCCCGGGGGGAGAAAGGAGAGGTACAGCACCCCCGGGACCACGCGTTTGGGGGGGCGCTGGGACCCTTCGGCCTCCTCCTCCTCCTCCTCCTGCTGCTGCTCCTCCTGCTGCTGCTGCTGCTGCTGCTGCTGCTGCTCGTCCTCCTGCTGCTGCTGCTGGTCCTGCTGCTGCTGCTGCTGGTCCTGCTGCTGCTGCTGCTGCTGCTGCTCCTCCTGCTGCTGCTGCTGCTCCTCCTCCTGCCGCTGCTGCTGCCGCTTCTGCCGCTGCTGCTGCCGCTTCTGCCGCTGTTGCTGCTGCTGCTGCTTCTCCTCCTCCTCCTGCTGCTGCTGCTGCTGCTGCTGCCGCTTCTGCCGCTGCTGCTTCTCCTCCTCCTTCTCCTCCTGCTGCTGTTCTGCTGCCGCTGCTGCTGCTGCTGCTTCTCCTCCTGCTGCTGCTGCTGCTGCTGCCACTGCTTCTCCTCCTCCTCCTCCTGCTGCTGCTGCTGCCGCTGCTGCTGCTTCTCCTCCTCCTGCTGCTGCTGCTGCTCCTCCTGCTGCTGCTGCCGCTTCTGCCGCTTCTGCTGCTGCTCCTCCTCCCCGCCCCGCGGTCTGTCCCGCTCCGCTGCCGCCATCGCCGCTGCAGCGAGGAGAGGAGGTTTGAGGGGGCGGGGGGGGAAACCCCAAATTCCCCCCCCCTCAAACCCCCTCGGGGGGCATCCACCCCCCAAATCCGCGCCCCCCCCCCCCCCCAACCTGATGGCACCGCCGGCGTCCGGTCGTAAAAGAAAGAAAAAAGCCGCAAAGTGCTGCTGTGGAGGGGGGGAGTGGTAGCGACAGGGCCGGAAAGCGCGGTGGGGGCGTGGTTTGCGGCGGTGGGGGCGGGGTTAAGGTATGATTGACGTGAAGGGGCGTGGTTAAAGCGTGATTGAGCGCCCCGGGGCGTGGTTACGGCGAGGGGCGTGGTTAAGCTGTGATTGATGGGGAGGGGCGTGGTGACGGGCGCCGTTAAATAGCCGGGAGGGGCGTGGCCACGGTCTTTGAGCGGGAAGGGCGCGCGGCGGCGTTTGGGCGGGAAGGGAGCGCGGCGACGTTTGGGCGGGAAGCGCGCGGCGGCGTTTAACGGTCGCCAACGGTCAGTCTGTCCCCCTCAGCCCCTCGGGACCCCCCAAAATATCCCCTCACCCCCCCAATTTCCCCCTCAGCTCCCCAACATGTCCCCTTACACCCCCTGTGTCTGCTCAGCCCCCTTCAACGTCGCTTTTGGACCCCCCAAATGTTCTTTCCCCCCTCCAAAATGTCCCCCTAGCGCTCCCCCATATCCTCTCGGCTCCCCAGTGTCCCTCTCAACCCCCCCATAGCCCCTCAGAAATGTCCCCTCAGGCCTTCACATCCCCTTAAGACCCCCCCAAATGTCCCTTTAAACCCTCCCAGTGTCCCCTTAAACCCCCGAATTCCCCCCAGACTCTCAAATGTCCCCCCAGCCCCCCCAAAATGTCCCTATAGCCCCCTCTATGTTCTCTCAGTCCCCCCAAACGTCCCTTCAGCTCCCCGTACCCCCCAAAAATGTTCCCTCACCTCCTCCAAATCTCCCTGATTCCCTGCTTGCCCCCCTAAATGTCCCTGAGGCCCCCCCAGAGCTCCCCCAATACCCCTAGACCCCCCAAATAATCTTTAAGCCCCCCAAAATGTCCCCATAGCCCCTCATGTCCCCTTAAATCCCCCCAAATGTCCCCACAGCCCCCATATCACTTTAAACCCCCCCAAAATGTCCTCATAGCCCCCCCATATCCCTTTAAATCCCCCAAAATGTCCCCATATCCCCTTAAATTCCCCAAAATGCCCCCATATCCCCCTAAACCCCCCAAATGTCCCTCAGCCCCTGCATAGCCCCCCCCCGATGTCCCCTCACCCCCCCCCCCCCATGTCCCCCCAGCCCGGGGGGTGGCGGGTCCCCCGGCTGGAGCTGAGCAGCCGGATAATCCCCATCCCCCCCATCCCCCACCCCCTAATCCGGCAGCGAAGGGGGGATTAGAGCCCCCCGGGGTGGGGGGGCACCCCTAATCCCAGCCCCTCCCCCCGCCCATCATTAACAACTGGTTTTAATTTGGGGGGGGGGGGGGGACAGGCAGGTGCCCCGGGAGCGGCCACCACCCAGGTGAGCGGGACCCCCGCGTCCCCACCCCATGGGGTGCCACCCCCCACACCCCATAGGGTGCCAGCCCCCTCCCCATGCCCCATAGGGTGACCCCCACGCCCCATAGGGTGGCCCCCTCACCTCTCCCTGCCCCACAGGGTGCCCCCCTCACCCCATAGGGTGCCAGTTCCCCCTCCCCACGCCCCATAGGGTGCCCCCTCACCTCTCCCTGCCCCACAGGGTGCCCCCCTCACCCCATAGGGTGCCAGTTCCCCCTCCCCACGCCCCATAGGGTGCCCCCCTCACCTCTCCCTGCCCCACAGGGTGCCCCCTCACCCCATAGGGTGCCAGTTCCCCTCCCCACGCCCCATAGGGTGCCCCCTCACCTCTCCCTGCCCCACAGGGTGCCCCCCTCACCCCATAAGGTGCCAGTTCCCCCTCCCCACGCCCCATAGGGTGCCCCCTCACCTCTCCCTGCCCCATAGGGTGTCCCCCACGCCCCATAGGGTGCCAGTTCCCCCTCCCCATGCCCCATAGGGTGCCCCCTCACCTCTCCCTGCCCCATAGGGTGCCCCCCACGCCCCATAGGGTGCCAGTTCCCCTCCCCACGCCCCATAGGGTGGCCCCCTCACCTCTCCCTGCCCCATAGGGTGCCCCCCTCACCCCATAGGGTGCCCCCCTCACCTCTCCCTGCCCCATAGGGTGCCCCCCACGCCCCATAGGGTGCCCCCTCACCCCATAGGGTGCCAGTTCCCCCTCCCCACGCCCCATAGGGTGCCCCCCTCACCTCTCCCTGCCCCATAGGGTGCCCCCACGCCCCATAGGGTGCCCCCCACTCCCCGTAGGGTGCCAAATCCCCCTCCCCACCCCATAGGGCTCCCCCTCACCCCATAGGGTGTCCCCCTCACCTCTCCCTGCCCCATAGGGTGCCCCCCCACCCCCATAGGGTGCTGGCCCACCCCTCCCTGCCCCATAGGGTGCCACCCCCACCCCCATAGGGTGCCAGTTCCCCCTCCCCACGCCCCATAGGGTGCCCCCCTCACCCCATAGGGTGCCAGTTCCCACGCCCCATAGGGTGCCCCCTCGCCTCTCCCTGCCCCATAGGGTGCCCCCCACGCCCCATAGGGTGCCCCCCTCACCTCTCCCTGCCCCATAGGGTGCCCCCCACGCCCCATAGGGTGCCCCCACTCCCCGTAGGGTGCCAAATCCCCCTCCCCACCCCATAGGGCTCCCCCTCACCCCATAGGGTGTCCCCCTCACCTCTCCCTGCCCCATAGGGTGCCCCCCCACCCCCATAGGGTGCCAGTTCCCCCTCCCCGCGCCCCATAGAGTGCCCCCCCACGGGGCACCCCCTAACCCCCGTCCCCCCCCCCCCCCCAGCCCCGCCATGCGTCTCCTGCTGACGCTGTGCTCCCTGAGCGCCCTGAGCGCCCCGGCGCCCGCCGCGCCCTCGCCCACGCAGCCCCACGCCATCCGCCTGGAGGGCGACCTGACGCTGGGGGGGCTGTTCCCCGTGCACGCCCGCGGCCCCGCCGGCGTCCCCTGCGGCCCCGTCAAGAAGGAGAAGGGCATCCACCGCTTGGAGGCCATGCTCTACGCCCTGGACCGCGTCAACGGGGACCCGCGGGTGCTCCCCAACCTGACGTTGGGCGCCCGCATTTTGGACACCTGCTCGCGGGACACCTACGCGCTGGAGCAGGCGCTCAGTTTCGTGCGCAGCCTCCTGCCCCCCGCCGGGGGCGAGGGTCGCTGTCCAGACGGCAGCGCCCCCCGCCGCCCCCCGCCCGAGCGCCTGGTGGGCGTCATCGGAGCCTCCGCCAGCTCCGTCTCCATCATGGTGGCCAACGTCCTGCGGCTCTTCGCCGTGAGCGGGGGCGTCGAGGGGGGGGGGGCGGTTGGGTCATAGGGACGTCTGGGGCCATTTTGGGGACGTCTGGGGCCATTTTGGGGACGTCTGGGGCCATTTTGGGGACGTCTGGGGCCATTTTGGGGACGTCTGGGGCCATTTTGTGACATCTGGAGGCCATTTTGGGGCATTTTGGGCTGTTTCGGGGCCGTTTGGGGACGTTTTGGGGCAATTTTGGGACGTTTTGGGGCAATTTTGGGACGTTTGGAGTGGTTTTGGGTCCCATTTTGGGATGTTTGGGGACATTTTTGGGCCATTTGGGGACATTTCGGGACTTTTTTGAGGCCATTTTGGGGCCATTTGGGAGCCATTTTGGGACATTTGGGGCTGTTTTGGGGCCGTTTTGGGATGTCTGGGGGCCATTTGGGGATGTTTTGGGTCCTATTTTGGGACGTTTGGGGACATTGGAGCCATTTGGGGACATTTCGGGATGTTTTGAGGCCATTTAGGGGCCGTTTGGGGGGCGTTTTGGGACGTTTGGGACATTGGAGCCATTTTGGGAGCCATTTTGGGATGTTTGGGAGCCATTTTGGGATGTTTGGGAGCCATTTTGGGATATTGGAGGCCATTTTGGGATATTGGAGGCCAATTTGGGATATTGGAGGCCAATTTGGGATGTTTGGGGTCCGTTTTGGGGCTATTTGGGGCCATTTGGGCACTTTTGGGGACGTTTGGGTCCATTTTGGGGACGTTTGGGGCCATTTTGGGGACGTTTGGGTCCATTTTGGGGACATTTTGGGGCCATTCTGGGGCCATTGGAGCCATTCTGGGGCCATTTTGTGATGTTTTGGGGCCATTTTGGGCCATTTTTGTGACATTTGGGTCCATTTTGGGACTTCTGGGTACGTTTGGGGCCATTTTGGGGCCATTTTTGGCCATTTGGGGACATAGGAGCTGTATGGGGCCACTTGGGGATATTTGGGGACATTTGAGCCATTTTGGGGCCATTTGGGGACGTTTTGGAGTCATTTGGGGTCCCTTTTGGGACATTTTCAGGTCATTTTGGGACATTTGGGGATATTTTGGGACATTTTGAGGTCATTTGGGGTCCATTTGGGGTCATTCTGGGGCCATTTTTGGACATTTGGGGTCTCTTTTGGGGACATTTTGGGACATTTTAGGACATTTTGGGTCCATTTTGGGGACGTTTGGGGCCATTTGGGGTCATTCTGGGGCCATTTTTGGACATTTGGGGTCCCTTCTGGGACATTTTGGGGACATTTCGGGACATTTTGAGGTCGTTTTGGGACATTTTGAGGTCGTTTTGGGACATTTTGGGTCCATTTTGCGGCCGGTTTGTGCCGCTCAGGACCATTTGGGGATTTTTGGGGTCGTTTTTGGACATTTGGGGTCCCTTTTGGAGCCATTTTGGGACGTTTCGAGGCCATTTCGTGCCCTTCGGGGCCATTTTGGGGCCGCGGTGACGCAGCGGCCGCCCGGGGCGGGGGGGTGGGTGCCCTTCCAGACCATTCCACCCCCCCCCCCGCCCCACCCAAACGGCGCATCCCGAGGGATTTACCGCGCGGGGGCCGGATTAGGGCCGCGCCGGGGGGTGGGGTGGCGGGGGAGCGCCGCCGCCCCGGTCACGCGTGTCCCCCGCGCCACGCGTGTGTGTGTGTGTGTCCCCCCCCCCGCAGATCCCGCAGATCAGCTACGCGTCCACGGCGCCGGAGCTGAGCGACCCCGGGCGCTACGAGTTCTTCTCGCGCGTGGTGCCCCCCGACTCCTACCAGGCGCAGGCCATGGTGGACGTGGTGCGCGCGCTGGGCTGGAGCTACGTCTCCACGCTGGCCTCCGAGGGCAACTACGGCGAGAGCGGCGTGGAGGCCTTCGTCCAGAGCTCCCGCGAGGCCGGTCAGCCCCGGGGGGGGGGACTGGGAGCACTGGGAGGGACTGGGAGGGGGGAAACTCCAGCCGGAGAGGTGGTGGTGTGTTTGTCTGGGACCAGTAAGGCACTGGGAGGCAGACTGGGGTATACTGGGAGCACTGGGAGGGACTGGGAGGGGGGGAAACTCCAGCCGGAGAGGTGGTGGTGCGTTTGTCCAAGACCAGTAAGGCACTGGGAGGCAGTGGGAAGCGGACTGGGGTATACTGGGAGCACTGGGAGGGACTGGGGGGCACTGGGAGGTGGACCGGGGTATACTGGGAGGGACTGGGAGCACTGGGAGGTGGACTGGGGGGCACTGGGACGTGGACTGGGGTATACTGGGAGCACTGGGAGGGACTGGGGGGCACTGGGAGGCACTGGGAGGAGGGGGAAACTGCAGCGGGAGAGGTGGTGGTGCATTTGTCCGAGACCAGTAAGGCACTGGGAGAGGCACTGGGAGGGACTGGGAGCACTGGGAGGGACTGGGGGGCACTGGGCGGAGCGGGAAACTCCAGCCAGAGAGGTGGTGGTGCGTTTGTCCAAGACCAGTAAGGCACTGGGAGGCAGTGGGAGGTGGACTGGGGTATACTGGGAGGGACTGGGAGGCACTGGGAGGTGGACTGGCGTATACTGGGAGGGACTGGGAGGCACTGGGAGGGGGGGAAACTCCAGCCGGAGAGGTGGTGGTGCATTTGTCCGAGACCAGTAAGGCACTGGGAGGGACTGGGGGGCAGTGGGAGCACTGGGAGGTGGACTGGGGTATACTGGGAGGGACTGGGAGCACTGAGAGGTGGACTGGGGGGCACTGGGACGGACTGGGGGGCACTGGGACGGACTGGGGGGCACTGGGCGGAGCGGGAAACTCCAGCCAGAGAGGTGGTGGTGTGTTTGTCCAAGACCAGTAAGGCACTGGGAGGCAGTGGGAGGTGGACTGGGGTATACTGGGAGGGACTGGGAGCACTGGGAGGTGGACTGGGGTATACTGGGAGGGACTGGGAGCACTGGGAGGGACTGGGAGGCACTGGGACGGGGGGAAACTCCAGCGGGAGAGGTGGTGGTGTGTTTGTCTGAGACCAGTAAGGCACTGGGAGGACTGGGAGTTGGACTGGGGTATACTGGGAGGGACTGGGAGCACTGGGAGGGAGGGATCGGCCTAGGGGTTGAGGGAAAATCTGGTAGGAGAGATGGGGATGCGTTTGTCTGAGACCAGTAAGGGACTGGGAGGCACTGGGCCATACTGGGAGAGGGCACTGGGCCATACCGGGAGCACTGGGATGTACTGGGAGAGGGCACTGGGCCATACTGGGAGGGAGGGATCTGGCCTCACTTTTGATGCAGACAGCACTGAGATGCCTTCCTCTGACACCAGTAAGGGACTGGGCCATACTGGGAGGCCTACTGGGGTGTACTGGGAGGCCTACTGGGGTGTACTGGGAGGCCTACTGGGGTGTACTGGGAGGCACTGGGATGTACTGGGAGGGCGGGCTCTGCGGGGCGTGGGGGTGGCATTGCCCCCTCCCCTCCCACCAGTGCGTAACTGGGGTCTATGGGGAGGGCGGTGCTGGTTTATACTGGTCTGTACTGGTTTATACTGGTCTGTACTGGTTTATACTGGTTTGTACTGGTGCAGGGGGCCTGTGCATCGCCCAGTCCATCAAGATCCCGCGGGAGCCGCGCCCGGGGGAGTTCGCCAAGGTGATCGGGCGCCTGATGGAGACCTCCACCGCCCGCGGCGTCGTGCTCTTCGCCAACGAGGACGACATCCGGTGAGACCAGTACAGACCAGTACAAACCAGTACAAACCAGTACAGACCAGTGTAGACCACTACAAACCGGTACAGACCAGTATAGAACAGGAACTGGCCCAGGAACATCCCCCAGCGCCACCAGCATGGCCCGCGGTGGCTTCACCAGTGTGGGTGATGGGAAATGAGTGACCAGTATAAACCAGTAAGAACCAGTATAGACCAGTATAAACCAGTACAGACCAGGAGTTTACCCAGGAACCCCCTCCAGTGCCACCAGCATGGCCCGTGGTGGCTTCATCAGTGTGGGTGATGGGAAAGGAATCACCAGTAACCCCCGGTAAGGACCAATATAAACCAGTAAGAACCAGTATAAACCAGTACAGACCAGTTTAAACCAGTACAGACCAGGAACTGGTTCCCCACTGCCACCAGCGTGGCCCGTGGTGGCTTCACCCCCGTGGGTGACATCAAATGAGTGACTGGTAACCCCCAGTATAGACCAGTAAGGACCAGTATAGACCACTAAGATGCGGTATAGACCAGTAGACGTCCCAGTATAAACCAGTATAGAGCAGGAAGCCCCAGTAACTCGCTCGGTCTGTTCCAGTCCCCGCCCCCCCCCGCTCCCTCCCAGTTCATTCCCAGTGCCTCCCAGTCCTCCCCACTCCATCCCGGTCCCCTCCCAGTGCTTCCCAGTCCCCTTCCTAGTCCCCCTCCCAGTTCATTCCAGTCCCCTCTCAGTCCATCCCAGACACCCAAACTCCCTCCTACTCCCTTCCCAGTGCTTCCCAGTCCCTTCCCAGTCCCTCCCAGTCCATTCCAGTCTCCCCCCAGTCCCTCCCAGTTCATTCAAATCCCTTCCTGGTTCCTTCCCAGTGCCTCCCATTCTCTTCCCAGTGCCTCCCAGTCACTCCCAGTCCATCCCAGTGCCTCCCAGTTCATTCAAGTCCCCTCCCAGCCCATCCCAGTCACCCCTACTCCCTCCCAGTCCCCTCCCAGTGCTTCCCAGTCCCCTCCCAGTGCTTCCCAGTCCCCTCCCAGCTCATTCAAATCCCTTCCTGGTTCCTTCCCAGTGCCTCCCAGTCCATCCCAGTGCCTCCCAGTTCATTCAAGTCCCCTCCTAGTCCACCCTAGTCACCCCTACTCCCTCCCAGTCCCCTCCCAGTGCTTCCCAGTCCCCTCCCAGTTCATTCAAATCCCTTCCCAGTCCCTTCCCAGTCCCCTCCCAGTTCATTCAAATCCCTTCCTGGTTCCTTCCCAGTGCCTCCCAGTCCCCTCCCAGTCACTTCCAGTCCATCCCAGTGCCTCCCAGTTCATTCAAGTACCCGCCCAGCCCATCCCAGTCACCCCTACTCCTTCCCAGTGCCTCGCAGTTCATCCCAGTCCCCTCCCAGTTCATCCCAGCGCCCTCCCGCTCCCCCCCCAGTCCCTCCCAGTCCCCCCCAGTCCCTCCCAGTGCCTCCCAGTAAGGCCGTGTCCCGCAGGCGGGTGCTGGAGGCGGCGGCGCTGGCCAACCTCTCGGGCTGGTTCTCCTGGGTGGGCTCCGACAGCTGGGGGGCCAAGATGGCGCCGGTGCAGGGGCTGGAGGAGGCGGCGCGCGGCGCCATCACCATCCTGCCCAAGCGCGCCTCCGTCCCCGGTGAGTGCGCCGCCGTGGGGCTGCCCCACGGCGCCGTGGGGCGGCCCCCGCGACCCCGGGGGCGCTCGGCCGGGTTTTAGGAGGGGGGATCCCGTCACCTTTTCCCCCCTCGCCTGGCTATGGGGCGCCCCACGGCGCTATGGGGTGCCCCACGGCGTGCCCCACGGCGCTATGGGGTGCCCCACGGCGCTATGGGGTGCCCCACAACCAGGTTTCGACGAGTACTTCACGTCGCGCTCGCTGGAGAACAACCGCCGCAACCTCTGGTTCCACGAGTTCTGGGAGGACGACTTCAACTGCCGCCTGCCCCACGGCGAGCCCCACGGCGAGCCCCACGGCGGCCCCGCCGCCCCCGTCCGCAAGTGCACAGGTAACCCCCCCCGCTTCTGCCCCACGGCGGGCCCTGGCTCTGCCCCGTAGCGCCCTACGGCTCTGCCCCGCAGCGCCTGGCTCTGCCCCACGGCGCCTGGCTCTGCCCCATAGCGCCCCACGGCTCTGCCCCACGGCGCCTGGCTCTGCCCCATAGCGCCCCACGGCTCTGCCCCGCGGCGTCTGTCTCTGCCCCATAGCGCCCCACGGCTCTGCCCCACAGTGTCTGGCTCTGCCCCATAGCGCCCCACGGCTCTGCCCCACAGCTGCGCCCAATGTGATGTGCAAGTCACCCGTAGGTGCCTGACCCCTACGCGTGGGGCGCCCCTGGGGGCTCACCCCACACCTGTGGGGCAGCCGTGGGGCCCTGACCCACACGTGTGGGGCAGAACCTTCCCACCCCACGGAGCGCCCTCACCCCCTGACTTCACCCCCGAGTTCACCCCTGGGTGCCCCCTCCCCTTACCCAATGGGTGCCCCCCAACTTATGGGGCGGCCGTGGGTCCCAGACCCACACGTGTGGGGCAGAGCCGTCCCACCCAACCCCTTCCCCACCCCACGGAGCGCCCTCACCCCTTGACCTCCCCCCCGAACGCCCCCACCGCGTCCCCCTTGGGTGCCCCCCCCCCGCCGTGGGGCGGCCGTGGGGCGGCCGTGGGGCCCTGACCCACACGTGTGGGGCAGGCCGGGAGCGCATCGGGCGGGACTCGCCCTACGAGCAGGAGGGGAAGGTGCAGTTCGTCATCGACGCCGTGCTGGCCATGGCCCACGGCCTGCACAGCCTCCTGGGAGAGGCCTGCCCGGGGGGGGGGCTCTGCCCCCGCATGGACCCCCCCGACGGCCGCCGCCTGCTCCAGCACATCCGCCGCGTCGCCTTCAACGGTACTGGGAGGGACTGGGGGGCGCTGGGAGGGACTGGGATCTACTAGGGGTCACTGGGAGGGGACTGGGGGGCACTGGGAGGCACTGGGAGGGGCCTGGGAGGGAGTAGGGGCCACTGGGAGGGGACTGGGGGGCACTGGGAGGGACTGGGAGGGGACTGGGGGGCACTGGGAGGCACTGGGAGGGGACTGGGGGGCGCTGGGAGGGGACTGGGAGGGACTGGGGGAGCACTGGGATAGACTGGGATCTACTAGGGGGCGGTGGGAGGGGACTGGGAGGCGCTGGGAGGGACTGGGAGAGGACTGGGGGAGCACTGGGATGGAGTGGGATCTACTAGGGGCCACTGGGAGGGGACTGGGGGGCACTGGGATCTGCTGGGAGGGGACTGGGAGGGAGTAGGGGCCGCTGGGAGGGGACTGGGATCTACGAGGGGCCGCTGGGAGGGGACTGGGAGGCACTGGGGGAGCACTGGGATGGACTGAGATCTACTAGGGGCCGCTGGGAGGGGACTGGGGGTCACTGGGAGGGACTGGGAGAGGACTGGGGGCGCTGGGTTCTGCTGGGAGGGACTGGGAAGCACTGGCAGAGGACTGGAGGGCGCTGGGAGGGGACTGGGAGGGACTGGGGGAGCACTGGGATGGACTGGGATCTACTAGGGGCCACTGGGAGGAGACTGGGAGGGGATTGGGGGAGCACTGGGAGGGACTGGGATCTACTAGGGGCCGCTGGGAGGGGACTGGGAGGGAATAGGGGCCACTGGGAGAGGACTGGGGGAGCACTGGGATCTGCTGGGAGGGGACTGGGGGGCACTGGGAGGAGACTGGGAGGGACTGGGGGACCACTGGGATGGACTGGGATCTACTAGGGGCCACTGGGAGGGGACTGGGGGCACTGGGAGGGCACTGGGAGGGGACTGGGGGGCACTGGGAGGGGACTGGGGGGTGCTGGGAGGGGACTGGGAGGGACTGGGAAGCACTGGGAGGGGACTGGGAGGGAGTAGGGGCCACTGGGAGGGGACTGGGGGGCACTGGGATCTGCTGGGAGGGGCACTGGAAGGCACTGGGGAGCACTGGGAGGCACTAGGAGGGGACTAGGGGCCACTGGGAGTGGGCTGGGAGGGAACTGGGGGGCACTGGGAGAGACTGGAGACCATACTGGGAGGGGACTGGGAGGGACTGGGGGCACGGGGACATACTGGCAAGCACTGGGAGGGACTGGGATCTGCTGGGGGGCACTGGGAGGGAACTGAGAGGCACTGGTTTTTTAAAAAGTGTTAAAAACATACTGGGCTTCACTGGTTTTTGCTGGTTTGTACGGGTTTTACTGCGTTTCGTTCTTACTGGCTCTATACTGGTTTTTACTGGTTCTTACTGGGTTTTTTTGTGTTTTTTGGTTTTTTTTCTGGTTTCCACTGGCTGTACTGGTCCGTACTGGTGCGCAGGCAGCGCGGGGACGCCGGTGAGCTTCAACGAGAACGGGGACGCGCCGGGGCGCTACGACATCTTCCAGTTCCAGGGCGGCAACGGCAGCGGCGCCTACCGGGCCGTGGGGCAGTGGGTGCAGGGCCTGCGCCTGCGGGTGCGTGGGGCGACTGGGAGCCAACTGGGGCGACTGGGAACTGACTGGGAGGCAACTGGGAACTGACTGGGAGCCAACTGGGGCGACTGGGAACTGACTGGGAGCCAACTGGGGCAACTGGGAACTGACTGGGAGCCAACTGGGGCGACTGGGAACCGACTGGGGCAACTGGGAGGCAACTGGGACCCAACTGGGAGGCAACTGGGAAGCACCTGGGGCAACTGGGAGGCAACTGGGAACCAGCTAGGGTGACTGGAAACCGACTGGGAGCCAACTGGGGTGACTGGGAGGCAACAGGGGACCCAGCTGGGGCAACTGGGGGGCAACTGGGACCCAACTGGGGGGCAACTGAAAACCACCTTGGGTGACTGGGGATCTCCATGGCCAACTGGTGGGATCCATGGCCAACTGGATCTTCCCATGGCCGACTGGTGGGATCTCCATGGCCAACTGGGTCACCCCATGGCCAACTGGTGGGATTCCATGGCCAACTGGGTCACCCCATGGCCAACTGGTGGGATTCCATGGCCAACTGGTGGGATCCATGGCCAACTGGATCTTCTCATGGCCAACTGGTGGGATTCCATGGCCAACTGGTGGGATCCATGGCCAACTGGATCTTCTCATGGCCAACTGGATCTTCTCATGGCCAACTGGTGGGATTCCATGGCCAACTGGTGGGACCCATGGCCAACTGGTGGGATCCATGGCCAACTGGATCTTCTCATGGCCAACTGGTGGGATCTCCTTGGCGAACTGGGTCACCCCATGGCCAACTGGTGGGATTCCATGGCCAACTGGTGGGATCCATGGCCAACTGGATCTTCTCATGGCCAACTGGTGGGATCCATGGCCAACTGGATCTTCTCATGGCCAACTGGTGGGATCTCCTTGGCGAACTGGGTCACCCCATGGCCAACTGGTGGGATTCCATGGCCAACTGGTGGGATTCCATGGCCAACTGGATCTTCTCATGGCCAACTGGTGGGATTCCATGGCCAACTGGATCTTCTCATGGCCAACTGGTGGGATTCCATGGCCAACTGGGTCACCCCATGGCCAACTGGATCTTCTCATGGCCAACTGGTGGGATTCCATGGCCAACTGGATCTTCTCATGGCCAACTGGTGGGACCCATGGCCAACTGGTGGGATTCCATGGCCAACTGGTGGGACCCATGGCCAACTGGTGGGACCCCTGGCCGACTGGTGCCCCCCCGCAGGCCGAGGAGATGCAGTGGGGCTCCAACGCCAGCGCCCCTCCCCCGTCGGTGTGCAGCCTGCCCTGCGGCCCCGGCGAGCGCAAGAAACCGGTGAAGGGCGTCCCCTGCTGCTGGCACTGCGAGCTCTGCGCCGGCTACCGCTACCGCGCCGACCCCCTCACCTGCCTGCCCTGCCCCGCCCACCTGCGCCCCACCCCCGACCGCACCGCCTGCCGCCCCACCCCCGTCCTGCGCCTGCGCTGGGCCGACCCGTGGGCCGCCGTCCCGCTGGCCCTGGCCACCCTGGGCCTGGCCGCCACCGCCTTCGTCTTGGCGGCCTTCGTGCGGCACCACCAGACGCCCATCGTCAAGGCGTCGGGGCGCGAGCTGAGCTACGTGCTGCTGGTGGGCATCGGCCTGGTCTACGCCATCACCTTCCTGATGGTGGCCGAGCCCGGGGTGGGCGTCTGCGCCCTGCGCCGCCTCTTCCTGGGGCTGGGCATGAGCCTCACCTACGCCGCGCTGCTCACCAAGACCAACCGCATCTACCGCATCTTCGAGCAGGGTGAGGGGAGCGCCGGGGGGGGCAAGGGTTGGGTTGGGGGTCAAGAGTTGGTCAACAGGTTGGGTTGGGGGTCAAGAGGTTGGGTTGGGGTCAAGAGTTGAGGGTCAAGAGGTTGGGTTGGGCGTCAAGAGTTGGGTTGGGGTCAAGAGTTGGTCAACAGGTTGGGTTGGGGGTCAAGAGGTTGGGTTGGGGGTCAGGGGTTGGGGGTCAAGAGGTTGGGTTGAGCATCGAGAGTTGGGTTGGGGTCAAGAGTTGGTCAACAGGTTGGGTTGGGGGTAAGGAGTTGGGGGTCAAGGGTTGGGTTGGGGGTCAAGAGTTGGGTTGGGGGTCAGGAGTTGGGGGTCAAGGGTTGGGTTGGGGGTCAGCAGTTGGGGGTCAACAGGTTGGGTTGGGGGTCAGGAGTTGGGGGTCAAGAGTTGGGTTGGGGGCCAAGAGTTGGGTTGAGCATCAAGAGTTGGGTTGGGGGTCAAAGACTGGGGGTCAAGGGGTTGGGTTGGGGGTCAAGGGGTTGGGTTGGGGGTCAGGAGTTGGGGGTCAGGAGTTGGGTTGGGGGTCAAGAGGTTGGGTTGAGCATCGAGAGTTGGGTTGGGGTCAAGAGTTGGTCAAGAGGTTGGGTTGGGGGTCAAGAGGTTGGGTTGGGGATCAAGAGGTTGGGTTGGGGTCAAGAGTTGAGGGTCAAGAGTTGGGTTGGGGGTCAAGAGTTGGGTTGGGGTCAAGAGTTGAGGGTCAAGAGGTTGGGTTGGGGGTCAAGAGTTGGGTTGGGGCCAAGAGTTGGTCAACAGGTTGGGTTGGGGGTCAAGAGGTTGGGTTGGGGGTCAGGGGTTGGGGGTCAAGAGGTTGGGTTGAGCATCGAGAGTTGGGTTGGGGTCAAGAGTTGGTCAAGAGGTTGGGTTGGGGGTCAAGAGGTTGGGTTGGGGGTCAGGAGTTGGGGGTCAGCAGTTGGGGGTCAACAGGTTCGGTTGGGGGTCAAGTGTTGGTCAACAGGTTGGGTTGCGGGTCAAGAATTTGGGTTGGGGTAAGGAGTTGGGGGTCAAGGGTTGGGTTGGGGGTCAAGGGTTGGGTTGGGGGTCAGGAGTTGGGGGTCAAGGGTTGGGTTGGGGGTCAGCAGTTGGGGGTCAACAGGTTGGGTTGGGGGTCAAGAATTTGGGTTGGGGGTCAGGAGTTGGGGGTCAAGGGTTGGGTTGAGCATCAAGAGTTGGGTTGGGGTCAAGAGGTTGGGTTGGGGGTCAAAGACTGGGGGTCAAGGGGTTGGGTTGGGGGTCAAGAGGTTGGGTTGGGGGTCAAAGACTGGGGGTCAAGGGGTTGGGTTGGGGGTCAAGAGGTTGGGTTGGGGGTCAGGAGTTGGGGGTCAGGAGTTGGGTTGGGGGTCAAGAGGTTGGGTTGAGCATCGAAAGTTGGGTTGGGGTCAAGAGTTGGTCAAGAGGTTGGGTTGGGGGTCAGGAGTTGGGGGTCAAGAGGTTGGGTTGAGCATCAAGAGTTGGGTTGGGGTCAAGAGTTGAGGGTCAAGAGGTTGGGTTGGGGTCAAGAGTTGAGAGTCAAGAGTTGGGTTGGGGGTCAAGAGTTGGGGGTGAAGAGTTGGGTTGGGGTCAAGAGTTGAGGGTCAAGAGTTGGGTTGGGGGTCAAGAGTTGAGGGTCAAAAATTTGGGTTGGGGTTCAAGAGTTGGGTTGAGGTCAGGAGTTGAGGGTCAAGAGGTTGGGTTGGGGGTCAAGAGTTGGGTTGGGGGTCAAGAGGTTGGGTTGGGGGTCAAAGGTTGGGGGTCAAGAGTTGGGTTGGGGGTCAAGAGTTGGGGGTCAAGAGTTGGGGGTCAAGAGTTGGGTTGGGGGTCAAGAGTTGGGTTGAAGACCAAGAGTTGGGTTGAAGGCCAAGAAGCTGGCTTGCTGTCAAGACGTTGCGTCCAACCGCCGGTGGCCGAGCGCCGGCGGCCGAGGCTCGGGCGTGGCCTTCAGCGCCCCTCCCCCCCCCCACCCCACCCCCCGCCCCTCCCCCGCAGGCAAGCGCTCCGTGACGCCTCCGCGCTTCATCAGCCCCACGTCGCAGCTGGTCATCACCTTCTCGCTGAGCGGCCTGCAGCTGCTGGCCTCGGCGCTCTGGCTGCTGCTGCGCCCGCCCCACGCGCTGGTGGACTACGAGATGGGTCGCACCCCGGACCCGGAGGCGGCGCGCGGCGTGCTGCGCTGCGACATGGCGGAGGGCGCCACGCTGGCCTGCCTGGCCTACGCGCTGCTGCTCATGCTCACCTGCACCGTCTACGCCGTCAAGGCGCGCGGCGTCCCCGAGGCCTTCAACGAGGCCAAGCCCATCGGCTTCGCCATGTACACCACCTGCGTGGTCTGGCTGGCCTTCGGGCCCATCTTCTTCGGCGCCGCCCGCTCCGCCGACAGGGTGAGGGGGGCGCAGGGGGGGGGGCGTGGGGTTTGGGGGGGGGGGATGTGGGGTTTGGGGGGTTCAGGAGGTTTGGGGTGGGGTTTGGGGGTTTCAGGAGGTTTGGGGGGGACATGAGAAGGTTTGGGGCCTCCAGGAGCTGGGGGGTGGCTTTTGGGGGGGGGACATGGGGTTTGGGGGGTCCAGGAGCTGGGGGGGTGGCTTTTGGGGGGGGACATGGGGGTTTTGGGGGGACACAGGAGCTGGGGGGGGTGGGGTTTCGGGGGGTTTTCAGGAGGTTTGGGGGGGGACATGTTGAGAAGGTTTGGGGGTCCAGGAGGTGGGGGTGGGGTTTGGGGGGGTTCAGGAGGTTTGGGGCAGAGAGGTTTGGGGGGACGTGAGAACGTTTGGGGCCTCCAGGAGCTGCGGGGTGGGGTTTTGGGGGGGGACATGGGGGTTTTGGGGGGACACGGGAGATGTTGGGGTGGGGTTTGGGGGGGGACATGGGGTTTGGGGGTCCAGGAGCTGGGGGGTGGGGTTTGGGGGGACAGGGGGTTTGGGGGTCCAGGAGGTGGGGGGGGGGGGTTGGGGGGGTTCAAGTGGTTTGGGGGGGACACGGGGAGGTGCTGGGGTGAGGTTTGGGGGGGATGTGGGGCTTGGGGGTCCAGGAGGTGGGGGTGGTGGGGTTTAGGGGGGTTCAGGATGTTTGGGGTGGGGTTTGGGGGGGACGTGAGAAGGTTTGGGGGCTCCAGGAGCTGGGGGGTGGGGTTTTGGGGGGGGGGGACATGGGGGTTTTGGGGGGACACGGGAGATGTTGGGGTGGGGTTTGGGGTGGGGGACATGGGGTTTGGGGGTCCAGGAGCTGGGGGGGGGGGGGGGTTTGGGGGGACAGGGGGTTTGGGGGGTCCAGGAGCTGGGGGGTGGGGTTTGGGGGGACAGGGGGTTTGGGGGGTCCAGGAGGGGGGGGGGGGGGTTGGGGGGGGTTCAAGAGGTTTGGGGGGGACACGGGAGGTGTTGGGGTGAGGTTTGGGGGGGATGTGGGGCTTGGGGGGTCCAGGAGCTGGGGGGGTGGGTTTGGGGGGTTCAGGAGGTTTGGGGGGGACATGAGAAGGTTTGGTGGCTCCAGCAGACGGGGTGGGATTTGGGGGGACCCCCGCGCGATTGATCCCGCCCCCCCGCAGGTGCACGTGCAGACGGCCACGCTGACGGTGTCCATGAGCCTGTCGGCCTCGGTGCCGCTGGGGCTGCTCTACGCGCCCAAGGTCTACGTGGTGCTGCGCCACCCCGAGCGCAACCAGCCGCGCCGGCCCCGCCCTGACGCCCCGCCCTAGCGCCCCCAGGCCCCGCCCACCCCCCGGCCCCGCCCACAATAAACTGCCTGCAGCCGGATCTGTGCGTTTTTATTTGGGGGGGGGGGGGGGTGCGGGTGGGGGTGTGGCCAGCGCGGGGCAGCCTGCGGGGAGGGGCGGGGCGTAAGGGGGTGGGGTTGACCCCCCAGCTGGCCCCGCCCAGCCCCACAAGTGCTCGCCTCCCCCCACAACTGCTGCCCCCCACATCCACTCCAGCCCCCCAAGTGCCCCCCCAACCCCCAAATCTCCTCCCAGGCCCCCAGCTGCCCCCCAAGTCCCCTCCTCAGCCCCCTCAAGTGCCCCCCAGCCCCACACATGCCACCCCCCAACCCCCAAATCTCCCCCCAGCTGCCCCCCAAGTCCCCTCTGGAGCCCCCCAAGTGCCCCCCCCCAACCCCCCAAATCTACTCCCAGCCCCACAACTGCCCCCCACGTCCCCCCTCAGCCCCCCAAGTGCCCCCCCAGCCCCACACATGACCCTCCAACCCCCCAAATCTCCTCCCAGCTGCCCCCAAGTGCCCCCCCCAGCCCCACACATGCCCCCCAAATCTCCTCCCAGCCCCACAAGTGCCCCCCCAGCCCCCAACCGCTCCCCCCAGACCCCTAACCCCCCCACCTGCCCCCCCAAATCTCCCCCAGCCCCCCAAGTGCCCCTCACCAATCGGGGGGCGGGGGCTCAGTGAGGCACCGGGGCCCCCCGAAGGTGGGGGGCGGGGGTGGGGGAGGAGTGGCAGCTCCAGGCTCCCCCCCCGGGGTGGGGGGGGGGCGCGGCGGCCCCACCCCCGTCAGCGTCCGGTAGAGGCGGCAGCCGGCGCCCGCGCTGGGGGGGGGGGGGGGAGGGGCCGTGGGTGGGGGAGGGGCAGGCCCCTGGGGGTCCGCCCCCCCGTCCCTTGTTTTGGGGGGGGGGGGGGTGGGTCTCGCCCCTCCCCCCTCACCTCCGCGCCGCCCCGCGCAGGCGCTGCAGCGCCCCCTGGTGGCCCAGCCGCTCGCCGCGTTTGTCCTCCAGGCGCCGGAGCAGCTGCGGGGGGGGGGGGGGGCGGGGGTGAAACCGGATGCCTGAGCCCCAAATTTGGGGTGGGGGAGGGGGTGGGGGAGGGGTTGAGGGGACCCCTCCCCCCTCACCTGCTCGCGCCGCCCCGTGGCTTCGCGCAGCTTCGCCTCCAGCTCCTGGGGGGGGGGGGAGGGGCACTCGTGGGACCCCCCTCCCGCCCCGTGCCACCCAAATAGCACCCACGGGACCCCCCCCCCCCCAAATCCCCCGTCCAGCACCCACGGGACCTCCCCTCCCCCCCACCCCCCGTCCACCACCCATAGCCCCCCCCAGCACCCATGGGACCCCCCAAATCTCCCCCCCAGCACCCACGGGACCCCTCCACCCCCAAATCCCCCCCCCCAGCACCCATAGGACCCCCCCTGCCCCCACAAATCCCCCCCAGCACCCACGGGACCCCCCACCCCCAAATCCCCCCAGCACCCATGGGACCCCCCAAATCCCTCCCCAGCACCCATGGGACCACCCCACACCCCAAATCCCTCCCCAGCACCCACGGGACCCCCCTCACCCCCAAATCCCCCCCCCAGCACCCATAGGTCCTCCCCTCCCCCCAAATCCCCCCAGCACCAACAGGACCCCCCACCCCCAAATCCCCCCCATAGCACCCACGGGACCCCCCAAATCCCCCCCCCAGCACCCATGCCCCCCCCCAGCACCCACGGGACCCCTCGTACCTGGGGGGGCGTCCGGCCGGGCTCCCCACCCCCCTCTTGAGCAGGCAGCGGCCCCTCCCCAGCTGGGCGAGGGCGGGGGGCAGGGCCCCCAGGGCCTCCACCGCCCCCCGTACCCCGACTTCAGCCCCCGCCAGCGGCCCCGCGCCTCCGCCCCCGCAGCGCCTGCAGGGGGCGCCCTTCGGCGTCAGCTCCTCCCGGCCAGCAGGGGGCGCCCTTCGGCGTCAGCACCTCCCGGCCAGCAGGGGGCGCCCTTCGGCGTCAGCTCCTCCCGGCCAGCAGGGGGCGCCCTTCGGCGTCAGCACCTCCCGGCCAGCAGGGGTGCCCTTCGGCGTCAGCTCCTCCCGGCCAGCAGGGGGCGCCCTTCGGCGTCAGCACCTCCCGGCCAGCAGGGGGCGGGCTTTGGGGGGGGGGGGGGGTGGGGGGCACTCACGGAGGTCGGGGGCCCGGGGGGCCCCGGGGTGTCGAGCAGCCCCAGGAGGCGGCGCAGCACCCGCAGCTGCGTCAGGAGCAGCTTCTGCCTCCGCCGGGTGTCCTGGGGGGGATGGGGGGCAAATTGGGGGGCGGGGGGGGCACAAATGGGGGGCGGGGGGTAGAAATGGGGGGCGGGGGGGCAAAAATGGGGGGATGGGGGGGATGCGAGGGGGTTGGGGGGCAAAAATGGGGGGGCAGGAGGAGGGTTGGGGGAAATGTGGGGGTCAGAGGAGGTGGGGGGGCAAATTGGGGGGGGGGGCAGCCATGGGGGTGCTGTGGGGCAGCTGTGGGGCAGCCATGGGTGCTGTGGGGCAGCCGTGAGTGCTGTGGGTGCCGTGGGGCAGCCGTGGGTGCTGTGGGGCAGCCGTGGGTGCTGTGGGTGCCGTGGGGCAGCCGTGGGTGCTGTGGGGCAGCCGTGAGTGCTGTGGGTGCCGTGGGGCAGCCGTGGGTGCTGTGGGGCAGCCGTGGGTGCTGTGGGTGCCGTGGGGCAGCCGTGGGTGCTGTGGGGCAGCCGTGAGTGCTGTGGGTGCCGTGGGGCAGCCGTGGGTGCTGTGGGGCAGCCGTGGGTGCTGTGGGTGCCGTGGGGCAGCCGTGGGTGCTGTGGGGCAGCCGTGAGTGCTGTGGGTGCCGTGGGGCAGCCGTGGGTGCTGTGGGGCAGCTGTGGGTGCTGTGGGGCAGCCGTGGGGCAGCCGTGGGGCAGCCGTGGGTGCTGTGGGGCAGCCGTGGGGCAGCCGTGGGTCTCACCTTGAGATGCTCAACGAGGACGTGGGCCGGGACCTCGCCCTCCTCCTCCTCCAGGGCCAAGGCGGCCTCCAGCGCGGCCAGCACCCTGGGGACACGCCAAGGACACGCGTGGGGACACGCCAAGGACACGTGTGGGGACATGGGGACACGCCAAGGACACGCTAAGGACGTCAGAAATACAGTGACATGCCAAAGACACGCGTGGGGACATGAGGACAGGCTGGTGACACACATGGCAGCACAGGGACACGTCAAGGACACGCGTGGGGGCACACAGAAAGGCCAACAACACGCATGGAAGCACAGCAACATGTTAGGGACGCGGACATGACAACACGTGTGCAGACACATATAGAGGCATGGTAACACGCTAAGGACATGTGTGGGGGCACGGGGGCAGGCCAGGAACATGCGTGTGGATGTGAGAACAGGCGAGGGACACGCGTGGGAACATGGGGATGCGTCAGCCGCGTATGGGGACATAAGGACACGCCACAGGCGTGTCAGGAACATGTGTGACAACGCGTGAATAGGGCACAGGCACACGTGGAGGCACGGGGACACGCGTGAGCACACAGGTTGGCGCTCAGAGACACGCGTGGGGACGTAAAAACACGTCAGGGACACGCGTGGGGACACGGGGACAGGCCGGGGACACGTGTAAGGACAAGGGAACACGCAAGGGACACGCGTGGGGACGCAAAAACACGTCAGGGACACGCGTGGGGACACGGGGACAGGCCAGAGCCGCTTGTCGGGACACGGGAACACGCAAGGGACACGCGTGGCGACACGGGGACACGCGTGGGCACCCGTAGAGCCCCCCCGGAGACCCCCGTGGGGCCGAGAACCCACCGCGGGGACACGCGTGGCTCAGCCGCGACCCGCGGCGCCCGGCCGGGAAGGGAGCCAAGATGGCGGCGGCGCTGAGGGGGGTTTCCCGCGGGCGGGAAAACGGCGCCCGGGCCACCCCCCCCCGCCGCCGCCGCGCATGCGCTCGCTCACCCCCGCGCCCGCTCCCGCCGCGTCTCCGCCGCCGCCGCCGCCATCGCCGCCGCTTCTTCCCGCGCTGCCGCTCCGCCCCGCCCACCCCGGCGGCGACGGCCAATCAGCGCTCGCTCCCACCCCGTGCAGCCGTGCCGTCAACCAATCGCCGCTTCGGCGACGACCCCGAAGCGGGGCGGGAGGGAGACGGCCAATCGCCGCGCTAGGGGGTGAGGGCCCGCCCACCCGTTGCCGTGGAGACGCCGGAGCGGGCGCCATTTTGGAAGAGGAGGCGCTGCAGGCCGCCATGTTGGAAGGGGCAGGGATGGAGGCCGCCATGTTGGAAGGGGCAGGGATGGAGGCCGCCATGTTGGAAGGGGCAGGGATGGAGGCCGCCATCCTGGGGGGAATGGGAGAGGCCTGGGGGCACTGGGACGGACTGGGACATACTGGGAGGGGTCGCTCTGGGACTGGGCGGGGCTCCAGGGGCACAGAGCCTCTACGGCCCCTCCCCCCAAAAACCACATGACCCTTCTTTCCACCCCGCCCCCCCAAATTGGGGGAGGGCCCTTTATTTCCCCTCCCCCCACTGGGGGGTGGGGTGGGGGAGGGGTGACCCCCGAGTTGGGGAGTGGGGGGGGGAGGGGCAGGGTCACCCCTCCCCCCCGCGCCCCCCTCACCGCCGCCGCCTGCGCACCAGGGTCCAGCCGTCGGGGGGGGGAGGGGGCGTCTCGCACTCCATTGGCTGAGGGGGAGGGGGGTGATGACATCATCGGTGTCACCACCCCCCTTTGGTGACGTCATCACTGCCCCACACCCCATTTAGATGACATCATCGGCGTCCATCTGCTTCCGCTTTGGAGGTCCCCGGGGGGTGCCCCCACCCCCATTTGATGACATCATCAGGGCCCCATCACCAATGACCTCATCAACACCCCGCCCATTTGGATGACATCATCAGCAAGCCCCCAACTGGGGGATCCCAGCCCTCCCCCCATGACTTCATCAGCCCCCCATGGAGTGACGTCATCAGCAATGTCCCCGCCCATTTTGATGACATCATCGGCGCCCCTCCGGCCAATGACATCACGAGCCCCAACAGTGACATCATGAGCGTGCCCCGCCTACTTCGCTGACATCATCAGCACCCATCAATGACCCCCCAGCCCCAACGGTGACATCATCAGCGCATCCCCGCCCACCTTGATGACATCATCAGCAGGCATCAGTTCCATCAGCACCCATAGTGACATCACCAGCATTTCCCCGCCCACTTTGATGACATCATCACCCCGCCCCCTTACCTCCTCCTCCTCCTCGCTCTGCCCCTCCCCCTCCTCCTCCTGGGGGGCTCCGGCGGGGGCGGGCGCGGCGGGGGCGGGGCGAGCGCTGGCCAATGCGGCGCGGAGGGCGGGGCCGCGCCGCGCCAGGGCCCCCAGCGCCTCCCCCACCCCCCAGCGTCCCCTCGGCTGGCGCGGGCGAAGAGCGTCACCAGCTCCCGGCTCACCTGCGGGGGGGGGGATACTGGGAGGAACTGGGAGGGACTGGGAGGAGGAGGCTGGGAGGCACTGGGAGAGGACTGGGTTATACTGGGAGGGACTGGGAGGCACTGCGAGGAGGCTGGGAGGCACTGGGAGAGGACTGGGTTATACTGGGAGGGACTGGGAGGGGACTGAGAGGCACTGCGAGGAAGCTGGGAGGCACTGGGAGAGGACTGGGTTATACTGGGAGCGACTGGGAGGAGACTGGGAGGCACTGGGAGAGGACTGGGTTATACCGGGAGGGACTGGGAGGGGACTGGGAGGCACTGGGAGGAGACTGGGAGGCACTGGGAAAGGACTGGGTTATACTGGGAGGGACTGGGAGGGGACTGGGAGGCACTGGGAGGAGGCTGGGAGGCACTGGGAGAGGACTGGGTTATACTGGGAGGGACTGGGAGGGGACTGAGAGGCACTGGGAGGAGGCTGGGAGGCACTGGGAGAGGACTGGGTTATACTGGGAGGGACTGGGGAGGGGACTGAGAGGCACTGGGAGGAGGCTGGAAGGCACTGGGAAAGGACTGGGTTATACTGGGAGGGACTGGGAGGCACTGGGAGTGGGCTAGGTGTGGGGAAAGAGCACTGGGAGGGGACTGGGAGGAGACTGGGGGGGATAAAAGGGCACTGGGAGGGACTGGAAGGTTACTGGGAGCAACTGGGAAGCTAATTTAGTGAGTGGAAAATGCTGATAGAAGCCTGAGGGGAAACTGGGAGTGACTGGGAGATTACTGGGGGGATACTGGTTTATACAGGAAGTGCCTGAGATCAACCAGGGGGGAAACTGGGTTGTACTGAGAGGTTATTGGGGGATACTGGTTGTTACTGGGAGCACCTGGGATCAACTGGAAGAGGACTGGGAGGGCTAATTAGACTGGTAAGGGCCTGAAGGGAACTGGGCTGTACTGGGAGCAACTAGGGGGGTTCTGGGTGGCTACTGGGGGGATACTGGTTTGTACTGGGATCACCTGGGAGGGCATAAGGAGCACTAGAGAACACTGAGAAGCAGTTGGGGACAACTGGGCTGTACTGGGAACAACTACGGCGGTACTGGGTGGCTACTGGGGGGATACTGGTTCATACTGGGAGCCGCTGGGATCAACTGGGAGGGGATAGGGAGCACTAGAGGTCGCTGATAGGACCCTGGGGGGGCTCTGGGCTGTACTGGGAGTGACTGGGGAGGGCCACTGGGAGGCTGAAGGGAGGCTACTGGTTTATACTGGTTTATACTGGTTTATACTGGTTTATACTGGTTTATACTGGTTTCTCACCTGCTGCAGGCTGCCGTCCTCCACGGCCGTGTCGAACTCGTTGTCCATCACCTCGGCCAGGAACTCCTCCACCTCCTCCTCCCGCAGGTCAGCTGGGGGGGGGGAGGGGTGAAAAAGGGGCGTGGTCACCCCTCCCCCACCACCACGGGGTGGGGGGGGCACCCAGGGGTGGGGGAGGGGCGGGGCCTCACCGTTTTGGGTGAAGAAGTCCTGCAGGGCGCCCGCCAGCCAGGCGGCTTTTTCGGGGCCGTGGGGGCCCCGAAACCCTGGGCCACGGCCAGCTGGGGGGGGGGGAGGGGAGGGGGTGGGGGGCTGCCCCTCCCCCCACTTTGTGTCCCCCTCCCCCCCCTTGGTGTCCTCGAGGGCTCCCCCTCCCCCACCTTGTGTCTCCCCCTCCCCCACACCGTGTGTCATCCCCTCCCCCAGGTTGTGCCCCTCCCCCATCGCCCCCTCCCCCCACCCATGTCCCCAAGGGGCTGCCCCTCCCCCCACCGACCCCTCCCCCTCCCCCAGGTTGTGCCCCTCCCCCATCTCCCCCCCCTCCTTGGGTCCTTGGGGGTCCCCATCGCCCCCTCCCCCCCCCCCCGCGTCCCCAAGGGGCCCCCCTCCCCCACCGACCCCTCCCCCCATCGCCCCCTCCCCCCCGCGTCCCCAAGGAGCCGCCCCTCCCCCCACCGACCCCTCCCCCACGCCCCCTCCCCCCATTTCTCTCCCTTCCCCTCCCCCCCCGTGTCCCCAAGGGGCCCCTCCCCGCCCCCCCCCCCCCCCCCGCGCCCCTGGGGGTCCCGTCCCCCCCCCCCACCTGCAGCGCGGCCCAGCCGCCCAGCACCGCCCGCACCCCCTGGGCGAACAGGCCCGGCTCCTCCGCCGGCCCGGGGGCCGCCATGGCCACGTTCGGTGCGCAGCCCCCGCCGGTCGAGCGCCGAGCCACCGATCGCGGCGGCCGAGCAACCGATCGCGCCGCCCGAGCGACGGGCGCTGAGCTTCGAGCAGCCGAGCGCCGAGCAACCGATGGCGTCGCCCGGGCAACGAGCGCCGAGCAACCGATCGCGCCGCCCGAGCGCTGAGCGTCGAGTAGCAGAGCGCCGAGCAACCGATCGCCCCAGCCGAGCGCCGAGCAGCCGATCGCGCCGCCCCGCCGGCGGTGTGGGGAGGTGGGCGTGGCTAAAGGGAGGTGGGCGTGGTTCAGCGGGTCCGTGGGCGTGGCTCACGGCGGACTACAGCTCCCGGCAGCCCCCGCGCGGCGGCGGTCACGTGAGGCGGGTGAGCGGGAGGGGCGAGGGGAGAGGGGCGCCGGGTGGGGGGTGCGGGGGCTGCGGGGGGGGGTGGGGACGTGCGGGCCCTATAGGGGATGGGGGGCGGGGGGCTGCGGGGGGCGTATGGACGCTGCGGGGGGTTGCGGGGGGGGCGTATGGACGCTGCGGGTGATGCGGGGGGCTGCGTGGGGGCTACAGGGGGTGGAGAGGGGTGGGGGGATGGGGGCCATAGGGGGTGCGGGGGGGCTATAGGGGGTGGTATGGGGGGGCTATAGGGGATGTGGGGGGCTATAGGGGCTCTCGGGGGATGCGGGGGGCTGTAGGGGATGGGGGCTATGGGGGTGGTGGGGGGGGCTATAGGGGCTCTCAGGGGATGCGGGGGGCTATAGGGGGTGGTGTGGGGGGGCTGTAGGATGCGGGGGGCTATAGGGGGTAGTGTGGGGGGGCTATAGGGACACGGGGGGGCTGTAGGGGGTGGTGTGGGGGGGCTGTAGGATGTGGGGGGGCTATAGGGGGTGGTATGGGGGGCTATAGGGGATGTGGGGGGCTATAGGGTCCGTAGGGGATGTGGGGGGGCTGTAGGGGATGTGGGGGGGCTATAGGGGGTGGTATGGGGGGCTATAGGGGCTCTCGGAGGATGTGGGGGGCTATAGGGGTGGAGTGGGGGGCTATAGGGGCACTCAGGGGCTATAGGGGGATGCGGGGGGCTATAGGGGGATCGGGGGCTATAGGGGATGCGGGGGGTCTATAGGGGGTGGTGTGGGGGGGGCTGTAGGGGGTGGGGGCCTATGGGGGTGGTATGGGGGGGCTATAGGGGCACTCGGGGGCTGCGGGGGGCTGTAGGGGCACGGGGGGCTGTAGGGGGTGCGGGGGGCACGGGAATGTATGGGGGTTACGGGAGGCGTGGGGCCATGGGGGATGGGGGGGCTATGGGGTGTATGGGGGCTATGGGGGGCACGGGGGGGGCTATAGGGGGGTGTGGGGGGGCTAGGGGGCCTATAGGGGGTGTGGGGGCTATAGGGGGGTGTGGGGGGGCTATAGGGGGTGTGGGGGGGCTATAGGGGATGTGGGGGGGCTATAGGGGCCCAGAGCGACCCTCCCCCTCTGGATTTTGAGCCCCCCCCCATTAATCACCCCTCCCCCGTCAATCCCCCCTAACGAAGCCCCTTTGTTCCCCGCAGCCCCCCTCCCCCACCACCGGCGACCCCAAAACCCGGGGGGGGGGGGGGCCGGGGGCGCACCCCTCCCCCCCCCCGCAAAGCGAGGTGACCCCCACCCTTGGGTGGGGGAGGGGGCGAGGGGGGGGGGGGAGGGGCCATGGCCAACGAGGCGGGGACCCCCGAACCCCCTCCCCCGAAACGCTTCGTCCGGAAAAGCGTGGAATGGCGGGAGGGGGGGCGAATTCGGGGAGGGGGCGTGGCGAAGCGGGGAGGGGGCGGACACCTGGCTGGAGGTGGCCTGGTGCGAGCTGAGGGTGAGGCCACGCCCACCCCCCCAAAAAAAAAGGGGGCGGGGCCACCGGGCGCGGGGCGGTCGGGGGTTCCGGGTGAAGTTTGGGGGGTTGGGAGGGCGAGTTGGGGTGGAAATCAAGGGTTGGGCGGGCGAACGGGGCTTGGACGCAACGGTTGGGTCCTCAAAGTCCTCTTGAACCCAACGGTTGGCCGCTCGACGGCGGCTTGAACCCCTTCCGAAGGCGATGGCGCGCCAAAATTCTTCTTGAACCCAACGGTTGAGTCCTCAAAGTTCTCTTGAACCCAACGGTTGGCCACCCAAAGTCACCTTGAACCCCTTCCAAAGATGATGGCACCCCAAAATTGGGCTTGAACCCAACGGTTGGCCACCCAAAGTCACCTTGAACCCCTTCCAAAGTCAACGGTGCCCCAAAACTCTTCTTGAACCCAATGGTTGGCTTCTCAAAGTCCTCTTGAACCCAACGGTTGGCCACTCAAATCCATCTTGAACCCCTTCCAAAGGTGATGGCACTCCAAAATTCATCTTGAACCCAACGGTTGGCCACTCAAATTCTTCTTGAACCCCTTCCAAAGGTGATGGTGCCCCAAAATTGGGCTTGAACCCAACGGTTGGGTCCTCAAAGTCCTCTTGAACCCAACGGTTGGCCACTCAAATCCATCTTGAACCCCTTCCAAAGGTGATGGCACTCCAAAATTCCTCTAGAACCCAACGGTTGGCCACTCAAATCCATCTTGAACCCCTTCCAAAGTCAACGGTGCCCCAAAACTCTTCTTGAACCCAATGGCTGGCTTCTCAAAGTCCTCTTGAACCCAACGGTTGGCCACTCAAAGTCACCTTGAACCCCTTCCAAAGATGATGGCACTCCAAAATTCCTCTTGAACCCAACGGTTGGCCACTCAAATCCATCTTGAACCCCTTCCAAAGTCAACGGTGCCCCAAAACTCTTCTTGAACCCAATGGTTGGCTTCTCAAAGTCCTCTTGAACCCAACGGTTGGCCACTCAAAGTCACCTTGAACCCCTTCCAAAGGTGATGGTGCCCCAAAATTGGGCTTGAACCCAACGGTTGGGTCCTCAAAGTCCTCTTGAACCCAACGGTTGGTCACTGAAATCCATCTTGAACCCCTTCCGAAGGTGATGGCACTCCAAAATTCATCTTGAACCCAACGGTTGGCGACTCAAATTCTTCTTGAACCCCTTCCAAAGGTGATGGTGCCCCAAAATTGGGCTTGAACCCAACGGTTGGCCACCCAAAGTCACCTTGAACCCCTTCCAAAGATGATGGCACCCCAGAATTCATCTTGAACCCAACGGTTGGCCACTCAAATCCATCTTGAATCGTTCCAAAGTCAACGTTTCCCCAAAATTCCTCTTGAACCCAACGGTTGGCCTCTCAAACTCACCTTGAACCTCTTCCAAAGTTGATGGTGCCCCAAAATCGGTCCTGACCCCACCGGTTGGCCCCTCAACTTCTCCGAAAACCCCGGGCCCCGCCCCCGAGCCTCCCCCGTTCCTGCCCCCAGGACCGGAAGCTGAGCAAGGCGGAGCAGCAGAGGTTCAAGGAGGAAGCGGAGATGCTGAAGGGCCTGCAGCACCCCAACATCGTCCGCTTCTACGACTCTTGGGAGTCCACGGTGAAGGGCAAGAAGTGCATCGTCCTGGTGACCGAGCTCATGACCTCCGGCACCCTCAAAACGTGAGCGGCGGGGGGCCGGAGGGGCGGCGGCGCCCCGGCGTTTGGGCTCCGCCCCTCGACCTTCCTGTAGGTATCTCAAGAGGTTCAAGGTGATGAAGCCCAAGGTTTTGAGGAGCTGGTGCCGGCAAATCTTGAAGGGGCTCCAGTTTCTCCACACGCGGACGCCTCCCATCATCCACCGGGACCTGAAGCGCGACAACATCTTCATCACCGGCCCCACCGGTTCCGTCAAGATCGGCGATTTGGGTTTGGCCACCCTCATGAGGACCTCCTTCGCCAAAAGCGTCATCGGTAAAGCGGGCGGTGGCGCGCAGTCGCCGTTGGCGCTTCGCCTTTGGGTGGAAGATCCCAAGAAGCTGAAGGGGAAGAGCGAGGAGAACGAGGCCATCGAGTTCAGCTTCGACCCGCGGGCCGACGTCCCCGAGGCGGTGGCCTCCGAGATGGTGAGGGGCGGGGCGGGAGGCAGACGGCCAACGGGAAAAGGGGTCGGGGGGGGGGCGGCGGCGGGTTGGGCGGAACGGGGAGGGAGGGCCCAAAGAGCCGGGGAGGCCTTGGGTGGGCTTCAACGTTGAGTTGAACCTTGTCTGAAGTTGGTGGCCCGCCAAAATTCGCCAAACGCCGACGGTTGGGCGCTCAAAGTTGAGTTGAAACCCTTCCAAAGCCAAAAAATCTCCAAATTCATGGTGGAACCCAACGGTTGGCCACTCAAAGTCAACTTGAACCCTTCCAAAGCCAACGATCCTCCAAATTCATGGTTGAACCCAATGGTTGGCCGCTCAAAGTCAACTTGAACCCTTCCAAAGCCAACGATCCTCCAAATTCGTGGTTGAACCCAACAGTTGGCCACTCAAAGTTGAGTTGAAACCCTTCCAAAGCCAACGATCCTCCAAATTCGTGGTTGAACCCAACCGTTGACCCTTCCAACTCTTCTTGAACCCTTCCAAAGCCAAAAAAATCTCCAAATTCGTGGTTGAACCCAACGGTTGGGCGCTCAAATCAACTTGAACCCTTCCAAAGCCACCGGGCCTCCAAATTCGTGGTTGAACCCAACAGTTGGCTGCTCAAAATTGAGTTGAAACCCTTCCAAAGCCAACGATCCTCCAAATTCGTGCTTGAACCCAACCGTTGACCCTTCCAACTCTTCTTGAACCCTTCCAAAGCCAACGATCCTCCAAATTCGTGGTTGAACCCAACGGTTGGCCACTCAAAGTCAACTTGAACCCTTCCAAAGCCAACGATCCTCCAAATTCGTGCTTGAACCCAACCGTTGACCCTTCCAACTCTTCTTGAACCCTTCCAAAGCCAAAAAATCTCCAAATTCGTGGTTGAACCCAACGGTTGGCCACTCAAAGTCAACTTGAACCCTTCCAAAGCCAACGATCCTCCAAATTCGTGGTTGAACCCAACGGTTGGCCAATCGAAGTTGAGTTGAAACCCTTCCAAAGCCACCGGGCCTCCAAATTCGTGGTTGAACCCAACGGTTGGCCACTCAAAGTTGAGTTGAAACCCTTCCAAAGCCAACGATCCTCCAAATTCGTGGTTGAACCCAACCGTTGACCCTTCCAACTCTTCTTGAACCTTTCCAAAGCCAACGGTCCCCCAAATTCGTGGTTGAACCCAACGGTTGGCCGCTCAAAGTCAACTTGAACCCTTCCAAAGTCAAAGATCCTCCAAAATCTTGGTGGAACCCAACGATTGGCCGCTCCCGTTGACCCCGCCCCCCCCCCCCGGCCAGGTGAAGTCGGGTTTCTTCCACGAGAGCGACTCCAAGGCCGTGGCCAAATCCATCCGGGACCGGCTGGCCTCGGTGAGGAGGACGAGGGAGAGGAAGCGGGCGGAGAACCGGGCCCCCCCCCGAAAACGAGGACGCCGAGCCCGACCAACATGGCCGCCGGGCCGGTGAGACCCCGCCCGCCCCCCCCTCTCCCCCACCGGCCGGGCGGCCGGCCCCGCCCACCCCTCCGAATCGCTCACCTCCGGTTGGTCCTCGGCAGGCGCCGGGTCGGCGGAGGACGGGCCTATCGCGGACGGCGGCGGGGCGCCCCCTAGTGGCGGGCCGGGGACGGGCGGAGGCGGCACGGCGGAGGAGGCACCGGGAGGTGACGGGGAACCGGGGACGCTGAACGCGGCGGCGGTGGCGTGGCCGCCCGGGGCGCCGGGGGTGCCACCAGTGCCAACTGGGATGCCACCAGCGCCAACTGGGATGCCACCAGCTCTGGGAGTGGCACCAGTTCCAGGGGTGCCACCGCAAACTGGGATGTCAGCGGTTCCAGGGGTGCCACCGCCAACTGGGGTGCCAGCGGTTCCAGGAATACCAGCGCCAACTGGGGTGCCACCAGTTCCAGGAATACCACCCCCAACTGGGATGCCACCAGTGCCAACTGGGATGCCACCAGTTCCAGGAATACCAGCGCCAACTGGGATGCCACCAGCGCCAACTGGGATGCCACCAGCGCCGGGAATACCAACGCCAACTGGGATGCCACCAGCGCCAACTGGGAAGCCACCAGTTCCAGGAATACCACCCCCAACTGGGATGCCACCAGCGCCAACTGGGATGCCACCAGTTCCAGGAATACCAGTGCCAACTGGGATGCCACCAGTTCCAGGAATACCAGCGCCAACTGGGGTGCCACCAGTTCCAGGAATACCACCCCCAACTGGGATGCCACCAGTGCCAACTGGGATGCCACCAGTTCCAGGAATACCAGCGCCAACTGGGATGCCACCAGCGCCAACTGGGATGCCACCAGTTCCAGGAATACCAGTGCCAACTGGGATGCCACCAGCGCCAACTGGGATGCCACCGGTTCCAGGAATACCAGCGCCAACTGGGATGCCACCAGCGCCAACTGGGAAGCCACCAGTTCCAGGAATACCACCCCCAACTGGGATGCCACCAGCGCCAACTGGGATGCCACCAGTTCCAGGAATACCAGTGCCAACTGGGATGCCACCAGCGCCAACTGGGATGCCACCAGTTCCAGGAATACCACCCCCAACTGGGATGCCACCAGCGCCGGGAATACCAGCGCCAACTGGGATGCCACCAGCACCAACTGGGATGCCACCAGTTCCAGGAATACCACCCCCAACTGGGATGCCACCAGTTCCAGGAATACCAGCGCCAACTGGGATGCCACCAGCACCAACTGGGATGCCACCAGTTCCAGGAATACCACCCCCAACTGGGATGCCACCAGTTCCAGGAATACCAGCGCCAACTGGGACGCCGCCAGCGCCAACTGGGACGCCACCAGCCCCGGAGCCGCCCCTCCTGCGCCCGCCCGACGCCTCCGACGCCAAACCCGAGCGCTCCCGCCAACGCCGGGCCTCCTGCCCGCGCCCCGAGAAGCTCGCGCGCTTCCAGCTCACCGTCCTGCAGGTGACGCGGGCCGCGCCGCCGCGGCGTCGTCGCCGCCGTGACGTCATCGCCGCCGTGACGTCATCGCCGCCGTGACGTTTGCAGGTGTCCTCGCCGGGGGACAACAGGGTGGAGTGCCGGCTGGAGACGCACGACGCCAAGACGGTGACCTTCAAGTTCGACGCCGACGCCCCCGAGGACATCGGGTGCTACATGGTGAGGCCCCGCCCCCCTTCCCGGCTGGCCCCGCCCCCCCTCCAAGCTGGCCCCGCCCCCTTCCCAGCTGACCCCGCCCCCTCCCACCAGGTGGAGGAGGGTTTCTTACTGGAGGGCGAGCGGGAGAAGTTCGTGGAGGAGCTGAAGGCCATCGCGGCGCGGGGGCTCGCCGGGGGCCCCTCCCCCGACACCCAGGTGCCCCTCCCCCCACCCCGGGGTCACCCCCCCCACCCCACCCGTTGACCCCGCCCCCCCCCCCCCACCTCCGTTTCCTCCCGCAGGCGGGACCTTCGGAGCAAGGAGGGGGCGGTGAGTAGCGGGGGAGGGGAAGGGTGGGGCGGGGGAGGGGTGGTGGCCGCCAAGCCCACCCTGATGGCCACGCCCCTCCCCCCCCCACCCAGGAGAAGGCCCCCCGCAGTCGTCGCCCGTGGGGCGCTGGAGGTTCTGCATCAACCGGCCCATCAGGAACCGGGAGGGGAGCGGTGGGTGGCCCTCAAGGGGACATTTTGGGGGGGAAGGGGGGCGGGGGGACACCCATGGGTGGCCCCTCCCCCCCCACCGCCCGCAGGGATTGAGGGGGGGACGTCACCTCCCCCGCAGGGCCCGGGGGTCCCACGCCCCACCGGCCAGGCCCGGGGACGGCCCCGGGGGACGCGGTCACGGGTGGTGGCCCTCAAGGGATGGTGGCCACTGGACCCCAAGAACCTGGTGGCCCTCAAGGGATGGTGGCCACTGGACGTCAAGAACCTGGTGGCCCTCAAGGGATGGTGGCCACTGGACGTCAAGAACCTGGTGGCCCTCAAGGGATGGTGGCCACTGGACATCACGAACTTGGTGGCCCTCAAGGGATGGTGGCCACTGGACCCCAAGAACCTGGTGGCCCTCAAGGGATGGTGGCCACTGGACCCCAAGAACCTGGTGGCCCTCAAGGGATGGTGGCCACTGGACGTCAAGAACCTGGTGGCCCTCAAGGGATGGTGGCCACTGGACCCCAAGAACCTGGTGGCCCTCAAGGGATGGTGGCCACTGGACCCCAAGAACCTGGTGGCCCTCAAGGGATGGTGGCCACTGGACGTCAAGAACCTGGTGGCCCTCAAGGGATGGTGGCCACTGGACCCCAAGAACCTGGTGGCCCTCAAGGGATGGTGGCCACTGGACCCCAAGAACCTGGTGGCCCTCAAGGGATGGTGGCCACTGGAGCTCAAGAGCCTGGTGGCCCTCAAGGGATGGTGGCCACTGGACATCACGAACTTGGTGGACCTCAAGGGATGGTGGCCACTGGAGCTCGAGAACCTGGTGGCCCTCAAGGGATGGTGGCCACTGGAGCTCAAGAGCCTGGTGGCCCTCAAGGGATGGTGGCCACTGGATGTGAAGAACCTGGTGGCCCTCAAGGATTTGTCACCACCGGACCCCAAGAGCCTGGTGGCCCTCAAGAGATGGTGGCCACTGGACCCCAAGAACTTGGTGGCCCTCAAGAGTTTGTCACCACTGGACCCCAAGAACCTGGTGGCCCTCAAGGGATGGTGGCCACCGGACCCCGAGAGCCTGGTGGCTCTGAAGGACCAGAGATGGCCACCCCTGGAGCGCTGGGGCAGGATGGACCTGGGGGCCCGGCGGTGGCTGTCCCCACGCCCAGTGACCTGGCCGTCCCCCAAGGACTGGAGATGACCGTCCCCAAGCCTCAAGAGCTGGATGGCCACCAGGCCGGTGTCCCCGGACAGCGAGAGCTCGGCGTCCCCCAAGGGCGGGGGCCAATCGGCACCGGAGCTGGGGAACAGGACACGCCCACGGGAGCAGAGGTGATTGTCCCCAACCCCCAGACCTTGGTGTCCCCCAAAAACCGTGGATGGCCATCTCCAACCCCAAGACCTTGATGTCCCCAAACCTTGGTGTCTCCAACCCCAAGACCTTGACGTCCCCAACTTCAAGACCTTGATGTCTCCAAGACCTTGGTGTCCCTCAACCCCAAGACCTTGATGTCCTCAAACCTTGATGTCCCTCAACCCCCAAGACCTTGATGTCCCCAAACCTTGATGTCCCTCAACCCCAAAACCTTGGTGTCCCTCAACCCCAAGACCTTGATGTCCCCAAAACCTTGGTGTCCCTCAACCCCAAAACCTTGACGTCCCCAACTTCAAGACCTTGATGTCCCCAAACCTTGATGTCCCTCAACCCCCAAAACCTTGATGTCCCAAGACCTTGATGTCCCCAAAACCTTGATGTCCCTCAACCCCAAAACCTTGATGTCCCCAAACCTTGGTGTCTCCAACCCCAAAACCTTGACGTCCCCAACTTCAAGACCTTGATGTCCCCAAACCTTGATGTCCCCAAGACCTTGGTGTCCCTCAACCCCAAGACCTTGATGTCCCTCAACCCCAAGACCTTGATGTCCCCAAACCTTGATGTCCCCGTGACCTTGCTGTCCCCGCCCCCGCCATTTTGGCCCCCCCCCCGATCGCCCTGTGCCCGCAGGCCCCCCGCCGCAGAGGAGCCGGGGCGCGCCGCCGCCCGGGGGGCCCCGGGCTGCCCCCCCGAAAAGCCCGGCCGGCGGGAGGGGCTGGGGCCGCAGGATCAGAACCTGGGCCCGGCGCCTGCGCCAGCCCCTTGCCGCGGGGGGCCCCCCGGCCAGGTAGGGTGGGGGTCTCCCCGATTTTTTCCCCCCTCCCCCCATTTATCACCCCCATTTTTAGCCCCCACTTCTCGCCCCCCCATTTCTACCCCTCACTTTCACCGCTTCCTCACCCCCCCCCCAAATTCTCCCCCCCATTTCCATCCCCAAATTCCACCCCCCCACTCACCCCTCTCTGTGCCCCCCCCCCCTTCCTGTCCCGCAGGGGGGGCGGAGGAACTCGGGGACCCCCCCGGCAGGGGCGCTGCCAGGTGGATGTTTGGGGGGGTGCAGGGACCCCAAATCCACCCCCGGGACCCCCAAAACTGCCCCCAGGGATCCCCAATTCCCCCCAAATGCACCCCAGGGATCCCAAAACTGCCCCGGGACCCCCAAAACTGCCCCCAGGGACCCCCAATTTCCCCCAAATGCACCCCAGGGATCCCAAAACCGCCCCGGGACCCCCCAAAACTGCCCCCAGGGACCCCCAATTCCCCCCAAATGCACCCCAGGGATCCCAAAACCGCCCCGGGACCCCCAAAACTGCCCCCAGGGACCCCCAATTCCCCCCAAATGCACCCCAGGGACCCCAAACTACCTCGGGACCCCCAAATTACTCAAGAGACCCCTCAGTTGCCCCCAGGGACCCCAAAACTGCCCCGGGACCCCCAAAACCGCCCCCAGGGACCCCCAATTCCCCCCAAATGCACCCCAGGGACCCCAAAACTGCCCCGGGACCCCCAAAACTGCCCCCAGGGACCCCCAATTCCCCCCAAATGCACCCCAGGGACCCCAAACTGCCCCGGGACCCCCAAAACTGCCCCCAGGGATCCCCAATTCCCCCCAAATGCACCCCAGGGACCCCAAACTGCCTCAGGACCCCCCAAATTACTCAAGAGACCCCTCAGTTGCCCCCAGGGACCCCCAAATCCAGGCCAGGGGACCCCAAATCCAGCCCAAGGACCCCCAAATCACCTCCAAGTACCCCAAAACTACCCCGGGGACCCTCCCCCATCTCCTACCCCCACTCTATCCCCCAGCCGCTACCACCCCCGAAAGCGATTGGAGGGGGGACCCCAGTTCGGGAAGCGAAAGCGGAGGGGGTGGGATTCGGGGGCCCCCACCCCCCGGAGCCCCCCCCCGCCCCCCGGCTCCCCCTCGTCCCCCATGAGCAGCGACGGGGACAGCGACCCCCGAGGACGAAGATTTACGGGTGCAGCTGCGAAGGCTGCGGGAAAAGTAAGTTTGGGGGGGTCCCGGGGGGGGTTTTGGGGGTCCCCACCCAATTTTGGGGTACCCCCCGACCCCCCCGCCCCCCCTTTTCAGGCACATCCAGGAGGTGGTGAGGTTGCGGGCGCAGCAGGACCGGGAGCTGCGGGAGCTGCACGAGCGGCTGCGGGCCCTGAAGGGAGCGCGGGGGGACCCCCAAAAATTGGGGGGCGCAGCCCCCACCGGGGAGTGCGGGGGAGCCCCCCTCATCATTGCCCCGGGGGATCCTCCCGCCGGCTGCGGGGCGCCAGGGGACGAGGACGGGGAAGGGGTGCGGCGGGGGACTGGTTTGGGGGGTGCAAGGGGGGGTTGGGGGGCAAGAGAGGATTTTGGGGGTGCAGGGGTGGGTTTTGGGGTGCAAGGAGGGGTTTTGGGGATGTAAGAGGGGGATTTTGGGGTAGTGGGAGGGGGTTTTGGGGTGCCCCATGCTCTGGGGAGGGATTTGGGGGTGGTGAGTGGAGGGTTTTGGGGTGTAAGGGGAGGATTTTGGGGTGTGGGAAGAGGTTTTGGGGTGTAAGGGGGGGTTTTGGGGGGCAAGGAGGGGACTTGGGGTGCCCCACGCTCTGGAAAGTGGATTTTTGGGGTGGTGGGTGGGGGATTTGGGGGTGTAAGGGGACGGTTTGGGGTGCCCCATGCTCTGGGGAAGAGGTTTTGGGGGTGCAAAGGGGGTTTTGGGGTGCAAAGGGGGTTTTAGGGTGCAGGGAGGGGGATTTGGGGTGCAAGGAGGGGTTTTGGGGTGCCCCATGCTCTGGGGAGGGGGTTTGGGGGTGGTGGGTGGGGGCTTTGGGGGTGCAGGGAGGGGTTTTGGGGTGCAAGGGGAGTTTAGGGTGCCACATGCTCTGGGAAGGGGATTTTGGGGTGCAGGGAGGGGGTTTTGGGGTGTAAGGGGGTGTTTTGGGGTACCCCATGCTCTGGGGAGGGGGTTTTGGGGGGCGTAAGGGGGATTTTGGGGCACAGGAAGCGGTTTGGGGGTTCAGGGTGCAATGGCACAGGGTTTTGGGGCGCTCTAGGAGGAGATTTAGGGGTACAGGGGGTTTTGGGGCTCCCCCTCCACCACCTCTCCCCAAACCCACCCCCTCCCCCCCCACAGGCCTCCCCAACCCCGTAGCCCCCCCAAAATCCCCCCGGCCCCCCCAAAAAAGGAGGTCTTCACCGACGACCTGCACCGGCTGGTGGACGAGTGGGTGCAGGACACAGCCCAGGTACAAAAAAAAAGGGGGGGGCCCTTCTTGCACCCCCTTTTTTGGGGTGCTGGGGGTCCCCAATATCTAAGCCCCCCCCTCTTTTTCTCCCCGAACCCCAAAATCCCACAGGGGACCTCGTCGTGGGTGGCCACCCTCCGCGGCGCCCGGATGAACCCCACAAAATTGGGGGGACCCCCTGCCCCAAAAACACCCCCCCTGGGGGGGGCTGCCCCCTCCCGCCTGGGGCTGAGTGAGGGGGGCCCCCCCGGTACCCTAAAACCCCCAAATCCCCTTGTTTTGCCCCCAAATCCCCCTATTTTGGGCCGTGTCCCCCCCTTTCTGCCCCCGCCACTGGGTGACCCCGATTTTCAGCCCCTAAATCACCACGTTGCACCCCAAAACCCCTTCGTTTTGCCTCCCCGTGGGGTGAACCCCACTTTTCAGCCCCAAAATTGCCACATTTTGCCCCCAAATCGCCTCATTTCACCCCAAAATCCACCTTTTTGGGGGCCTGCCCCCCTCCACGGCGTGACCTCAATTTTCAGCCCCCAAATCGCCTCGGTTTGCCCCTAAATCTCCTTTTTTTTTCCCGTTATCATGAGGTGAACTCCCTTTTTGGCCTCACTTCACCCCCAAATCCCCCTTTTTCGGGGCCTGACCCCAATTTTAGGCCTCAAAATCCCCTCATTTTGCCCCAAACTGTCCTTTTTTTTTTTTTTTTTTTTGCCCTGCCCACTTGAATCCCATTTTTGGACCCCAAACCCCCTTTTTTGGGGGCTCACTCCCCATTTTTGCCCCCCATGAGATAAACTCACTTTTTTGGTACCTAAAATCGCCTCATTTCACCTCAAACCCTCGTTTTTGGGCCTATTTCCCTTTTTGCCCCCGCCATATGGCCTCTCCGATTTTTACTCCCCAAATGGCCTTGTTTTGCCCCAAAATGCCATCGGTTGAACCCCAATCCCTCCCTCACCCCCTCATTTGCCCTGAAATCCATGGTTTTCTCCCCAAAACTACCGGGAGCCCCGAAACCGCTGGTTTTGCTCCAAACCCCCCTGCAGGCCTGTGATTCCCCTTAATGCGGCCATGGCAGGGGGGAACTGGCCGTACTGGTGTTACTGGTGTCCCCTCTCCTATACTGGTCACACTGGTGTGACTGCTCCTCCCCTATTTTACCCCCTCCCAGCCCATTTTTGGGTCATTTCTTCACTTTTTTCAGCCCATCTGCCTCACCCTTCACCAACCAGCGAGGTTTTTGGGGTGAGTTCCTGGATGTTCATGTTCTGGGGAGGAGGTGAGGTTTAATTTGGAGGTAGAAATTGTTATAAAGTGCGAAGAAAAAAAAGAAAATAATTGGAAAAAGAAGGAATAAAAGCGTGGCTGGTGGCCGCCGCTCTCAAGATGGCCGCTGCGACGCGCTCGCCCTTCCCAAGATGGCGGCTCCCGCCTCAAAATGGCGGCGCCCCCTTCCCGCGCTCCGCCTATGGGAGGCGGGAAAACGCGCCCTCCCCAAGATGGCGGCCGCGGCCCTTCCCAAGATGGCGGCGCGGCGCGACCAACATGGCGCCCGGGCCCCGCCCTCTCCCTCCCCGTTTCCGCGTTTGAATAAAACTTTACCGGGCGGCCGGAGCCGGGCAGGAGCCGCGGCGGCGGCGGCGGAACCGTAACCGGGCCGGGAACGGGCGGCGGTAACCGGGAGGTGGCGGTGGAACGGCCGGGAGAGGCCTCGGGCCTAGCCGGCGGGGCCCGCGGCCTGGTCGGGAGGCGGCGGTGGGGGACGCGCAGGCCTCGCGGCGCTGTAGGCCTCGAGGAGGGGGGGAAGCGGGACCCTATAGATTTTTAGGAGGGGGAAGGACCCTATAGAGGCGGCGGAGGGGGGTGCCGGGGCCCTATAGGCCCTTTGAGGACGGCCCGGGGGCTTGGGGCCCTATAGGCCGCTTTTTTTTTTTGCGAGGGTCTCGGGGCCCTATAGGCCTTTGGGGGGGGATCCCAGGGACCTATAGAGCCGGGGAGACCCTATAGAGCTTTTTGGGGGTGTCCTGCCGCTCTATAGGCGTTTTTGAGGGGATTTAGGGCCTTATAGAGCTGGGGGGACCCTGTAGGCCCTTTTGGGGTGATCCCAGAGCCCTATAGCACTGGTGAGACCCTATAGAACTTTCTAGGGGGTAACTTAAAAATCTATAGGGTAGGGATGACCTTATAGGATCTCCTGGGGGGATCTCAAGGCCCTGTAGAGCTGAGGAGACCCTATAGGTCGTTTTTGGGGTGTGCCAGGGATCTATAGGCACTTTTGGGGGGTGTCCCAGGGTCCTATAGAGCTGGGGACACCCTATAGGGCTTTTGGGGAGGGATCCCAGGGTCCTATAGGGCTGAGGAGACCCTATAGCCCCTTTTGGGGGGAACCCAGGGATCTATAGGCACTTTTGGGGGTGTCCCAGGGCCCTATAGAGTTAGAGAGATTCTATAGGTTCTTTTTTGGGCAGCGCAGGGCCCTATAGATCTCCAGCCCCCCTATAGACCCTCGCAGGGGGTGCCCCAGGCCCCTATAGATCTGGGGGGGGGGGGTGTCATCCCTGAGTCCCTATAGGGGCTGGGAGCCTATAGGGTGGGTTCTATAGGGGGTCACCTATAGAAAAGCCCCAAGGGGGTTCCGCAGGCGGGGGGGCGCGGATGTCCCGGGCTGGGGGGGTTCTATAGGGGCAGGGCGGGCCCTATAGGGGCGGGGCGGGGGGGGGCCATGGCCTCGGTGCCCGTGTACTGCCTGTGCCGCCTGCCCTACGACGTCACCCGCTTCATGATCGAGTGCGACGGCTGCCAGGACTGGTTCCACGGCAGGTGGGCGCTGGGGGGGCACTGGGGGGTGACTGGGATGGACTAGGAGGTGACTGGGAGGGATTAGGGGACACTGGGATAGACTGGGAGGTGACTGGGATGGACTAGGAGGTGACTGGGAGGGATTAGGGGACACTGGGATAGACTGGGAGGTGACTGGGATGGACTAGGAGGTGACTGGGAGGGATTAGGGGACACTGGGAGGTGACTGGGATGGACTGGGAGGCAACTGGGACGGACTGGGAGGTGACTGGGAGGGATTAGGGGACACTGGGATAGACTGGGAGGCGACTGGGATGGACTAGGATGTGACTGGGAGGGATTAGGGGACACTGGGATGGACTGGGAGGCGACTGAGATGGACTAGGAGGTGACTGGGAGGGATTAGGGGACACTGGGAGGTGACTGGGATGGACTGGGGAGGCGACTGGGATGGACTAGGAGGTGATTGGGAGGGATGAGGGGACACTGGGATGGACTGGGAGGCGACTGGGATGGACTAGGAGGTGACTGGGAGGGATTAGGGGACACTGGGAGGCGACTGGGAGGCGACTGGGATGGACTAGGAGGTGATTGGGAGGGATTAGGGGACACTGGGAGGTGACTGGGGTGGACTGGGAGGTGACTGGGAGGGATTAGGGGACACTGGGATAGACTGGGATGGACTAGGGGGTGACTGGGAGGGATTAGGGGACACTGGGAGGTGACTGGGGTGGACTGGGAGGTGACTGGGAGGGATTAGGGGACACTGGGATAGACTGGGATGGACTAGGAGGTGACTGGGAGGGATTAGGGGACACTGGGGGGCACTGGGAAGGACTGGGGGGCACTGGGATAGACTGGGAGGCGACTGGGAGGGACTGGGGGGTGACTGGGAGGGGTAGGGGACACTGGGATGGACTAGGGGGATGAGGAGAGGGCACTGGGAGGGACTAGGGGCTGCTGGGAGGGATGGGGAGGGACTGGGAGGCGAGTGGGAGGGACTGGAGGGACTGTGGGGCTACTGGGAGGGGACTGGGAGTGACTGGGGAGCACTGGGATGGACTGGGGGGTGACTGGGGTCGACTGGAGGCACTGGGAGGTTGTGGGGCATTACTGGGAGGGTTACTGAGGGGTGCTGGGCAAACTGGGAGGCACATAGGGAGCTCTACGCTTGGCATTTTGGGGCGTGGAGAGTTACTGGGAGGGCGCGGGGTGTTACTGGGGGGCACTGGGAGGGTGCGGGGGTTACTGGGGGGTTACTGGGAGGCACTGGGAGGCCTGAGCGGGGGTCCCCGCAGCTGCGTGGGGGTGGAGGAGGAGGCGGCGGCCGACATCGACCTGTACCACTGCCCCAAGTGCGAGGTGCTGCACGGCCCCTCCGTCAGTGAGTCCCCTGCGGCGCTATAGGGGCCGGGGGGCGCGGGGGGGCGCGGGACGTATGGGGAGGGGGGTGGGGGGGGGCTGCCTGGGCCGCTTGCCCCGTAGGGGGCCGTAGGGGATGGGGGTCTGGGCCGTATGGGGCCCTGTAGGAGCAGATCGGGACCTATAGCACCAGATCGGGACCGTATAGGGCCCTATAGCACCAGATTGGGACCCTATAGAACCAGATCGGGGCCCTATAGGGCCCTATAGCACCAGATTGGGACCCTATAGCAGCAGATTGGGGCCCTATAGGATCCTATAGGACCAGGTTTGGGCCCTATAGGAGCAGATTGGGACCCCATAGGGCCCTATGGAACCAGATTGGGACCCTATGGAACCAGATTGGGACCCTATAGCAGCAGATTGGGGCCCTATAGGATCCTATAGGACCAGGCTTGGGCCCTATAGGAGCAGATTGGGACCCCATAGGGCCCTATAGCACCAGATTGGGACCCTATAGAACCATATTGGGACCCTATGGAACCAGATTGGGACCCTATAGGGCCCTATAGCACCAGATTGGGACCCTATAGAACCGGGTTGGGACTCTATAGGGCCCTATAGCACCAGATCAGGAGCCTATAAGAGCAGATCAAGACCCTATAGAACCAGATTGGCACCCTGTAGGGCCCTATAGCACCAGATCAGGACCCTATAGCAGCAGATTGGGGCCATGTAGCACCAGATTGGGACCCTATAGAACCAGGTTGGGATCTTATAGAACCAGATTGGATCCCTATAGGACTGTATAGGAGCAGATCAGGACCCAATAGGGCCCTATAGCACCAGATTGGGACCGTATAGCACCAGATTGGGACCCTATAGCAGCAGATTGGGGCCCTGTAGCACCAGATCGGGACCTTATAGGGCCTTTAGAACCATATTGGGACCATATAGAACCAGATTGGGACCCTGTAGGGTCCTATAGGACCAGATCTGGGCCCTATAGGAGCAGATCAGGACCCTATAGAACCAGATTGGGGCCCTATAGGGCCTTATAGCACCAGTTTGGGACCCTATAGGACCAGGTCTGAGCCCTGTAGGACCAGATTGTGACCCTATAGGGCCCTATAGCACCAGATTGGGACCCTATAGCACCAGATTGGGACCCTGTAGGGCCCTATAGGAGCAGATTGGGACCATATAGAACCAGTTTGGGACCCTGTAGGGCCCTATAGAACCAGATTGGGACCGTATAGAACCACATTGGGACCCTATGGGATCCTATAAGACCAGGTCTGGGCCGTGTAGGAGCAGATCGGGACCCTGTAGGGCCCTATAGGACCGGATTGGGACCGTATAGGGCTGTATAGCACCACATTGGGCCCCTGTAGGGCCCTGTAGCACCAGACTGGGAACCTATAGCGCTCTATAGCACCAGATGGGGACCCTATAGGGCGGGGGACATATGGGGAGGGGGTGGGGGGGGGTCCTGCTGCGATGGTTTCCCCTATGGGGCAGTATAGCGGTGAGTTGGGGTCAGATCTGGGCCATATAGAGATGCATAGAATCACGTACGGGCCCTATAGGGTCAGATTGGGACCTTCTAAGGGTGTGTAGGGGTACATTGGGGCCTTATAGGGCCATATGGGGCCGGTGCTATATGGGGCTGGGGCTGGACCCCCTATGGGGCCATATGGGGCCGGGAACGTATAGACCCGGGACTGGTCCCCAGTCGGGATCGCACGGGGACCGGGCCGGTTCCCCTGGTCGTACGGGGTGGGGGGGGCTATACGGGCCCGGCACCCTATAGATCCATAGGGCCCCGGGTCCGTATGGATCTCTACGCGCCCTCCCCCCGCAGTGAAGCGCCGCCGGGGGCCCCCGAAAGCCGCCGAGCCGGAGCCGCCGCGCCCCGTCCGCACCGGCAGCGCCCAGTTCGTCCGCGAGCTGCGCGGCCGCACCTTCCCCAGGTGAGGGGGCCCTATAGGCGCCCACCCTATAGGCGCCCACCCTATAGGGGCCCACCCGCTATAGGGGGGCTCGGCGGGCTCCGCTCCTCAGGGGTGGGGCTGGTCCGTACTGGGAGGGGGGGTGGCCCTGAGGGGGTACGGGGGGGTGTTTCCCTCGCCTATAGGCGCTATAGGGGTGGTTGGGGCGCTATAGAAACCCCGGAGGTCCCTTACAGGATCTATAGGCGCCGCGTGGTGCGTTACAGCGCCGTAGGAGCGCCGCGGAGCTGCTGTAGGTTCTGCGCTGTCGCGTCCAGGAGCCTTCTAGAGCCGTTATGGGATCTATAGGGGCCATGACACCCGTCAGGGTGCCGTATAGGAACCTATAGAACCCCCAGCGCTCAGCAGAACCCTATAGAAACCCCATAAAACCCCTATAGAACCTATAGGCGCTCTGCCACCCGTCGTCCGACTCGAGAGCTCCATGAAACCTTGATAAAACTTAAGCGTTGTTCCTATAGGAACCCTATAGAACGGTTACGAGAGCTGCTATAGGGGCCTTAGCAGCCCATTATAGGATCTATAGGTCCCACCTCCCTCTTTGGGCCACCCTAGGCGCCCACCGGAGCTGCTGGAGGTTCTCCGCGACCATCTCCAGATGTTCCTCCACCCCTTTATGGGTTCTATAGGGCCCACACCACCGTGAAGGTGCCGTATGGGAGCCTATAGGACCTGCAGCGCTCATCAGAGCGCTATAGGAACCCTGTAGAAGCAGTATAGGATCTATAGGAGCTCCGTCATCCATCAGGCCAACGCAGGAGCTCCGCGAAGCCATCTTGGCGCTGGTCCGTCACCCGTCCCGGCACCGTATAGGCACCCTACAGGCCTTGCGTTGGGTGGTGGGGCTCTATAGGGCCCCTGGCAGCCCATTATAGGATCTATAGGCCCCACCCCCCTCTTTGGACCACCCTAGGAACCCACCAGGTTCTCCACGACCATCTCCAGATCTTCCTCCACCCCTTCCAACTTGGGTTGTCCGGCGCGCGGGGGGGGGGGGGGGGGGCTCCGGGGCGCCACAGGGGGTCCGTAGGGTGCTATAGGTGCTCCGTAGGGCGCTATAGGGACCCCCCAACCCCCCGCAGCGCCGACGAGGTGCTGCTGCGGCCCAGCGGCGCCCAGCTGACGGTGGAGTACCTGGAGGAGAAGACCTTCAGCGTCCCCATCCTGGTGGCCCGCAAAGAAGGCTTGGGGATGACGCTGCCCCCCGCCACCTTCACCCCCCGCGACGTCGAGCACTACGTGGGTGAGTTTTGGGTGGGGAGGGGGGGGGGGTCGGGGTGCCCCCACCCCGGTTTTCTATAGGGGGCGGGGCTTGTCGCCCGTAGGGGCGGAGAAGGTGATCGACGTCATCGACGTGGGGCGGCAGGCCGACTGCCGCATGCGCCTGGGGGATTTCGTCGCCTACCTGGGGGGCGGCCGGCGCGACCGCGTGCTCAACGTCATCAGCCTGGAGTTCTCCGACACCCGGTGGGTGCCTTCCCAGTACGGCCCAGTATAAACCAGTAACCTCCCGGCGCGGCACTGGCGTCCTTTCAGAGCGTCTGCGGTCCCCGCCGTGGTGGACTTATGACACTGGGACCCCCCGGAACCAGTGTCGCCCCCCCGGGTGGGTCCTGTGTCCCCAGGGACCTTCCCAGTATGTCCCAGTATATCCCAGTAAGCCCCAGTGCATCCCTGGTCTAATTTCTGAGCGGCCCTGGTCGCCACGATGGGACGTCTTGGCTCCCCCCCCCACCCAGGACCCCCCTGGGACCCACTCCAGGACCAGTGTCACCCCCCCGGGTGGGTCCTGTGTCCCCAGGGGCTCTCCCAGTACAAACCAGTAACCTCCCAGTGCATCCCTGATGTCCTCCCAACAACTCCACTATGGGACATCTCTGGTCCCTTCCTGCCCCGGGACCCCCGCCAGAACCAGTGTCGCTCCCCCGGGTGGGTCCTGTGTCCGCAGGGACCCTCCCAGTAGATCCCAGTACAAACCAGTAACCACCAGTGCATCCTTGCTCCTCCCTCACGGGACGTCTGCGGTGCCTCCCATCCCAGGGACCCCTCCTGGGCCCCCCCCGTCCCAATTCCCCCCCGAATCTGCCCCCCACCCCCTCCCCATCCCCAGGGACCCCTCCCAGTTCTGAGTCCTCCCCCTCCCCAAAACCAGTTCCCCCTCCCTCTTCCCATTTCCCCCCTCCCCCCAAACTGGGGCTCCCCGGGGGCTCCCCCCACCCCAGTGACCCCACACACACCCCAATAACCACCCCCCCAATATCCCCCCACCCCAGTATCCCCCCAGAGACCCCTCCCCAATTCAGAGTCCTCCCCCACCATCCCCTCCCCGAAACCAGTTTCCCCTCCCTCTCCCCATTTCCCACCTCCCCCCAAACTGGGGGTCCCCAGGGGCTCCCCCGCTCCCAGTAACCCCCCAATATCCCCCCCACCCCAGTATCCCCCCAGGGACCCCTCCCCAATTTGGAGTCCTCCCCCACCATCCCCTCCCCCAAAACCAGTTTCCCCTCCCTCTCCCCATTTCCCACCTCCCCCCAAACTGGGGCTCCCCCAGCGTGTCCCCCCGCTCCCAGTAACCCCCCTGCGCCCCCCCCCAGCCTGTCGAACCTGGTGGAGACCCCCCGCATCGTGCGGAAGCTGTCGTGGGTGGAGAACCTGTGGCCGGGGGAGTCGGCGTGCGAGCGGCCCAGCGTGCAGAAGTACTGCCTGATGGGCGCGCGCGACAGCTACACCGACTTCCACATCGACTTCGGGGGCACCTCCGTCTGGTACCACGTCCTCCGGGTACGCCGGGGGGGTTCGGGGGGGGTTAGGTGGGGTTTGGGGGGGGATTTGGGGGGGATTTGAGAGATTTGGGGGGTTAGGCGGGGTTTAAGGGGGATTTGGGGGGGATTTGAGGGAGATTTGGGGGGTTAGGCGGGGTTTAAGGGGGATTTTGGGGGGATTTGGGGGAGATTTGGGGGGTTAGGCGGGGTTTAAGGGGGGATTTGGGGGGGATTTGGGGGAGATTTGGGGGGTTAGGCGGGGTTTGGGGGGGATTTGGGGGGAGATTTGGGGGGTTAGGCGGGGTTTAAGGGGGATTTGGGGGGGATTTGAGGGGGAGTTTGGGGGTTAGGCGGGGGTTTAAGGGGGATTTGGGGGGATTTGAGGGAGATTTGGGGGGTTAGGTGGGGTTTAAGGGGGGATTTCGGGGGGATTTGGGGGAGATTTGGGGGGTTAGGTGGGGTTTAAGGGGGATTTCGGGGGGGATTTGAGGGAGATTTGGGGGGTTAGGCGGGGTTTAAGGGGGATTTCGGGGGGATTTGAGGGAGATTTGGGGGGTTAGGCGGGGTTTAAGGGGGATTTCGGGGGGATTTGGGGGAGATTTGGGGAGGGGGTTAGGCAGGGGTTTAAGGGGGATTTGGGGGGATTTGGGGGAGATTTGGGGGTTAGGCGGGGTTTGGGGGGATTTGAGGGAGTTTTGGGGATTAGGCGGGGTTTAAGGGGGATTTGGGGGAGATTTGGGGGTTAGGCGGGGTTTAAGGGGGATTTCGGGGGGTTAGGTGGGGTTTAAGGGGGATTTCGGGGGGATTTGAGGGAGATATGGGGGGTTAGGTGGGGTTTAAGGGGGATTTGGGGGGATTTGGGGGTTAGGCGGGGTTTAAGGTGGATTTGGGGGGGATTTGGGGGAGATTTGGGGGTTAGGCGTGGTTTAAGGGGGATTTGGGGGGGGATTTGAGGGAGATGTGGGGGGTTAGGCGGGGTTTAAGGGGATTTGGGGGAGATTTTGGGGGTTCGGTGAGGTTTAAGGGGGTTTGGGGGGGGATCTGGGGGGGATTTGGGGAGTTAGGCAGGGTTTAAGGTGGATTTAGGGGGGATCTGGGGGTAATTTGGGGGGTTAAGAGCGGTTTAACGGGTATTTAGGTAGGTTTTGGGCCACTAGGCTGGGTTTAAGTTGGATTTAGGAGCAGTTTGCCTGCTTAGGCAGGGTTTAAGTCCAATCTAGCCAGGTTTTTTGCGTTCTAGGCGGGGTTTAAGACCGATTTGAGCGGGTTTTCGGGGGGCTGGGCCTATTTAGGTGGGATCTGGGGGTTAGGCGGGGTTTAAGGCGGGTTTAGGGGGTCTCTAAGCTGCCCCCGCGCCCCCCAGGGCGAGAAGATCTTCTACCTGGTGCGGCCCACGGCGGCCAGCCTGGCGCTGTTCGAGGCCTGGAGCAGCTCGCGGCAGCAGGCCGAGCTTTTCTTCGGCGACCAGGCCGACCGCTGCTACCGCTGCCCGCTGCGCCAGGGCCAGACGCTCTTCATCCCCACCGGTAAACCAGTTGGGACCAGTTTGGGGGGGGGGGGGATACTGGGAGCCCCAGTATCCCCCGGCGCGCCCCCCCAGCCCGGTGGATTTGTGCCCCCCGCCCCCAGGTTGGATCCACGCCGTGCTGACCCCCGTCGACTGCTTGGCCTTCGGGGGGAACTTCCTGCACAGCCTCAACATCGACATGCAGCTCAGGTACGCGTGCGTCCCAGTATAAACCAGTACAAACCAGTACAAACCAGTAACCTCTCAGTGCGTCCCTGGTGTCTGCTATGGGACATCTCTGTTCCTTCCCAGTCCGGGACCCCGCTGGGACCCCTCCCAGCACGAGTGTCACCCCCCCCCAGGGGGATCTTGTGTGCCCAGGATCTCTCCCAGTATGTCCCAGTACAAACCAGTAACCTCCCAGTGCGTCCCTGGTGTCTGCTATGGGACATCTCTGCTCCTTCCCAGTCCGGGACCCCGCTGGGACCCCTCCCAGCACGAGTGTCACCCCACCCCCAGGGGGATCTTGTGTGCCCAGGATCCCTCCCAGTATGTCCCAGTACAAACCAGTAACCTCCCAGTGCGTCCCTGCTCTAATTTCTCGGTGTCCCTGGTTGCCACCGTGGGACATTTTGCCCCGCCCCCCCCGCCCAGGACCCCCCTGCGACCCCCCCCCCCGAACCAGTGTCACCCCCCGGGGGGGGGGGGGTCCGGTGTCCGCAGGGACCCTCCCAGTAGATCCCAGTACAAACCAGTAACCCCCAGTGCCTCCCCTGCTCCTCCCTCACGGGACGTCTGCCGTCCAATTCCCCCCAAATCTGCCCCCCACCCCCTCCCCAGGGACCCCTCCCTGGGGGCTTTTTTTGGGGGGGGGGGTCTTGGGGGTCCGCTGAGGCGTTTGGGGGGGGGCTGGGGGGGTTTTGGGGGGGGGGGTTTCAGGGTTTTGGGGGGTTTTGGGGGGTGGAGGGGTGTTTTGGGGGGTTAGGCAGGGTTTAAGCTGGGTTTGGGGGGGATTTGGGGGTTAGGCGGGGTTTAAGGTTGATTTGGGGGGTGATTTTGGGGATTAGGTGGCGTTTAAGGTGGATTTGGGGAGTTAGGCGGGGTTTAAGGTTGATTTGGGGGGGATTTGGGGGGTTAGGCGGGATTTAAGGTAGATTTAGGGTGGGATTTGGGGGTTAGGTGGGGTTTAAGGTTGATTTGAGGGAGATTTTGGGCATTAGGCGGGGTTTAAGGTGGATTTGGGGGGATTTGGGGGGTTAGGCGGGATTTAAGGTTGATTTGAGGGGGATTTGGGGGGTTAGGCGGGGTTTAAGGTTGATTTGAGGGGGATTTGGGGGGTTAGGCGGGGTTTAAGGTTGATTTGGGGGGGATTTGGGGGGTTAGGCAGGATTTAAGGTAGATTTAGGGTGGGATTTGGGGGTTAGGTGGGGTTTAAGGTTGATTTGGGGTGAGATTTGGGGGGTTAGGCGGGGTTTAAGGTTGATTTGAGGGAGATTTTGGGCATTAGGCGGGGTTTAAGGTGGATTTGGGGGGATTTGGGGGGTTAGGCGGGATTTAAGGTTGATTTGAGGGGGATTTGGGGGTTAGGCGGGGTTTAAGGCTGATTTGGGGGGATTTGGGGGGTTAGGCAGGATTTAAGGTAGATTTAGGGTGGGATTTGGGGGTTAGGTGGGGTTTAAGGTTGATTTGAGGGAGATTTTGGGCATTAGGCGGGGTTTAAGGTGGATTTGGGGGGTTAGGCAGGGTTTAAGGTGGGTTTAGGGTGGGATTTGGGGGTTAGGCGGGATTTAAGGTTGATTTGAGGGGGATTTGGGGGGTTAGGCGGGGTTTAAGGTTGATTTGGGGGAGAATTTGGGGGGTTAGGCGGGGTTTAAGCTGGGTTGGGTGGGAATTTGGGGGTTAGGCGGGGTTTAAGCTTGATTTGGGGAGTTAGGCGGGGTTTAAGCTGGGTTTTGGCGGAGTTTTTGGCCAGGCCGCGTGGATTTTGGGCGTTTTCGGGCGGTTTTTTGGGGGTTGGGGATTTTTGGGGGGATCTTTGCGTGGGGGGGGGTCCGGGGGGTCCGTGGGGCGCCCCCCGACCCCCGCGTCCCCCCGTCCCCCAACCCCAGGGCGTACGAGCTGGAGCGGCGCCTGAGCACGGCCGAGCTGTTCCGCTTCCCAAATTTCGAGACGATCTGCTGGTACGTGGGCCGGCACCTGCTGGACACCTTCCGAGGTGGGTCCCGCCCCGGGGCGGGGGTCCCGGGGGTCCTCAGCCCCGTTTTGGGGGGGTCCCGGGGGTCCTCAAGCCCATTTTTGGGGGTCCCAGGGGGTCTTGGGGGTCTTGAACCCTGTTTTGAGGGAGCTTGGGGGTCCTCAACCTCATCTCGGGGGGTTTGGGGGTCCTCAACCCCGTTTTGGGGGTCCCAGGGGGTCTTTGGGGGTCCTCGACCCCATTTTGGGGGTCCCAGGGGGTCTTGGGGGTCTTGAACCCCGTTTTGAGGGGAGCTCGGGGGTCCTCAACCTCATCTCGGGGGGTTTGAGGGTCCTCAGCCCCATCTTGGAGGGCTTTTGGGGGTCCTCAACCCCATTTTGGGGGTCCCAGGGGGGTCTTTGGGGGTCTTGAACCCCATTTTGGGGGTCTCAGGGGGGTCTTTGGGGGTCCTCAACCCCATTTTGGGGGTCCCAGAGGGGTCTTGGGGGTCTTGAACCCCGTTTTGAGGGGAGCTTGGGGGTCCTCAACCTCATCTCGGGGGGTTTTGAGGGTCCTCAACCCCGTTTTGGGGGTCCCAGGGGGTCTTTGGGGGTCCTCAACCCCATTTTGGGGGTCCCAGGGGGGTCTTGGGGGTCTTGAACCCCGTTTTGAGGGGAGCTCGGGGGGTCCTCAGCCCCATCTTGGGGGGGTTTTGGGGGGTCCTCGACCCCATTTTGGGGGTCCCAGGGGGGTCTTTGGGGGTCCTCAACCCCATTTTGGGGGTCCCAGGTCAGTATTTGGGGGTCCTCAACCCCATTTTGGGGGTCCCAGCGGGGTCTTGGGGGTCTTGAACCCCGTTTTGAGGGGAGCTCGCGGGTCCTCAGCCTCATCTCGGGGGGGTTTTGGGGGTCCTCAGCCCCATTTTGGGGGTCCCAGGGGGGTCTTTGGGGGTCTTGAACCCCATTTTGGGGGTCTCAGGGGGTCTTTGGGGGTTCTCAACCCCATTTTGGGGGTCTCAGGGGGTCTTTGGGGGTTCTCAACCCCATTTTGAGGGGAGCTTGGGGGTCCTCAACCCCATTTTGGGGGTCCCGGGGGGGTCCTCAACCCCATTTTGGGGGTCCCGGGGGGGTCTTGGGGGTCTTGAACCCCATTTTGGGGGTCCCGGGGGGGCTCTTTGGGGTTCCCAGTCCCATTTTGGGGGGCTTGGCTACCCCATGAGGGTCTTTGGGGGTCCCAATCCCATCCTGGGGGCTTTTGGGGGGCTCCCGGTCCAATTTTGGGGGGTCCCACCCCCATTTTGGGGGGTCCCACCCCCATTTTGGGGCGTCCCATCCCAGTTTGGAAGCTCCCATCCCACTTTGGGGGGTGTCCCACCCCAGTTCGGGCCTCCCATCCCCTTCCTGGGGCGCTCAGGCCTCTCCCGGGGGTCCCGCTCCCACCCTGGCCCTCCGCTGATTTTTTTTTGGGGGGGTCGCCCACCCTGTACCCCGCTTCGAGGTGAGGGGGGTCCCCAAAAATTTTGGGGTCCCCCCCGCCCAGGGTTGCGGGAAAACCGCCGGCACCCCGCCGCCTACCTGGTGCACGGGGCCAAGGCGCTGACGGCCGCGTTCCGGGCCTGGACCCGCAAGGAGGTGACATTTTGGGGGGTCGGGGGGGGGGGGGGCGCGGAATTTGGGGGGGCCCCCTGAAGATTTTGGGGGGGTCCTGGGGCGATTTGGGGGGGGGTTTTGGGGGGGCTACTGGGGGATTTTGGGGGGCTACTGGGTGATACAGGCAGGTTTTGGGGGGAGGGGGTTGTTTTTTGGGGGGTGCCCCCGTTTTTGGAGGGCCCCTGCATTTTTAGGGGGGCCCCGGGGGGGCCCCCTGAAGATTTTGGGGGGTCCGAGGCAATTTGGGGGGGTCCCGGGGGGTGTTGGGGGGGCTACTGGGGGATTTTGGGGGCTACTTGGGTGGATACTGGTTTGGGGGGGAGGTTTTTAGGGGGGTCCCCCCGTTTTTAGGGGGCCCCTGCATTTTGGGGGGGCCCCTGCAGATTTGGGGGGCCCCTGGGGATTTTGGGGGGCCCCTGGGGATTTTGGGGGGGCTCCAGGTGATTTTGGGGGGTCCCGGGGGGTTTGGGGGTAACTGGGATGGGCTCAGCCAGGTTTTTTTTTGTGGGGGGAGGTTTTTTGGGGGGGGTCTCTCCATTTTTGGGGGGGGTCCCCCCGGTTTGGGGGGTCCCAGCGGGGTGAGGGGGGGTCCGAAGGGGGGTCCCCCCATTTTTAACGCCCCCCCCCAAAATGGAGGTGCTGGGGGAGCACGAACACGAGATCCCCGACACTGTGCGGCCCGGGCAGCTCATCAAGGAACTGGGCAGGGAGATCCGGCTGGTGGAGGTACTGGGAGCACTGGGAGGGGCTGGGAGGGGCTGGGGGGGCACTGGGATGGACTGGGAGGGGCTGGGGGGCACTGAGAGGGCCTGGGGGGTCACTGGGATTGACTGAAGGGGTTACTGGGAGGGACTGGGAGGGGACTGGGAGGGGCTGAGGGGGCACTGGGAGGGATTGGGGGACTGGGAGGGGCTGGGAGGTACTGGGAGGGGCTGGGAGGCACTGGGATGGGATAAGGGGAGAACTGGGAGGGCTCTGGGAGGGACTGAAGGGGTTACTGGGAGGGACTGGGAGGGGACTGGGATGGACTGGGAGGGGCTGAGGGGGTACTGGGAGGGGCTGGGAGGCACTGGGATGGGACTAAGGGAGGAACTGGGAGGGGCTGGGAGTGGACTGGGAGCGGCTGAGGGGGCACTGGGAGGGGCTGGGAGGCACTGGGATGGGATAAGGGGAGAACTGGGAGGGGCTGGGGGGCACTGGGAGGGACTGAAGGCGTTACTGGGAGGGACTGGGAGGGGACTGGGATGGACTGGGAGGGGCTGAGGGGGCACTGGGAGGGGCTGGGGTAGGACTGGGAGGGGCTGGGGGGGACTGGGAGGGATACAGGGGGGGGACTGTAGAGGGGCTGGGGGGGACTGGGAGGGATTGGGGCGGGACTGGGAGGGGCTGAAGGGGCACTGGGAGGCACTGGGGGGGTGTCAAGAAGCTTTGTGGGGTCACTGGGGGCTACTGGGAGGCACTGGGAGTTACTGGGTGGCATTGGGTGGGTGTCAAGAAGCTTTGGGGAGTTACTGGGAGTTACTGGGAGGGACTGGGAGCACGGTACAGGGTCACTGGGGGGTTGTAGAGCAGATGTGGGGGTTACTGGGAGGAACTGGGACTTACTGGGAGGGACTGGGAGCCCGGTACAGGGTCACTGGGGGGTTGTAGAGCAGATGTGGGGGTTACTGGGAGGAACTGGGAGTGACTGGGCGGCACTGGGAGCCCCTTCCCCCCCCCCCGCAGGAGCTGTTCCAGCAGAGCGCCGGGAAATCGGGGTCCCCCTACGGCCCCCCCGGGGGCCCCGCCCCCCTCGCCGACCCCCCCGAAAAAGGGGGCCCCCCGCAAGCCCCCCCCCGCCGAGGGGGGGCCCCCAAACCCCCCCCCCCCCCGCGCCCGGGAGGAGGAGGTGAGTGGGGGGGGGGAGGGGGGGGGGGGGGGGGGGGGGTGGTGGGGAGACCCCCCGGTAAATTTTGGGGTGCCCCCTCCCCGCTTTCCCAGTTTGACCCCCCCAGTTCCAGTCCGGAGGAGACGGACCCCGAGTCGGAGGGGGACCCCCAAATTCTGCTGGCCAATGGCGCGGCCCGGTGAGGCGGGGGGGACTGGGGGGCACTGGGAGGGGAACTGGGGGGCACTGGGAGGGACTGGGGGGCACTGGGAGGGAACTGGGGGGCACTGGGAGGGACTGGGGGGGAGATTTTGGGGCTGGGGGGAGACCTGGGGGGCACTGGGAGGAACTGGGGGGCACTGGGAGCACTGGGGGGAACTGGGGGGGAGATTTTGGGGCTGGGGGGAAACTGGGGGGCACTGGGAGAGACTCGGGGGGAGATTTTGGGGCTGGGGGGAGACCTGGGAGGCACTGGGAGGGAACTGGGGGGCACTGGGAGGGACTGGGGGGAACTGGGGGGCACTGGGAGGAACTGGGGAGGGAGATTTTGGGGCTGGGGGGAAACTGGGGGGCACTGGGAGGTACTGGGGGGAGATTTTGGGGCTGGGGGGAAACTGGGGGGCACTGGGAGGTACTGGGGGGGATTTTGGGGCTGGGGGGGGAACTGGAGGGCACTGGGAGGGACTGGGGGGGAGATTTTGGGGCTGGGGGGAAACTGGGGGGCACTGGGAGGGACTGGGGGGGAGATTTGGGGGCTGGGGGGAACTGGGGGGCACTGGGAGGTACTGGGGGGAGATTTTGGGGCTGGGGGGAAACTGGGGGGCACTGGGAGGAACTGGGGGGGGGAGATTTTGGGGCTGGGGGGAAACTGGGGGGCACTGGGAGGGACTGGGGGGAGATTTGGGGGCTGGGGGGAAACTGGGGGGCACTGGGAGGGACTGGGGGGAGATTTGGGGGCTGGGGGGGGAACTGGGGGGCACTGGGAGGAACTGGGGGGGATTTTGGGGCTGGGGGGGGAACTGGGGGGCACTGGGAGGGACTGGGAAGGGAGATTTTGGGGCTGGGGGGAACTGGGGGGCACTGGGAGGAACTGGGGGGGAGATTTTGGGGCTGGGGGGGCACTGGGAGGGACTGGGGGGGGGATTTTGGGGCTGGGGGGAACTGGGGGGGTCTCAAGAAGCCTTGTGGGGTTACTGGGAGGCACTGGGAGGTACTGGGAGGAACTGTGAGGCGCTGGGGGGTGTGAAGAAGCTTTTGGGGGGTTACTGGGAGGCACTGGGAGTTACTGGGAGGACCTGGGCGGCACGGGGAGGGTGTCAAGAAGCTTTGCGGGGTTACTGGGAGGAACTGGGAGTTACTGGGAGGAACTGGGGGGGTCCCAGAGGGGTTTTGGGGGCCTGGGGGGGTCCGGGAGGGGGGGGGGGAATTGGGGTGCAGAGGGCCCCCCCTCACCCCTCCCCCCCCCCCCAGGCCCCGCCGCAGCCGCCCGGGGGGCGCTGGGGCCCCCGCCCCCCGTCCCCCCGCGCTCCCCCCCGGCAGCCCCCCCGGAACTGGATTCGGAGGAGGATCTGCAAATCGACGAGACCCCCCCCGGCGCGGCCCCCGCCGCCTGCCCCGTGAGCTGGGACCCCCCCCCCGAAACCCCCCTGCACCCCCCGGCACCCGCCAACCCCCCGCCCCCCAAACACCCCCCAACCCCCCCAAACACCCCCCCCCGAAACCCCCCGCACCCCCACCCCCTAACACCCCCCCACCCCCCAAAACCCCCGAAAACCTCCCTGCACCCCCACCCCCCCAACCCCCCCCGCACCCCCACCCCCAAACACCCCCCTGCCCCCCAAAACCGCCCCGCGCACCCCAACTCCCCCTGCACCCCAAAAACCCCCCAAAATCCCCCCGCACCCCCAAAGCCCCCCCGCCCTCCACCCCAAAACCCCCCCGCGCACCCCAACCCCCTGCACCCCAAAACCCCCCCGCACCCCAAACCCCCCCCCCCCACCCCCAAACACCCCCCACCCCCAAACCCCCCGCACCCCAAAACCCCCCAACCCCCCTGCCCCCCAAAACCCCCCACCCCCCGCACCCCCAAACACCCCCCACCCCCCAACCCCCCGCACCCCCAAACACCCCCCGCACCCCAAAAACCCCCCAACCCCCCCGCACCCCCAAACCCCCCGCACCCCCAAACCCCCCCCGCACCCCCAAAAACCCCCCCACCCCCCAAAACCCCCCCAAAACCACCTCCCCCCCCCCAAACCCCAAATCTGGGTGCTGCGGGGGGGGGGGGGTCTGGGTGCCCCCCCCCCCCCCAAATTTTTGTGCCCCCCCCCAGGGCTCCCCGAAAACTGCCCCGCGCCAAGCCCTGCTCCGACCCCAACCGCGTGCGCGAGCCGGGGGAGGTGGAGTTCGATATCGAGGTACTGGGGGAACTGGGAGGCACTGGGGGGCACTGGGAGGGGGTCCCGGAGGGGTTTTGGGGAACTGGGGGGCACTGGGAGGCGCTGGGGAGGGGTCCCACAGGGGTTTTGGGGCACTGGGGCGGCACTGGGAGGGGTCCCACAGGGGTTTTGGGTGCTGGGGGGCAGTGGGGGTGTACTGGGAGGGCACTGGGAGGGGGTCCCACGGGGGGGGGGGGCACTGGGAGGGGTACTGGGAGGGCACTGGAGGGGGTCCCAGAGGGGTTTTGGGGAACTGGAGGGCACTGGGGGGGGGGTACTGGGAGGGCACTGGGGGGTTCCAGTGGCATTTTGGGGGACTGGGGGAGACTGGGGGGCACTGGGAGGGGTCCCACAGGGGTTTTGGGGAACTGGGGGGCACTGGGAGGGCACTGGGAGGGGATCCCAGAGGGGTTTTGGGGAACTGGGGGGTACTGGTGGGGTACTGGGAGGCACTGGGAGGGGGTCCCAGAGGGGTTTTGGGGAACTGGAGGGCACTGGGGGGGGGGTACTGGGAGGGCACTGGGGGGTTCCAGTGGCATTTTGGGGGACTGGGGGAGACTGGGGGGCACTGGGAGGGGTCCCACAGGGGTTTTGGGGAACTGGGGGGCACTGGGAGGGCACTGGGAGGGGTCCCGGGAGCGTTTTGGGGAACTGGGAGGCACTGGGAGGGCACTGGGAGGGGGTCCCAGAGGGGTTTTGGGGAACTGGGAGGCACTGGGGGGCACTGGGAGGGGTCCCACAGGGGTTTTGGGTGCTGGGGGGCAGTGGGGGTGTACTGGGAGGGCACTGGGAGGCACTGGGAGGGGGTCCCACAGGGGTTTTGGGGAACTGGGGTGTACTGGTGGGGTACTGGGAGGCACTGGGAGGGGGTCCCACAGGGGTTTTGGGGAACTGGGGTGTACTGGTGGGGTACTGGGAGGCACTGGGAGGGGGTCCCAGAGGGGTTTTGGGGAATTGGGGGGCACTGGGGAGGGCACTGGGAGGGGGTCCCAGAGGTGTTTTGGGGAACTGGGGGGCACTGGGAGGGGGTCCCAGGGCGGTTTGGGGCACTGGGAGGCACTGGGAGGCACTGGGCGGGGGTCCCAGAGGGTTTTGGGGAACTGGGGGGCACTGGGGAGGCACTGGGAGGGCACTGGGGGGCACTGGGAGGGGGTCCCAGGTCGGTTTGGGGCATTGGGAGGCACTGGGAGGGGGTCCCGGGGGGCACTGGGGGGTCCCAGTATGCTTTGGGGAACGGGGGGGATCCCGAGCGCTCGGGGGGGGGTCCCGGCTGGCTTTTGGGGTATGCGGGGGGGTCGCAGCGGTTTTGGGGTGTCCCCCCCGCAGGAGGACTACACCACGGAGGAGGAGGAGGGGGGGCGGGGGGCAGCGCGGCCGGGCTGCTGGACCTGCTGAAGGCCAGCCGGCAAGTGGGGGGCTCCGAGTACCCCCCGCTCGGGTGAGGGGCGCGGGGGGGGTTTGGGGGGGGAGGGGGGGGGTCCCTGGGGGGTGGGGGGGCGGAATTGGGGGTTTTGGGGGTCCCCTCGAGCTGGGGAGGGGGGATTTTGGGGGGCCAGGGTGGGGTTTTGGGGGTCCCGGGGGGGTTTGGGGGCCCGATGAGGTGGGGGGCCTTTTGGGGGGGCTGGGGGTGGGTTTTGGGGGGTCCCCAGGGTTCTTGGGGGGGGTTGGGGGGTTGGGGTGGGGTTTTGGGGGTCCCGGGGGGGATTTGGGGGTCCCGATGTGGTGGGGGGGGATTTTGGGGGCCGGGGTGGGGTTTTGGGGGTCCCCTCGAGCTGGGGAGGGGGATTTTGGGGGGCCAGGGTGGGGTTTTGGGGGTCCCGGGGGGGATTTGGGGGTCCCGATGAGGGGGGGGGGATTTTGGGGGGGGGGGGGGGGCTGGGGTTTTGGGGATCCCTGGGGGTTGTCGGGGGGGGGTTTGGGGGGCTGAGCTGGGGTTTTGGGGGTCCCCAGGGGCTGGGGAATTTGGGGGTCCCCTCGAGCTGGGGGGGGTGGAGGATTTGGGGGGGGGGGGGGGGCTGGGTTTGGGGGTCCCCAGGGGCTGGAGGGGGGTTGGGGGGTTTTGGGGGGGGGGGGCTGGGTTTTGGGGGTCCCCAGTGGGCGCGGGGGGGGGATTTGAGAGGGGAGAGGGGGTTTTGGGGCGTTGAGGATTTTGGGGGGGGTCCCCAAAATCCTCACACACCCCCCCCCAGCGAGGCCCCGCGTCCCCCAGCACGCGCGAAGCCATCCAGGGCATGCTGCGCATGGCCAACCTCCCCGCCGGGACCCCCCTGGGCCCCCCCAACTGGTGGGGTTCCCCCAAACTGGCCGGGGGGGGGGGTCTTCGGAACGAGGAGGCGGGGCCGCCGTTTCGGGGGGGGCCCGCCGAGCCCCCCCGCGGCCCCCGCCGGCCCCCCGCAGCACCGACAGCGAGGACGAGGGCAGCGGGGACGAGCACGACAGCCTGGGCGCCTGCTTCAAGGACGCCGAATACAGTGAGATTTTGGGGGGGCCCCTTCGTTTTTTGGGGGGGGGTACCCCTAAATTTACCCCCCCCCCTTATTTTACACACCCCCCTCCCAGTTTACCCCTCGCTGGAATCGGACGAGGACGACCCGGCGCTGAAATCGCTCCCCAAAAAGAAGAAAGTCACCGACGACGCGCCCTGGAGCCCCAAAGGTGGGGGGGGGCGCCCCGAATTTTTGGGGGGGGTTGAAGGGTTGTGGGAGGGCAGCGGTTCAGATTTTGGGGGGCTCATAGGGGGTTTTGGGGGGGGTTTGAAGGGGAATTGGGGGGATTTGAGGGAGAATTGGGGGGTTTTGAGGGGGCCCGGGGGGGGTGGATGGGGTTTGGGGGTCCCTGGGGGTTTTGGGGGGCTCAAGGGGGGTTGGGGGGGGGATTTGGGGTTTTGGGGGGGGTTTGAGGGGTTTTTGGGGGTCCCTAGGGGATTTGGGGGGGCAGTTTGGTGTTTTGGGGGGCATTTGGGAGGGAATTGGGGGTTTTGGGGGGGCTCAAGGGAGGGTGGATGGGTTTTGGGGGTCCCTGGGGGTTTTGGGGGGGGGGGGGGGGCAGTGGGGGTTTTGGGGGTCCCCAGGTGGTTTTTGGGGGGATTTGAGGGGAGATTGGGGGTTTTGGGGGTTCCAAGTAGTTTTGGGGGGGGGGGGGGGGTTGGGGGTCCCTAGGTGTTTTGGGGGGGGATTTTGGGGGGGCAGTGGGGTTTTGGGGGGGGGATTTGAGGGGGGGGCTTGAGGGTTTTGGGGGGTCCCTGGAGCTTTGGGGTGCAAACCACCCCCCAAAATCCCCCCGGGACCCCAAAAGCGGGGGTGGTTACCCCCGTTTTGAGCCCCCCCCCCACCTCGTGACGAGACCCCCCAATTTCCACACCCCCCTCCCCCCAGCCCGGGTGACCCCCACGCTGCCCCGGCAGAGCCGCCCCGTGCGCGAGGGGACGCGCGTGGCCTCCGTGGAAACCGGGCTGGCGGCCGCCGCCGCCAAACTGGCCCAGCAGGTGGGGGGGCACTGGGATTTGGGGGGGGGGTCGACAGATTTGGGGGGCGGGGGTTGTGGGGTGGGGTTTGGGGTGGGAGTTGGGTTTGGGGGGGGGGGATTTTAGGGGGGGTTCGGGGGGGACGGGGTTTGGGTTTCAGGGTTTTTTGGGGGGCAGTTGGGTTTTGGGGGGCTCGGGGGGTTTTGGGGGGTCACTGGGGGGGATTGGGGGGGCAGTTGAAGGGATTTTGGGGGGCAGCTGGGGGGCTTCAGACTTTTTGGGGGGCAATAGAGGGGTTTGGGGGATTTTGGGGGGCAGTTGGGGGATTTTGGGGGGCAGCCGGGGGCTTCAGATTATTTTTGGGGGGCGATAGAGGGGTTCGGGGACTTTTTGGGGGGACAACAGAGGGGTCCAAGGATTTTGGGGGGCAGTTGGGGGGCTTGGGGGAGGTTTGGGGGGTTCAGGGGGGGTTTGGGGGGACAGCTGAGGGGTTTTGGGGAGATTTGGGGGTTCAGGGGGTTTGGGGGGCAGCTGAGGGGTTTTGGGGGGCAGTTGGGGGGTTTTGGGGAGATTTGGGGGCTTCAGGGGGTTTGGGGGGCAGATGAGGGGGTTTGGGGGGGCAGTTGGGGTTTTGGGGGTTGAGGGGTTCACAGGGTTTTGGGGGGCAGTCGGGGGTATTTCGGGACTAAAGCCCCCCCGTTTTCGGGGTGCCCCCCCCCAGGAGCACCGTAAGCTGCAGCGGCGGAAGGGCCCGGCCAAGCGGCGCCCCCTCGCCCCCCTCCCCGAGGAGGAGGAGGAAGAGGAGGAAGAGGAGGAAGAGGAAGACGACGCCCCCCCGAAACGGAAGGGGACCCCGAAATCGACCCGGAAGGGGGAGAAGCGGACGCCGCCCCGCCCCCGCCGCCCCCCGAGCCCCCCTACCCCCCCAGTTTGGCCGATCACGAGTACACGGCGCGCCCGGCGGGGCGGGGCGGGGGGCGCGCTCCCCTTTTCGGGGCGCAACCCGGCCGCGCCCCCATGGCCCCCGGCGTCTTCCTCGCCCAGCGCCGCCCCCCCGCCGCCGCCGCCGCCGCTGCCCAGGGTAAAAACGGGGGGGAGGGGGTTTTGGGGACCCCCCCCCCGGCCTGGTTATTGGTACAATTTTCCCAAAATTCCCTTTTTTTTGCAGGAAAACGCCCCAAAAAGGGCCTGGCCACCGCCAAGCAGCGCCTGGGCCGCATCCTGAAGATCCATCGCAATGGGAAGCTGTTGCTTTAAGAGGGGGCGGGGCCAGGCGCGAGGCCGCGCCCATTGTGGGCGGGGCCAGCCGGCGCCACGCCCCCCGGCTCATCACGCAGCCCCGCCCCCTTTAATGGCTGGACAGAGTGGGGAGGGGTGTGGCGAGGAGTGGCCACGCCCACCGCGCGGAGCCTCCCTGCAGCCAATGGGAAGGATGAAGTGGCTGCTTGGGGGCGTGGCCACGCCAAGCCACGCCCAGGCGTCCCCTCCTCCTCCTTATTGGCTGCTGCTGCGCTGGTGGGGGCGGGACTTTCTCTCCCATTGGACGCCGCCGGGAGAGGAGGCGATGGGAGGAGGCGGGCCTGCCCTCGGCCTGGGGAGGGGGCGGAGCTTGCTCTGATTGGTCCCCGCTGGATTTTTTTTCTCCGCCCCCTCGCCGTGTTTTCAGGTTGATTGACAGGGGGGCGGGGCCGCTTCCCATTGGCTGTCCCCGGTTTTGTAGGCGTGTCCGGAGGCCGCGGCCCCGCCCCCACTTTTGTATTTGTTAGAATAAAAACCAAAAAGACAGGAAAACGAATCCCCGAAATTAATTAATTAATAATTAAAAATGAAGCGGGAAAAGGGCGTCGGGGGTGTCACGTGATCGCGGGAGTTCCCGCCGAAACCTCGCGAGATCCGACGGGGGGAGGGTGGTGTGTTTCGCGGAAGTCTCGCGAGATTTCGCGGAGGCGGAGATCTCGCCCGCCCGCCTCCACCCCGCAACTCTCGCGAGATTTCGCGCTGCCCGTCTCCGCCGCCGCTCCCGCCTTTCCCGCCGCCGCGCTCGCGCTTCCCGCCCTCCCCCCTCCGCGCCCCCCCCCCCTTCACCCTCACCGCACCGCACCGCCGCCATTTCCGGGCGGGGCGTGCCCGCGCCTTTCCCGCGCCGTTTCCACGCCGCCGCCCACGCGAGAGCTCCCCGGTGAGTGGAGGGAGGGGGGAGGGGGGGCGGCCGTTACCGGTCGGGGCAACTTTTCCGCCCCGCGCGTGGCCCCCCCCCAACTCTCGCGAGATTTCCCCTCCCCCCTCATTCCCCGCCGCTCCCCTTCTCGCGAGCTTTCCCTTCCCGCGCGCCCATTGGCGGCCTCTCCCCTCGCTCCGCCCCCTTCCCCCCTCTTTGGCCCCGCCCCTCCCCGCCGTTGTTCTCGCGGGATTTCCCGCTCTCGCGGGATCTCGGCGGCTTCTGCCTTAAGATGGCGGCGGCGGGAGGCGGCCGGGCCCGGTGCTGACCCCCCCCCCACGTTTTTTTTTTTTTTTTCCCTTCTCCTCTCTCCCCCCCCCCTTCGCAGGTACCGGAGCACGCGGGAATTTGGGGGGGAGGGGAGGGGGCTCGGCCCCATCGCCCTGGCTTGGGGGGGGGGCGGAGGGGAGGCTCCGTCATGCGGCCCCCCCCCCCCCCCGCGCTCCCCCTTGTGATTTAGCAGCCCCTTCCCGCCCCTTCCCCAATTTTGCGCCCCCCCCGCCGTGGTTTAGGACCCCTCCCTCTATTTTTGCCCCACCCTCCCCCCCCCCCGGTTTAGACCCCTCCCCAATATTTTTGGGGCCCCCCCCGGTGATTTAGGCCCCCGTTCCCGCGATTTACCCCCCCCCCCCCTAATATTTTAGGCCGCCCTTTCCCTAATTTACACCCCCGCGATATTTTAGTCCCTCTCTCTGTGATTTAGGGCCCCCCCCGTGATTTAGCCCCCCCCGTGATTTAGGACCCCCCTCCCTGATTTAACCCCCCTCCCCAATATTTTCGACCCCCTCCCCCCGTAATTTTGGGCCTCTCGTCCTGACTGAGGCCCCCGCCAACACTTTTAAGTCCCGCTGCGCTGTATTTTGCCCCCCCTCCATATTTTAGGCCCCCCCCTCCATAATTTCGCCCCCCCCCCACCCCCTTGATGGGGCTTTTAGGACCCCCATAATTTAGGGGCTGCCCCCCTTTATTTTCCTGCGTTTTCCCCCATTTTTTTGAGATTTAGGACTTTATTTTTCCAAGCTCGTGAAATTTAGGGCCCCCCCTCCATGATTTAGGGCCCCCCTTTTTAAAACCCCCAGGATTTAGGGGTCTGCTCTCAGATTTTTCAAAATTTGCCCCCCACCCTGATTTAACCCCCTTTTTTATACCCTGTGGCGGTTTAGAGCTCCCTCCTGTAATTTAGGGCCCCCCCCGTAATTTAGGGGCCCCCATGATTTGGGGGCCCCTTTCCTGAGACTTGGTCCCCCCTCCTTAATTTAGGCACCCCCCCATTTATCCCCTTCCCCCCCATTTAGCCCCCCCCGTCTCCCCATCATTTAACCCCCCCCATAAACGACCCCCACACCAAGACCTCACCCCCCTTTCCCTAAATTTTGCCCCCCCACCCCAGAAGCACCCGGTTCCCCCCCCTCACCGAGCGACCGGGACGGTGCCGGGCTGAGGATGGACTGGTTGTGATTCCCGGTAAGGCCTCCCCCTTTCCCCCCTCCTTTTTTTTTTTTTTTTTTGCCCCCCATTTTGGGGTGAGGGTCCCTAAAATTTAGCGGGGGGGGGGCCCTAAAATTTGAGGAGGGGGGTTTGAAACCACGCCGGGGGGGTACGAGGCAATGGGGGGCGCGGGGTTTTCGTGTCACCCCGCTGCTGCTCTTCAGGGGGGGCTTTTCCAGAGCTTTTTGGGAGGGGAGCACCCCAAAATACCCCCCTCGGGGGGGGGCACCCCAAAACAGCCCCCCCCACCCCAATTTGATGCGTCACCGTCACCAAACCGGCCGTGCCGGGGGGAAGAACCGGAGGGGGGGGCCTTGTGGCATAATTAGGTCGGTAATTGGCTTCACCTCGTTAGCGTCGCGGGGTTAATTACGGGGCGGGTCGTTATTTTTATTATTTTATTTTTTTGGGGGGGGGGCCACACGCGCGCAGGAGGGACGCGGGCGCGATACCCCCCGCGCCGCCGCGGGGTTTTGCACATTCATTGTTCAGCCGGCCGCCGCGACGTCATCGCCCCGCGCCGCTCGCCACCCAAAACCACGCCGTGGGGGGACGGACCGGCCCCTGTCACCCGTGGGTGGTGGGGGGGGGGGACACGACACGGCGTCACCCCCCCGGCGTTTTCGGTGTCGCAGGCGCAGCGCGAGGACCAGGCCCCCCACCTCCCCAAGATGAAAGTGGATCGGACGAAACTGAAGAAAACCCCCACGGAGGCGGTGAGGGGGGGGTCGGGGACACGCGGGGGGGGGGGGGCGTGGACACTCGTGGGGGGGCGCGAAGTGACCCCCGCCTTCGTCGTCGTCCCCCCCCAGCCCGCCGACTGCCGGGCCCTCATCGAGAAGCTGAAGGCGTGCGGCGACGAGCAGCTGCTGGCCGAGCTGCAGCAGATCAAGACATGGAACATCGGCAAGGTGCGGGGCGCGGGGGGGCCCCAAAATTCCGCGGGACCCCCAAAAGCCGGCACGACCCCCAAAAACGCGACGGGGGGCGAAAAATTGGGGGATGGGGGGGATTTGAAGAGAGAGCGGCGCGAGGCCCCGAGGGGTGACGCGGGTGCGAGCGCCTCTGGACCCCCCCCCCAAAATGGTGTGGGGGGCACCTCAAAAAGTGGGGGGGTGCCCCCCAGCACCCCTAAAATGGCGAGGGGCACCCCGTTTTTTGTAGGCCCCCCACCGGCTCCAAGGAGGATTTGTGGGGTGGCTTTGAAGGGCTAAAATGGGGGGGCACCCCAATTTCCGTTTAATTTTCCTCAAAATGATGGGGGGGCACCCCAATTTCTTTTCCAACTTTCTTAAAATGGTGGCGGGCACCCCAATTTCCCTTACCCTTCCTCAAAATTGGGGGGGGCACCCTAATTTCCTCACAGCCCCCCCTCAAAATGGCGGGGGCACCCCACAGCCCCTCGAAATGGTGGGGGGCACCCCAATTTCCATTTAATCTTCCCCAAAATGGCAGAGGGCACCCCAATTTTTTATTAATCTTCAAAATGGAGGGGGGGGCTCCCCAATTTCTCTTTAATTTTTCTCAAAATTGGGGGGGCACCCCAATTTCTCTTTAATTTTTCTCAAAATGGGGGGGACCCCAATTTCCTCTTAATCTTCCCCAAAATGGCGGAGGGCTCCCCAATTTGTCTTTAATTTTTCTCAAAATTGGGGGGACACCCTAATTTTCCTTTAATCTTCCCCAAAATGGTGGGGGGCCACCCCAGTTTCCTCTTAATCTTCCCCAAAATGGCGGGGGGCACCCAAATTTGTCTTTAATTTTTTTCAAAACTGGGGGGACACTCCAATTTCCCTTTAATCTTCCCCAAAATGGCGGGGGGCACCCCAATTTGTCTTTAATTTTTGTCAAAACTGGGGGGACACTCCAATTTCCTTAAAATTTTTCTCAAAATTGGGGGGGCACCCCAATTTCCTCTTAATCTTCCCCAAAATGGCGGGGGCTCCCCAATTTGTCTTTAATTTTTCTCAAAATGGGGGGGACACCCTAATTTTCCTTTAATCTTCCCCAAAATGGTGGGGGGCCACCCCAGTTTCCTCTTAATGTCTCCCAAAATGGCGGGGGGCACCCAAATTTGTTTTTAATTTTTTTCAAAATTGGGGGGGGACACCCCAATTTCCCTTTAATCTTCCCCAAAATGGCGGGGGGCACCCCAATTTCCTTAAAATTTTTCTCAAAATGGGGGTGGGGGGCACCCCAATTTCCCTTTAATCTTCCCCAAAATGGCGGGGGGCACCCCAATTTCCCTTTAATTTTTCTCAAAATTGGGGGGGACACTCCAATTTCCTTAAAATTTTTCTCAAAATGGGGGGGGGGCACCCCAATTTCCCTTTAACCTTCCCCAAAGTGGTGGGGGCACCCCAAATTCTTTTTAACCTTTTCCAAAATGGCGGGGGGCACCCCAATTTCTCTTTAATTTTCCACAGAATGGCGGGGGGGCACCCCAATTTCTCTTTAATTTTCCACAGAATGGCGGGGGGCACCCCAATTTCCCTTTAACCTTCCCCAAAATGGCGGGGGGGCACCCCAATTTCCCCACACCCCCCCCCCAAAAACGACGGAAGCCCCTCCCCACCCCCAAAAAAATCCCCGAGAGCCGCGAGCGGCGCCCCGTTCCCCCTTCGAACCCGACCCGCCTCGCCCAGCCCGTTCAAACTGACACCCCCCCCCGCCGCCGAAATTTTCGGGCGCGCCCCCCCCCGCAGTGCGAGCTGTACCACTGGGTGGACCTGCTGGACCGTTTCGACGGGATCCTGGCGGAAGCGGGCCGGCCCGTGGAGAGCATGGCCTGGCTGCTGGCCTGCGACCGGCCCGAGGGCCAGCAGCTGAAATCGCTGCTGCTGGCGCTGCTCAACTTCACGGCGCTGCTCATCGAGTACAGCTTCTCCCGCCACCTCTACAGCTCCATCGAGGTACGGACCACCCCCCCCCCCCCAAAAAAAAAAAAACCCCCCCGTTTCCACCCGTTTTTAACCGGGATCTGACATTTTTTGGGTTTTCGCAGCACCTGACGGCGCTGCTGGCCTCCTCGGACATGCAGGTGGTGCTGGCCGTGCTCAACCTGCTCTACGTCTTCAGCAAGCGCTCCAACTACATCACGCGCCTCGGCTCCGACAAGCGCGGCCCGCTGCTCTCCCGCCTGCAGCACCTGGCCGAGGTCCCGACGTGGGGGGGGCGCGCCCCAAATTTCCCCCCCCCCCCCTTTTTTTTTTTTGCCCCCATTTTAAGTCGTTTTTTATGGGTTTCGCAGAGCTGGGGCGGGAAGGAGAACGGGTTCGGGCTGGCCGAGTGCTGCCGTGACCTCCACATGCTGGTGAGCCCCGTTTTTTTTTTTTGGGGGGGGGGGAACGTCCCCCCCCCCCCCCCCCCCAAATTGTTTAGGCGCGGCCCCTCCCCGGCACGGCCGGGGTCCCCCGGCGATGTTTTGTCACCCGTGTTGTGTCGTGGGGTCCCCCGTTTCCTGTCTGTCGCCCCTTTTGCGTCACCAGAGCCGGTTGTGTCACCCCTCTGGTGTCCTGGTGTCCCCAAACCCGACACCGTCACCCCTCTGGTGTCCCCAAAATCCATCGTGTGCCCCCTTTCCTGTCCCCAAACCCAACCCTGTCACCCCTCTCGTCTCCTGGTGTCCCCAAATCCGATCCTGTCACCCCTCTGGTGTCCTGGTGTCCCCAAATCCGACGCTGTCGCCCTTCTCGTGTCCCGGTGTCCCCAAATCCGACGCTGTCGCCCTTCTCCTCTTCCCAAATCCAACCCTGTCACCCCTCTCGTGTCCCGGTGTCCCCAAATCCGACGCTGTCACCCCTCTCATGTCCTGGTGTCCCCAAAATCCATCCTGTGCCCCCTTTCCTGTCCCCAAATCCGACCCTGCCACCCGTCTCGTGTCCTGGTGTCCCCAAACTTGACTCTGTCACCTCTCTGGTGTCCTGGTGTCCCCAAACCCGACCCTGTCACCCTTCTCGTGTCCCCAAACCAGACCCTGCGCCGTCCCTCGTGTCCCTAAACCCAATCCTGTCACCCCTCTTGTGCCCTGGTGTCCCCGGACCCCGTTTTGTCACCCCTCGTGTCCCCAAACCCCCTTGCGTCACCTCTTGTGTCCCCGGACCCCGTTTTGTCACCCCTCTTGTACTCTGCTGTCCCCAAACCTGACCCTGGCGCCCTTTTCCTGTCCCCAGAGCTGATCCTGTCACCCTTTTTGTGTCCTGCTGTCCCCAAATTTGGCTGTGTCACCCTTTTTGTGTCCCGGTGTCCCCAAAATTTGGCTGTGTCACCCTTTTTGTGTCCCGGTGTCCCCAAAATCCGCCCTCTTCCCCCTTTCCCGTCCCCCAAACCAAACCCTGTCGCCTCTGTTGTGTCCCGGTGTCCCCAAACCCGACCCTGCCACCGCCCCCGATCCTGTCACCTCTTTGGTGTCCCCTCGCCCCTCGCGGGGGGAGGGGCCGCCGCTGACCCCCCGTCCCTGTCCCGTCCCCCCCCGCCGCAGAAGTACCCCCCCAGCGCCACCACCCTGCACTTCGAGTTCTACGCCGAGCCGGGCGTCGAGGTGAAGGTGGACAAGCGGGTGAGTGCCGGGGGGACACCGGGGGGACCCCAAAAACACGGGGGACCCCAAAAACACGAGGGGGACCCCAAAAACACGAGGGGGACCCCAAAACACGAGGGGGACCCCTAACTCCCCCCACCCCCCCCCCCCGCAGGCCACCAGCACCACCCTACACTACATCCACATCGAGCAGCTGGACAAGGTGAGCGCGGCGGCAATTTTGGGGGGGGCCCCACCTCAAAAAAGGGGGATTCCCCCTGCCCCCCACCCCCGTATTTCATCTGCGCACCCCCATATTTTTGTTTTGCCCCCCCCCCCGCCGCCGCCCGCCCCCCAAGATTTCGGAGAGCCCCTCGGAGATCATGGAGTCGCTCACCAAGATGTACAGCATCCCCAAGGACAAGCAGGCGAGTGGGGCCATTTCGAGGGGCGCCCGGCGATTTCGGGGGCGCGCGTGGGTGCCTGGGGGGGGTGACCCCCCAAATCCTCCCTGACCCCCCCCCCCAAATCCTCCCTGACCCCCCCACAGATGCTGCTCTTCACCCACATCCGCCTGGCCCACGGCTTCTCCAACCACAAGAAGCGACTCCAAGCCGTGCAGGCCCGGCTCCACGCCATCTCCATCCTGGGTAGGGGGGTTAATTAGCGGGTTGTTAATTAGGTGGAGGGGTTTAATTGAGGTGGGGGGGGGGTCTTAGGAGGCTTTTTTGGGTGATTTTTGCCGTTTTTTTCCTCGTTAGTGTACTCCAACGCCTTGCAGGAGTCGGCCAACAGCATCCTCTACAACGGCCTCATCGAGGAGCTGGTGGACGTCCTCCAAATCACCGACAAGCAGCTGATGGTGCCCGCCGTGCCCCTTCCCCTTCCCAAAACCCACCCCCGCGCCCCCCAAAACCCCGCCTCACCCCTCCTCCACCCCCCCCCCAGGACATCAAAGCGGCCTCCTTGCGCACCCTGACCTCCATCGTCCACCTGGAGCGCACCCCCAAACTCAGCAGCATCATCGACTGCACCGGCACCGCCTCCTACCACGGCTTCCTCCCCGTGCTGGTCCGCAACTGCATCCAGGCCATGATCGGTGCGTCCCCCCCCCAAAAAAAAACGAAGCCCCCCGAAATTTTTCGGGGGTTCCGCCCGGTTTTAACCCTCCGCATCCCCCCCGCAGACCCCTCCATGGAGCCCTATCCCCACCAGTTTGCCACGGCGCTCTTCTCCTTCCTCTACCACCTGGCCAGCTACGACGCCGGCGGCGAGGCCCTGGTGTCGTGCGGCATGATGGAGGCGCTGCTGAAGGTGAGCGCCGCGCCGCCGCGCCACCCCGTAATATTCGCCCCCTCCCCCTCACGGTTTTTTTTTCCTTTCTTCCCCCCCCCAAAAAAAAAAAAAAGGTGATCAAGTTTCTGGGGGACGAGCAGGACCAGATCACCTTCGTCACCCGCGCCGTGCGCGTGGTGGATCTCATCACCAACCTCGACATGGCCGCCTTCCAGTCGCACAGCGGCCTCTCCATCTTCATCTACCGCCTCGAGGTGGGCCCCGCCCCCCGCCCGCCATTTTGGGCTCCCCCCCCCCCCCGATTTTGGGGGCGCCCGAGCGTTTTTTTGTAATTTTTTAATTTTTTTTCCGCAGCACGAGGTGGATCTGTGCCGCCGCGAGTGCCCCTTCGTCATCAAGCCCAAAGTGCAGCGGCCCCCCGCCGCCGCCGCCGCCTCCGCCGCGCTCCCCGAGGGCGAGGAGATGGAGACGGACATGGAGGGTGAGGAAAACGGGCGGGAAATGCCGGCGCCGCCATGCTGCGGTGTCGCCTGGCGCCCTCCCAACGTCCCCGTCCCCTCCCCGCAGTGACGGACGTGGCCATGGAGAGCAGCCCCGGCCCCTCCGCCGCCGACGCCCGGCAGGACGCGCCCGCCGCCGCCGCCGCCACGCCCGGCACCAGCGCCGCCATCGCCGCCTCTGCGCCGCGCGGCGGTAGGCGCCCGGGTGGGGGGACGCCGCGCCGGGGCCGCGTTTCGGGTTGGGGGCCTCGCGCCTACGCGTGTCCCCTGCGTTGCTTGTTGCAGGAGCGCAGTGCATCCCGCAGCGCGCCGCCTTGCTCAAGTCCATGCTGAACTTCCTCAAAAAAGCCATCCAGGATCCCGCCTTCTCCGACGGCATCCGCCACGGTGAGCGGCCCCGCGCGGGCGGCGGCGCCGCCGCGCCCTCGCTTCTCTGCTTTCGTAAAGTGTGTTGGGTTTTTGAGGTTGGGTTTAGGTTTTACAAATTTTGTTGGGTTTTTTAGAAATTTTGTTGGGATTTTAAAAATTTTGTTGGGTTTTTTAGAAATTTTGTTGGGATTTTAAAAATTTTGTTGGGTTTTTTAGAAATTTCGTTGGTTTTTTTTAGAAATTTTGTTGGTTTTTTTTTAGAAATTTTGTTGGTTTTTTTTAGAAATTTTGTTGGTTTTTTTTAGAAATTTTGTTAGTTTTTTTGAGGAATTTTGTTGTTTTTTTTTTTAGAAATTTTGTTTGTTTTCAAGGTTTTTCTTGTTTTTGAGAATCTATTTAATTCTTTACATTTTTAATTTTTAAAATTTAATTTAAAGTATTTAATTTTTTAAAATTTTATTTTAAAAATATATTTAATCCTGAAATTTTATTTCCTTTTGAAATTTGATTTTTTAAAATTTAAAAATCTTTATGTTTGTTTTTTTGAAAAATATTTTTTAAATTTTATTTTTTGAATTTCTTGAAATTTTAGGTTTTGAAATTTTGGTGATATTAATTTTTTAAAATTTTGTGGTTTTTGAAATTTTGCAGTAGTTGAAATTTTTTTGGACTTTTTTGGACTTTTTTGGACTTTTTTTGGACTTTTTTTTGGACTTTAGATTTTTTTTACATTTTTTTAACTTAGATTTTTTTAGTTTTATTTTTTAATATTGTACTTTTAATTTTTTAAATTTTATTTTAAAAATTTTCTTTGATGTTAAGATGTTCTTTAATTTTGAAGTTTATTTTTAAAACTTTTTTTTATTCTTGCTTTAAATGAAGTGATGGACGGCTCCCTGCCCACCTCCCTGAAGCACATCATCAGCAACGCCGAATACTACGGCCCCTCGCTCTTCCTCCTGGGTGAGCGTCGCCCCAGAACGCCGCAGCGGGGGCGGGAACCGATTTGGGGGGGCCGCCCCCCCCCATTCCGCCTGCCCCCCCCCGCCTCCTCAGTGCGCCCCGTCTCTCTCCTCCCGCCGCAGCGACCGAGGTGGTGACGGTCTTCGTGTTCCAGGAGCCCTCGCTGCTCTCCTCCCTGCAGGACAACGGCCTGACCGACGTCATGCTGCACGCGCTGCTCATCAAGGACGTGAGTCCCGCGCGCCCCGCCCCGCGCGGCCGCCCCGCCCCCTCGCCGCCATTTTGCCTTCAATTTTCTTCCTTTTTTCTCCCAGGTGCCGGCCACCCGGGAGGTTCTGGGCTCGCTGCCCAACGTTTTCAGCGCGCTGTGCCTGAACGCGCGGGGGCTGCAGTCCTTCGTGCAGTGCCAGCCCTTCGAGCGCCTCTTCAAGGTGCTGCTGTCCCCCGACTACCTGCCCGCCATGCGGCGCCGCCGCAGCTCCGACCCCCTCGGTGAGCTCCGCCTTCCCGGCTCCCCGCGGGACCCTTTTTGGGGGCTGGGGGTTCGGATTTACGGGGGGGATGCCATGAGAGGGATCATGCCACCATTTTGGGGAGGCCCCAGCCATGCCGCCGTTTTGGGGACCCCTGGCTGCGCCGCCATTTTTGGGGACCCATGGCTGCGCCACCATTTTTGGGGACCCCTGGCTGCGCCGCCATTTTGGGGAGGCCGCAGCCACGCCACCGTTTTGGGGACCCCTGGCTGCGCCGCCATTTTGGGGAGGCCCAGCCATGCAGCCGTTTTGGGGACCCCTGGCTGCGCCACCATTTTTGGGGACCCCTGGCTGCGCCGCCATTTTGGGGAGGCCCCAGCCATGCTGCCGTTTTGGGGACCCCTGGCTGCGCCGCCATTTTGGGGAGGCCCAGCCATGCTGCTGTTTTGGGGACCCCTGGCTGCGCCACCATTTTGGGACCCCGTGGCTGCGCCACCATTTTGGGGAGGCCCAGCCATGCTGCCGTTTTGGGGACCCCTGGCTGCACCGCCATTTTGGGGAGGCCCAGCCATGCTGCCGTTTTGGGGACCCCTGGCTGCACCACCATTTTGGTGCCCCTGACTGCACCACCATTTTTGGGGACCCCTGGCTGTGCCGCCATTTTGGGGAGGCCGAGCCACGCCACCGTTTTGGGGACCCCTGGCTGCGCCGCCATTTTTGGGGACCCCTGGCTGCGCCGCCATTTTGGGGAGGCCCCAGCCATGCTGCCGTTTTGGGGACCTCTGGCTGCACCGCCATTTTGGGGAGGCCCAGCCACGCCGCCATTCTGGGGGGACCCCTGGCTGTGCCGCCATTTTGGGGAGGCCCAGCTGCCCTGCCACCCAGTTTTTTTTCACTACTGTGTCTTTTCGGAGTATTTTTAAAAAATTTTATGAATTATTTATCTTTATTATGTGTTTGTTCTCGTTTTTAACCCGCTTTCTCATGGAAAGGACCCCCCAAAATTAAAAACATTTCTCCGTCCTCGTGCAGGAGACACGGCCTCCAACTTGGGCAGCGCCGTGGACGAGCTGATGCGGCACCAACCCACCCTCAAAACCGACGCCACCACCGCCATCATCAAGGTGACGCTTCCGGGGACGCTTTTTGGGCCACCGAGACCCAAAAAAAGGCCGTGTTTTTAATTTTTTTTTACTATTTTTTACAGCTTTTAGAGGAAATTTGCAGCCTGGGCCGAGACCCCAAGTACATCTGCCAGAAACCCTCTATGCAAAAAGCCGACGGGACGGCGACGGCGCCCCCTCCCCGTTCCCCTCACGCCGCCGAAGAAGCCTCCAGCGAGGATGAGGAGGAGGAGGAAGTGCAGGCCATGCAGAGCTTCAGCGCCACGCAGCAGAGCGAGGCCGAGCCCAGCCAGCAGTGAGTGGATTTTTGGGGAGAAAAAAGGAGATTTTGGGGGCGGGATGGCCTTCAACGTCACGTTTTCTTTGATTTTTTTAGGGTGGTGGGCACGGAGGAGCGCATCCCCATCCCCCTGATGGATTACATCCTCAACGTGGTGAGGGAAAAACGGGGTTCGCCCCGCTTTTGGGGGGATTTGGGGATTTTTCGGGGTGCGGAAATCCCCCTAAATCCTAAAATTTCTTCCCGTCAAGATGAAATTCGTGGAGTCCATCCTCAGCAACAACACGACGGACGACCACTGCCAGGAGTTCGTGGCCCAGCGGGGCCTGCGGCCCCTCGTTACCATTTTGGGGCTCCCCAACCTCCCCGTGGATTTCCCCACCTCCGCCGCTTGTCAGGCCGTGGCCGGCGTCTGCAAATCCATCCTGGTACGGGACGGCGCGGGTTTAGGCGGGGGGGACACCCCAAAAAAGGGCTGGCAGGGCGCTGCCGCCGTCCCCCGCCCTGGTGAGGGTCACCCAAAAAGGACGTCCTCCTGAAATTTTAATTTTCTCCTAAATTTTTTCTTTGGATTTTAATTTTTTCTTAAATTTTAACTTCTTTGTGGAATTTTAATTTGCGCCTTTCAAATTTTACTTCTTCCTTCCGAGTTTTAACTTTTCCCCACCTCAAATTTTGATTTCCCTCTCCAAATTTTCATTTTTCACACCCTGGTTTTAGCTCCGCCTCTCAAATTTTAATTTTACTTGAATTTTGATTGCTCTACCCGAGTTTTGATTTCTCTTTCTCGAGTTTTGATTTTTCTGCAGATCTTAGTTTGTGTTCTCAAATTTTAGTTTGTAAATTTTAGTTTGTACTCTAATTTCAATTCTGCCTGCTCCGATTTCAATTCTGCTCTCAAATTTCATCTTTTACTCCAGTTTTGCTTCTTCCTGCTCCGATTTCAATTCTCCCTCTTCCAATTTTAGTTCTGCTCTCAAATTTTAACTTTTGTTCTGATTTTAATCCTGCCCCAAAATTTTAAGTTTTATTTTAGTTTTACTTTTGTCTTTTGTAATTTCAATTGTGCGTGTTCCAATTTTTAATTTTGCTCTCAAATTTTAACTTCTATTCCAGTTTCAATTCTGCCTGCTCCGATTTTAATTCTGCCCCCAAATTTTAACTTTTATTCCGATTTTCATTTTACCAGCTCTGATTTTAATTGTCTCCTCAGATTTTAATTCTTCCCGCTCCAATTTTAAGTTTAATTTTGATTTTAATTCTGCCTGCTCTGACTTAATTCAGCTTTCTGAATTTTAACTTTTATTTTAATTGTGTCTGCTCTGATTTTAATTCTGCTGCCAAATTTTAGTTTTATTCTAATTTTAATTGCGTGCAGTTTTACTTTAATTATGCCCCCAAATTTTGAGGATTATTCCAATTTTAATCCTGTTTTCTGTGATTTTAATTGCTTCGTTTAATTTTAATTTTTCTGTATTTTAGTTTTTTCTCAATTTTGTTTTTTTGTGCTACAAGTTTTGGTTCTTTTCTGCGAATTTTAGTTGATTTTTTGAGCTTTAATTGCGTTTTCCGTTCTTTATTTCCCCGCCAGTTGAAATTTCCACCCAAATTTTCGTTTTTTCTCTGCGTGTTCTAACGGCTTTCTCCAAATTTTAAATTTTTCCCCCCAAATTTCCGTTTTCTCCTCCAGACGCTGTCCCACGAGCCCAAGGTGCTGCAGGAGGGGCTGCTGCAGCTGGAGGCGGTGCTGTCGGCGCTGGAGCCGCTGCACCGGCCCATCGAGGCGCCGGGGGGCTCGGTGCTGCTGCGCGAGCTGGCGGGCGCCGGCAGCGTCCCCGACGCCACGCTCTCGGCGCAGGCCACGCCCCTGCTGCACGCGCTCACCGCCGCGCACGCCTACATCATGATGTTCGTGCACACCTGCCGCGTGGGGCAGGTATGGGGGCGGCCGGGCCGGGCCGCCATCTTGTCGCGCCTCGCGAAAGCGCTGCTGTCGTTTGGCTTCGTTTTTCCTTGATTTTGTTTCGTTTTTCCTTGATTTTGTTTCGTTTTTCCTTGATTTTGTTTCGTTTTTCCTTGATTTTGTTTTGTTTTTGCTTGATTTTACTTTGTTCTTTATTTTGTTTCAGTTTGTGTTATTTTATTTCATTTAGTCTTATATTTATTTGGTTTATTTGAGTTTACTTCACATTTCATTTTCAGTTTTATTTGGTTTTTTTAATTTTATTTTATTTGCTGTTTTGTTTTTTTTTAAGTTTTGTGTTATGTTGTATTTTACCTTATTCGATTTTTATTTAAGTTTTTGGTTTGTTTCATATTTTGTTTTCTCTTATTTTATTTTGTGTGCTTTAGGTTTGTTTTTTTCTGTTTTATTTAATTTCAGGTTTTACTTTCGTTGTATTTCATATTATGTTTTTGCTTGATTTAATTTCATTTTATTTTGTTTTGTTTCACACTTTTTTTTGCATTTTAATTTGATTTTATTTTGTTTCTTGTTTATATTGTTTTAATTTTTTGTTTCACGTTTATTTTTTGTTTTCTTTTACATTTATTTCGGGTGTTTTTACATTTATTTTGGGTTTTTTCGCATTTATTTTGGGCTATTTTACATTTATTTTGTCTTTTTTACATTGATTTTGTTTGCTCTTTTTGTTTCACATTTGTTGTTTTAGTCTTTCTATATTTAGGTTTTTTTTGTTTCACATTTATTTCATTTTATGTTTTCATTTTACTTTTATTTTATCGTTTTATTTGACACTTTTTTGTTTCTCTTTTTTAATTTTATTTGTTTTTATTTCGTTTCACATTTGATTCATTTTGCTTTATTTAATTTTGTGATTTACTTTGTTTAATTTCGCATTTATTTCGTCTCGTTTTATACGCGGCTTTATTTTTTTCTCCTTTCTTGTGCTTGTCCCGTTGCGCTTCGGGTTTGCGAATCCCGTCGTCCCCCGTCGGCGGCCGCGGCGCCTTCCCCCCGCTGCGATTCCGATGCCGTCGTGCGTTTTCCGGGCGGGCAGAGCGAGATCCGCGCCATCTCGGTGAACCAGTGGGGCTCGCAGCTGGGGCTGAGCGTGCTGGGGAGGCTGAGCCAGCTCTACTGCTCCTTGGTGTGGGAGAGCACCGTGCTGCTCTCGCTCTGCACCCCTAACAGGTGCGGGGGGCTTTTGGGGGCGCGAGGGGGGCTGCTGGGGGGCGAGGGGGCGTTTTGGGGGGTCCTGGGGGGTTTTGGAGGGGTTGAGGGGGGTTTTGAGGCGGATTTGGGAGGTTGAGAGGGGTTTTAGCAGAGTTGAGGGGGGCATTGAGGAGGATTTTGGGAGGTTGAGAGGCGTTTTAGCGGGGTTGAGGGGGATATTGAGGATTTTGGGGGGGTTAAGAGGGGTTTTGGGGGGGTGAGGGGGGTTTTGAGGAGGATTTGGGAGGTTGAGAGGGGTTTTAGCAGGGGGGTGAGGGGGTTTTGAGGCGGATTTGGGAGGTTGAGAGGGGGTTTTAGCAGGGTTGAGGGGAGTATTGAGAAGGATTTTGGGAGGTTGAGAGGGGTTTTAGCAGGGTTGAGGGGGGTATTGAGGATTTTGGGGGGGTTAAGAGGGGTTTTGGGGGGGTGAGGGGGGTTTTGAGGAGGATTTGGGAGGTTGATAGGGGTTTTGGCAGGGTTGAGGGGGATTTTGAGGAGGATTTTGGGAGGTTGAGAGGCGTTTTGGGGGTGTTGAGGGGGATATTGAGGATTTTGGGGGGGTTGAGGGGGGTTTTGGGGGGGTTGAGAGGGGTTTTAGCAGGGTTGAGGGGATATTGAGGATTTTGGGGAGTTGAGGGGGGTTTTGAGGAGGATTTGGGAGGTTGAGAGGGGTTTTAGCAGGGTTGAGGGGGATATTGAGGATTTTGGGGGGTTGAGGAGGGGTTTTGGGGGGGTTGAGGGGGGTTTTGAGGAGGATTTGGGAGGTTGAGAGGGGATTTAGAGGGGTTGAGGGGGTATTGAGGATTTTGGGGGAGTTGAGGGGGTTTTGAGGGGGGATTTGGGGAGTTGAGAGGGGTTTTAGCAGGGTTGAGGGGGGTATTGAGGATTTTGGGGGGGCTGAGGGGGGTTTCGTGGGGGTTGAGGGGGATTTTAGCAGGGTTGAGGGGTGTATTGAGGATTTTGGGGGGTTTGAGAGGGACTTTGGGGGGATTGAGGAGGATTTGGGGGGGGGTTTTGGGGGTGTCGGGGATTTTAAGAGTTGAGGGGGTTTGGGGGGGGGTGTGGATTTTGAGGGAGGATTTTGGGGGTTGAGGGGGGTATTGAGGATTTTGGGGGGTGGTTGAAGGGGATTTGGGGTGATCGCAGAGGATTTGGGGGGCAATTTGGGGAGATTGAGAGGGATTTTGGGGGCATTTGGGGGGATTTTGGGGGCATTGATGGTTTTGGTGGGGATCAGGGAAATTTTGGGGGGGCTTGAGGATTTTGGAGGGGTTGAGGGGAGATTTGGGGGGGTTTAGTGGGGTTAAGGGGTTTGGCGGGGCTTGAGGGGGTTTCGGGGGGATTGAGCGGGATTTTGGGGGGCTCAAAGATGATTTGGGATTGGTTGCGGAGGATTTTGGGGGGGTGAGGATTTTGGGGGGATCTGGGGGGATTTTGGGGGGGCCGAGGAGGATTTTGGGGCGGTCAAATGGTGTTTTGACGAGGAATCAAAGAGGATTTTGGGGGGCTGAGGAGGATCTGGGGGATTTGGGAGGAGCACCTGGGGTTTTGGGGGATCCCCCTGGGGTGCTGAGGCGTGTCTGGGGGCTGAGGACCCCCCAAACCGCCCGGTGCCCCCCTTTTCCCCCCAGCCTCCCCCGGGGTGCGAGTTCGGGCAGGCCGACATGCAGAAGCTGGTGCCCAAGGAGGAGAAGGGGCGCCCAGCCCCCCAGGGCGGCAGGAAGGCAGGTGGGTGTTTGGGGGGGTCTGGGGGTGTTTGGGGGGTCTGTGGGTGTTTTGGGGGGGGTCTTTAATGGAAAGGGAGGGGTTTGGGGGGTGTTGTCCATGGGACAAGGGGATTGTTAATGGGAAGAGGGGATTGGGAGGGTTCTTTGGGGGCAGTGGGGGAATTTTGGGGGTCTTTAGGGGAAAAAGGGGGTTTTGGGGGGTCTTATGGGGAAAAGGGGGGTTTTGGGGAGGTCTTTGGGGGAAAAGGGGGGTCTTTAGGGGAAAGGGGGGTCTTTTGGGGGAAGAGAGGGGTGTTTACGGGAAGAGAAGGGTTTTGGGGGCATGTCTAGAGGAGAGGGGGGATATTTCGGGGAAGGGGGATCTTTAGGGGGTTCTCACCTTTCCCCCCACACGCAGAGGGCGAAGCGGAGGCCGCGACCCCCGGGGGGGCGTCGGGAGGCGACCCCCCCGCGGCGCAGGGGCTGCTGGAGGGGATGGGGCTGGAGGGCGAGGCGCTGGCCCCCATGGAGACGGACGAGCCCAGCGCCGCCGACCCCAAGGGCAAGGCCAAGATCACCCCCGCCATGGCGGCCCGCATCAAACAGATCAAACCCCTGCTCTCCGGTGAGGGGGGACCCCAAAAATGGGGGGGGGCACCTCAAAATGGCGGGCGGGACCCCAAAAGTTGGGGGGGGAACTCAAAATGGCGGCAGGGGAGGCTCAAAATGGTGGCGGGGAGCTCAAAATGGCGGTGAAGGGGATTCAAAATGGTGCCCGGAGTTGCTTAGGGGGGGCGCTGGAGACAAAATGGAGGAGCTTGGGAATTGGGGTCCCCAAAAATGGGGGAGCATGGACGTGGGGGTCCCCAAAAAGGTAGAGCCCAGATACTGGGACTGGATGTGGGGTCCCCAGGGGTGAGGGGCTGGATTTTGGGGTTCCTAGGAGCCAGATTTTGGGGACCTCCAAGGGTTGGGGGTTGGATTTTGGGGTCCCCAGGAGCTGGACGTGGGGAGCCCCCACGATATGGACATGGGGGTCCCGCCATGGTTGGATTTTGGGGACCCCCAAGGATTGGGGCCTGGATTTTGAGGTCCCAGGGGCCTGGTTTTGGGGACCCTGAAGGGTTGGGGGCTGGATTTTGGGGTCCCCAGAGTCTGGACGTGGGGACCCCCCAGGATTTGGACATGGGGGTCCCGCCATGGTTGGATTTTGGGGACCCCCAAGGATTGGGGGCTGGATTTTGGGGTCCCTGGAGATGGGTGGCTGGACGCAGGGGTCCCGCCATGGTTTTTGGGGGTCGCTAACGCCTTGTCTCCCCCCTCGCAGCCTCGTCGCGGCTGGGCCGGGCGCTGGCGGAGCTCTTTGGGCTGCTGGTGAAGCTGTGCGTGGGCTCGCCCGTGCGGCAGCGCCGCAGCCACCACGCCGCCGCCGCCGCGCCCGCCCCCAGCCCCGCCGCCCGTGCCACCGCCTCCGCCCTCACCAAGCTGCTCACCAAGGGGCTCAGCTGGCAGCCCCCCCTACACCCCCACACCCCGCTTCCGGTGAGGGGGGAGAGGGGGGCGGGGCTTGGGGAGAGGGGCAGGGGGATGGGAGGGGATGGGAGGAGGGGGTGGAGTTGAGGGGGTGGAGTCGAGGGGAGGGGGTGGGGCCAAGTGGAAGGGGTGGGGCCTGGTAAGTAAAAACCAAGGGGAGGGGGTGGGGCCAAGGGGGGGTGGGGCTTGGGATGAGTTGGGTGGAGTCAAGGGGGTGGGGCTTGGGGTGAGTTGGGTGGAGTGAAGGGGGTGGGGCTTGGAATGAATTGGGCGGAGTCAAGGGGTGGGACTTGGGGTGAGTTGGGTGGAGTGAAGGGGGTGGGGCTTGGGATGAGTTGGGTGGAGTCAAGGGGTGGGGCTTGGGTTGAGTTGGGGTGGAGTCAAGGGGGTAGGGCTTGGGATGAGTTGGGGTGGAGTCAAGGGGTGGGGCTTGGGATGAGTTGGGTGGAGTGAAGGGGTGGGGCTTGGGGTGAGTTGGGGTGGAGTCAAGGGGGTGGGGCTTGGGGTGAGTTGGGGCGGAGTCAAGGGGTGGGGCTTGGGGTGAGTTGGGGCGGAGTCAAGGGGTGGGGCTTGGGGTGAGTTGGGTGGAGTCAAGGGGTGGGGCTTGGGATGAGTTGGGGTGGAGTCAAGGGGGTGGGGCTTGGGGTGAGTTGGGGTGGAGTCAAGGGGTGGGGCTTGGGATGAGGTGGGGTGGAGTCAAGGGGTGGGGCTTGGGATGAGGTGGGGCGGAGTCAAGGGGTGGATGAGGTGGAGCTAAGGGGAAAGGGGGTGGAGCCAAGGCGAAGGGGGTTTGGGGGCAGAGTTGGCTGGGGGTGGAGCCAGGGGAAGGGGAGCTCAGTGTGGGCGGAGCCAAAGGGTTGGGGCGGAGCCAAAAGGGGGCGGAGCTCACTTCTCTTTTCTCCCCCCAACCCAGGCTGACGTTCTTCATCTGCTCGGTGGGCTTCACGTCCCCCATGCTGTTCGACGAGCGCAAGTTCCCCTACCACCTCATGCTGCAGAAGTTCCTCTGCTCCGGCGGCCACAACGCCCTCTTCGAGTACGCCCGCCCCCGAAAAAACACCCCCCGTTTTGCGGTGGGGGGACACCCCAATTTAACCTCTCCTCTCCCATTTATCTCCCGTCCCACCCAGGACCTTCAACTGGGCGCTGTCGATGGGGGGCAAGGTGCCGGTGGCGGAGGGGCTGGAGCACCCCGATCTGCCCGACGGCACCGGGGAGTTTTTGGACGCCTGGTTGATGCTGGTGGAGAAAATGGTGAACCCCAGCACGGTGCTGGAGTCCCCCCACGCGCTGCCCGCCAAAGCGCCCGCCCACGGCCAGCCCCACTTCAGCGCCCTGCGCTTCCTCGTTGTCACCCAGAAGGTGGGGACGGGGTGGGGGGGGTGAACTGGGGGCTTGGGAGGGGGTTTAGGGGATGGTGAGGGGGCTTGGGGGGTACAGAAGGGGGTTGGGGGGATACGGAAGGGGCTTAGGGGATGGAGAAGGGGCTTGGGGGGTACAGAGGGTGATGCAGAGGGGGCTTGGGGAGTGTGAGAGTGTTTGGGGGTGCAAAATGGGGTGCAGAAGGGACTCGGGGGACGGCGAGGGGGACTTAAGGCTGCAGGGGCCTGCGGAGCGGGTTTGGGGGCTGGAGAAGGGGCTTGGGCTGCAGAGGGGATTGGGGGGGCTGCGGAGGGGCTTGAGGGATGAAGAAAGGACTTGGGGAGCTGCGGAGGGGATTTAGGGGATGGGAAGGGATTTGGGGGGCTGTGAAGGAGGCTTGGGGGGCACAGAGGGTGATGCAGAGCAGCCTTGGGGGGCTGCAGTGTTGGTTTAGGGGATGGAGAAGGGACTTAGGGAGTGCAGAAGAGACTTGGGGGACACAGAGGGGACTTGGGGGGCTGCGGAGGGAGGGGGCTCCTTCATGCACTGGGGAGGAATGTGGGACACGGAGGGTGTCCCCAAATTTCCTCTCTCTGACCCCAAATTTTCACTTTTTGACCCCAAATTACCCTTTCCTGACTCTAAATTTGTGCTCTTTGTCCCCGCAGGCGGCCTTCACCTGCATCAAGCAGCTGTGGAACCGGCGGCCGCTGAAGGTGTACGGGGGCCGGATGGCGGAGTCCATGCTGGCCATCCTCTGCCACATCCTGCGCGGGGAGCCGCTCATCCGCGAGCGCCTGGGCCGGGAGCGGGAGGGCGCCCGCGGCGAGGAGGAGCCGGGGGGCGAGGAGGGGGGGCCCCGCAGGGAGCCACAGGTCAACCAGCAGCAGCTGCAGCAGGTGGGAGCTGCGTGGCATGGGGTCGCCCCCAAATCTCCTTCCTCCCCCCCCCCAAATCTTTTTTGTCTTCAGATTTCCTCCCTCCCCGACCCTCAGAATCACGCTTTTTTTTTCGCTCCAAATGTCCTTTTATTTTTTTTCTGCCAAACATCGCTTTATTTTCCTGCTCAAATATCCATTTTATTTTTGGCTGCCGAATGTTGTTCTTTCTGAATCTCTTTTTTTTTCTTTGCAAATCTCATTTCTCATCTCCGATATCTTATTTTTGTTTTTCCCCCAAATCTGTGGGGTTTTTTTTTTCCCCCCAAATCTCCTCCTCCCTCTTCCAGTCTCCTTTTATTTCCCCCACCAAATCTGCTTTTATTTTCTTCCTCCTAAAAACTCCTCCCCCCCCCCCCCAATATTTTTTTTTTCCCTTTCCCCATCAAATCTCTCTTCCCTCCTGCCAGATCTGTGGGGTTTTCACCCCCAAATCTGCGGCTTTTTTCCCCAAAATCTCCTCCCCCCTGCCCCAAGTTTGTTTTGGTTTGGTTTGGTTTTTTTACCTTTTTTTTTCTCTCAAATCTCGCTTCTCATCCCAAATCTGTGGGGTTTTTTTTGCTCTGCAAATGTGTGGCTTTTTTTTTTCACCGCAAACACCTGTGGTGTGTGGTTTTTTTTTTTTCCTTCCCCCAGTCTGTTTTCTTTTCTCCCCCGAAATCTCTTCCCCTGAGCCCCCCAAACCTCTGTGGTTTCCCCCACAAAGCCTCTGTGGTTCCCCACCCAAACCCTTGTTTCTTTTCCTGCCCAAACCGCCTTTTTTCTCCATTTCCCCCCACAAACCCCTTTTTGTCTCCCCAAACCCCTCCTTGTACCCCCAATTTTGTTCTGGCCTCCCAACTCTTTTCTGGGCACCCCAGTCCCCTTCTCATTCCCCCCAGCTCTCTCAAGTTTTTTTCTTTTTTCTTTTTTTTTTTTTCCTGTTTTGTTTTATTTTAATTTGTCTTGATTTCCCCCAACTTTGGAGTTTTCTCTCTAATTTTTGGGTTTTTTCTTTAACTTTTGGGTTTTTTCTCCAGCTTTTGGGTTTTTTCGCCCCAGCCTTCCTTTCTTTTTTCTTCTCTGTCTTTTTTTTTCTCGTTTTCACACCTCTTCCCGCCCAAACCCGCCCTCCCCTCTTCCCGCCCAAACGCCCTCCCCTCTTCCCGCCCAAACCCGCCCTCCCCTCTTCCCGCCCAAACCCGCCCTCCCCTCTTCCCGCCCAAACCCGCCCTCCCCTCTTCCCGCCCAAACCCGCCCTCCCCTCTTCCCGCCCAAACCCGCCCTCCCCTCTTCCCGCCCAAACCCGCCCTCCCCTCTTCCCGCCCAAACCCGCCCTCCCCTCTTCCCGCCCAAACCCGCCCTCCCCTCTTCCCGCCCAAACCCGCCCTCCCCTCTTCCCGCCCAAACCCGCCCTCCCCTCTTCCCGCCCAAACCCGCCCTCCCCTCTTCCCGCCCAAACCCGCCCTCCCCTCTTCCCGCCCAAACCCCGCCCTCCCCTCTTCCCCGCCCAAACCCGCCCTCCCTCTTCCCCGCCCAAACCCGCCCTCCCCTCTTCCCGCCCAAACCCGCCCTCCCCCTCTTCCCGCCCAAACCCGCCCTCCCCCTCTTCCCGCCCAAACCCGCCCTCCCCTCTTCCCGCCCAAACCCGCCCTCCCCTCTTCCCGCCCAAACCCGCCCTCCCCTCTTCCCGCCCAAACGCCCTCCCCTCTTCCCGCCCAAACGCCCTCCCCTCTTCCCGCCCAAACGCCCTCCCCTCTTCCCGCCCAAACGCCCTCCCCCTCTTCCCGCCCAAACGCCCTCCCCTCTTCCCGCCCAAACGCCCTCCCCTCTTCCCGCCCAAATCCCCCTCCCCTTTTCCCGCCCAAATCCCTTTGCTCTTACCCTATTTTTCCCCCCGATCCCCTATTTGTGCCCACCTAACCGCTCTCTGCCCCCCAGCTGATGGACATGGGCTTTTCCCGCGAGCACGCCATGGAGGCCCTGCTCAACACCAACACCATGGAGCAAGCCACCGAATATCTTCTCACCCACCCTCCCCCCCTCATGGGGGGCGTCGTACGGGTACGTACGGGGCGCAGGGGGGCGGTTTTGTGTGTCCCCCCACCCCCTCATTGCCCCTGTACCCCTCCCCAGGACCTGAGCATGTCGGAGGAGGACCAGATGATGCGCGCCATCGCTATGTCCTTGGGCCAAGACATCCCCATGGATCAGCGGGCGGAGTCCCCGGAGGTAGGGGGGGACACGAGGTTTCGGAGGGGACCCCCGTGGCCCCCAGTCTGGTTTTGTGCCCCCTGTGCCGCATTTTCCACCCCTCAAGCCTGGTTTGCACCCCTTGAGTCTGTCTCACACCCCCCCAACCCTATTTGGTGTCCCCCCGACCCCATTTTGTGCCCCCCATCCCCATTTCTCACCCTGTGACCGCATTTCTTGCCCCCAGACCCCATCTTCTGACCCCTCAACCCCTTTTCTGCCTCCCTGGACCCTGTTTTGTGCCCCCCACCCCGTTTTCTTGCCCTGTTTCCCTTTTCTCACCCCGCTGTCCCAATTTTCACCCCCTTTTGTGCCCCTCAGCCCCATTTCTCACTCCCGTGACCCCTTTTCTTGCTCGCTGGACCCCATTTTGTGCCCCCCAACCCCATTTCTCATGCCGTTACCCCATTTTCATCCTGTTGCTCCATTTTTTGCCCCCCAAGCCCCATTTTTTTTGCCTTCTGGGCCCCATTTTGTGCCTTTCTGATCCCATTTCAGTTCCTCTGACTCCTTTTCTCACCCCGTGGCCCAATTTTTGTGCCCCCCAACCGCTTTTCGCCGTCTCTGACTGCATTTTGTGCCCCCTAGACCCCATTTCTCACCCTGTCCCCCCTGTTTCTCTCCCTTCGCCGCCGCAGGAGGCGGCCTGCCGCAAAGAAGAGGAGGAACGCCGCGCCCGCGAACGGCAGGAAGAGGAAGAAGCCAAATGCCTGGAAAAATTCGAAGGAGCCGAACCTTTGGAAGCGGCCGAGCTGTTGGCCTTCACCGATTCCATGCTTCCCGGTTGTTCCCAGCTCCTGGATGAGCTTCCCGACACCGTCTACCGCGTCTGCGACCTCATCATGACGGCCGTGAAACGCAACGGGGCCGCTTACCGCGACTCCGTGCTCAAGCAGGTGGTCAAACAGGTAAAAATAAAAGGGTTTTTTTTGTTGTTTTACGGTCACCCCGATGTTTGGGTGACCCCCTCCACGTTTGACACCCCAAAAATTCAGGTTTGGGAAGCGGCCGACGTCCTCATCAAGGCGGCCTTGCCCCTCACCACCAGCGACACCAAAACAGTGTCGGAATGGATCAGCCAAATGGCGACTTTGCCTCAAGCTTCCAACTTGGCCACTCGGATCCTGCTGCTCACCCTCCTCTTCGAGGTGAGACGGCGTGGGGGCACCCCAAAATATTTTGGGGGGACACACTGGGTGTCATTTCTCCTCGCCCTCACGCCTTTAACATTCACGATGTTCTCCTGACGTGATTTGTCGCCCAAAAACACCACTTTTTCGATCGGAGCGTGCCAGTTTGTGGGGCGTTTAAGTATTTTAGGGGGTGTTTTGGTTTTTTTGGGGGGGTTTTTGGGGTGTCCCTGACCTCTCCCCGCGCCCTAGGAGCTGAAACTGCCTTGCGCCCGTGTGGTGGAGTCGAGCTGCGTGCTGGACGTTCTCATCAAGCTGCTGGAGGTGGTGCAGCCCTGCCTGCAAGCCGCCAAGGAGCACAAGGAGGTGCAGACCCCCAAGTAAGGAACGGGAGAGACACCCCTCCCCCGAAAAACGTGCCCCCCGTGACTCCCCCCGCTGACGTATCTGCGTCCCCCCGAAAGGTGGATCACCCCCGTTCTGCTGCTCATCGATTTCTACGAGAAGACGGCCGTGTCGTCCAAGCGCAGGGCTCAGATGAACAAGGTGGGGGTCCTGGGGTGGGGTGGGATGTGGGGGGAGGCTTCGGGGGGGACACATGGGGTCCTGGGAGAGGAATAGGGGATTTTGGGGTGACACACGGGGACCTGGGGGGGACACATGGGGTTTTAGGGAGGGGTTGTGTGGTCCTGGGGGGACACATGGGGTCCTGGGGGAATATTGGGTTCTAGGGGTGACACAAGGGGTCCTGGTGGGGAATTTTGGGTCCTGGAAGGGGAATGTGGGATTCTGGGGTGACACACGGGGTTTTGGGGGGGCATATGGGGTCCTGAGGGGGTGCGCAAGGCTCAGAGGGTGACACCCGTGACCGGACGCAACGCGACGGCACTCGGAGCCGTCCTGAGTGGGGTTTGGGGGGGACGGACGTGCTGCTGACCCCCTTCCCCCTTTCGCCACCCCTCCCCAGTACCTGCAGGCAACTGGGAACAACTGGCGCTGGTTCGACGACCGCTCGGGTCGCTGGTGCAGCTACAGCGCCAGCAACAACAGCACCATCGACGCCGCCTGGCGCGCCGGCGAAACCAGCGTGCGCTTCACCGCCGGCCGCCGCCGCTACACCGTCCAGTTCACCACCATGGTGCAGGTACCGCCGCGGGGGGCCGGATTTGGGGGGGGGTACGACGGGGGGCGCGACGCCCCCGCGTCCTCACCCCGCTGTCCCGCAGGTGAACGAGGAGACGGGGAACAGGCGACCGGTGATGCTGACGCTGCTGCGCGCCCCCCGCGCCGGCAAAGGAGGGAAAGAGGGGGGAGAAAACGAGCGGGCGGCCGAGGACGGGCGGGAGGCGGAGGGAAGGGGCAAGGAGGAGCCCCCGGTACGTGGGGAGGGGGCGCGGGGGTTTGGGGAGGGGTACTGGGCGATATGGGGCCGGGGGAGGGGGTTAGGGGTGCGAAGACTGGGTGGGTTTAGGATTTGGAGGGGGGATTTGGGGCTGGGAGCAGAGGATGCGGGGTTTTGGGGGTGGGTTTGGAGGGAGATTGGGGGATTTGGGGAGAAGGAGGATTTGGGGTTTTGGGGGGAGATGTGGGGCTGGATGGGGTGGATTTGGGGTTTTTACGGGGGAGATTTGGGGTTTGAGGGGCAGATTTGGGGTTCAGGGGGTGGATTTGGGGCTGGAGGGGGGATTTTGGGGTTTTGAGGGGCGGATTTGGGGCTGGGTGGGGAGGATTTGGGGTTTTGGGGGAGGATTTGGGGTTTTGGGGGGAGATTTGAGGTTTGAGGGGCGGATTTGGGGCTGGGTGGGGGAGGATTTGGGGTTTTGGGGGTGGATTTGGGGTATTTGGGGGGGAGATTTGAGGTTTGAGGGGCAGATTTGGGGTTCGGGGGTGGATTTAGGATTTTGAGGGGGAGACTTGGGATTTTGAGGGGGGAGATTTGGGGCTGGGGGTGAATTTTGGGCTGGAGAGGGCGGATTTGGAGCTGAGGGGAGCAGATTTGGGGTTTTGGGGGTGGATTTGGGGTTTTGGGGGGGGGAGATTTGGGGCTGGGGGGTGAATTTGGAGACGTTAAGTTGTTGAGGGGGGGTGATCTGTGTCCCTGCACCCCCAAAACGGGGGGAGCTGGGTGGTAAATGGGGTGATTTGGGGAGGAAATTGGGGCTGGGGGAGGGATTTGGGGGCAGGAGTTGCCCTGGTTTTGGGGGGGGCTCGCCATCATCTCCACCCCTGCAGCCCCAGAGCCGCCCCCTTCGGAGGAAGACCCTTCGGCCGCCCCCCCCTCCTCCTCCTCCTCCTCGCCCTCGCCCTCCTCCGCCTGCCCTTCCCCGGAGGATCCCTCGGGCTGGTCGGAAGCCCCGGTGCGGGGTCTGGCGGAAGAAGCGGTGCCGGCGGTGCTGCGCGCCTGCGTCAGCATGCTGGGGGTGCCGGTGGACCCCGACACGCTGCACGCCACCCTGCGCCTCTGCCTGCGCCTGACGCGGCACCACAAACACGCGCTGCTCTTCGCCGAGCTGCGCAGCACCCGAACCATCCTGGGGCTCACCCAGAGCTCCGGATTCACCGGCTTCACCCCGCTCGTCACCCTGCTCTTCCGGCACATCATCGAGGACCCCTGCACCCTGCGGCACACCATGGAGAAGGTTGGGGGGGGGGAGGCTGGGGGAGTTTGGGGGGGGCTGGGGTGTTGGGGGACAGGGGGAATTGGGGGTCCAGGGGCACTGGGGACATGGGAATTGGGGGTCCAGGGGGCACTGGGGACATGGGAACATGGGGATTGGGGGTCTGGGGGAATTGGGGGTCCAGGGGCACTGGGGACGTGGGGGTGGGGGGCCCAGGGGACACTGGGAATATGGGGACATGGGAATTGGGGGTCCAGGGGACACTGGGGACATGGGGACATGGGAATTGGGGGTCCAGGGGATGGGGGGATGGGGGAATTGGGGGTCCAGGCGGTACTGGGGACACTGGGGATTGGGGAATTGGGGGTCCAGGGGGTACTGGGGACATGAGGACATGGGAATTGGGGGTTCAGGGGACACTGGGGACATGGGAATTGGGGGTCAAGGGGGCACTGGGGACATAGGGACAGGGGAGTTGGGGGCCCAGGGGATGGGGGAATTGGGGTCCAGGGGACACTGGGGACATGGGGACAGGGGAATTGGGGGTCCAGGGCATGGGGGGATGGGTCAATTGGGGGTCCAGGGCATGGGGACATGGGGGTGGGGGGTCCAGGGGACAATGGGGACATGGGGACAGGGGAATTGGGGGTCAAGGGATGCTGGGAACGTGGGAATTGGGGGTACTGGGGACCCTGGGGATTGGGGAATTGGGGGTCCAGGGGGTACGGGGGACATGGGGACATGGGAATTGGGGGTCCAGGGGATGGGGGGATGGGGGGAATTGGGAGTCCAGGGGGTACTGGGGTCATGAGGACATGGGAATTGGGGGTCCAGGGGGCACTGGGGACATGGGAATTGGGGGTCCAGGGGGCACTGGGGACATGGGAATTGAGGAATTGGGGGTCCAGGGGGCACTGGGGACATGGGGACAGGAAAATTGGGGGTCCAGGGGACATGGGGATGCGGGAACTGGGGGTGCTGGGGACAGGGAAAGTGGGGGTACTGGGGACATGGGGATTGGGGAACTGGGGGTCCAGGAGACACTGGGGATGGGGGAGCTGGGGATTTGGGTGTCCAGGGGACGCTGGGGCCATGGGATTTCGGGAATCAGGGGTCCAGGGGATGTGGGATTTGGGGGTCTGGGGGGAATTGGGGGTCCAGGGGATGTGGGATTTGGGGGTCCAGGGGATGTGGGATTTGGGGGTCTGGGGGGAATTGGGGGTCCAGGGGACGCTGAGGACGCGGGAATGGGGTAATTTGGGTTGTAGGGGACGCTGGGGCCGTGGGATTTGGGAACTGGGGACCGTCCCCCTGACGCCCCGCCTGTCCTGGGCAGGTGGTGCGGTCGGCGGCCACCAGCGGGGCGGGCAGCACCACCTCGGGGGTGGTTTCGGGGAGCCTGGGGTCCCGGGAGGTGAACTACATCCTGCGGGTGCTGGGCCCCGCCGCCTGCCGCAGCCCCAGCGTCTTCACCGAGGTGGCCACCGGCTGCATCCGCATCGCCCTGCCCGCGCCGCGCGGCTCCGGCACCGGTGAGGGGGTCTGGGGGGCGCCGGAGGGGGGGGTCTCTGCGGTCCGAAATGGGGTCGCGTGGGAGGTTGTAGGTCCGAAATGGAGTCCTGTGCCTCCGAAAACAGGGCCCTGTGGGAGCTTTTGGCTCCAAAATGGGGGTCCCCTGGGGGCTTCTGGCTCCAAAACGGGGTCCCGTGGATCCAAAATGGGGTCTTGTGGTTCCAAAATGGCATCCTGTGGGGGCTTCTGGCTCCAAAAATGGGGTCCTGTGGGGAGCTTTTGGCTCCAAAATGGGGGTCGCGTGGGGTCCCATGGCTCCAAAATGGGGTCTTGTGGTTCCAAAATGGTGTCCCATGGTGCCAAAATGGGGTCTCATGGTCCCAAAATGGGGTCCCATGGGGTCCTGTGATCCTAAGTGGGGTCCTGTGGAGTCCAGTGGCTCCAAAATGGGGTCTCGTGGGGGCTTGTGGCTCCGAAAATGGGGTCCTGACATCCAAAATGGGGTCTTGTGGGGGCTTCTGGCTCCGAAAATGGGGTCTCGTGGTTCCAAAACGGGGTCCCGTGGGTCTGCGTGCCCCCAAAACGAGCGCCCTGCAGCCCGCGTCACTCCAGCACCCACAAACCCGTTATGGGGTGCCGACGTGGGGGTCCCACCGCTCCCTGCCCCCCAAAACGGGGGTCCCGGGGTCCCTTTTACCCCCCAAAGATGGGGTTTTAGTCCCCAAAATGGAGTTTTAGTCCTGAAACTGGGGTTTTAGTCCAAAAATGGGGTTTTAATCCCAAAAATGGGTTTGTTGTTCCCAAGAATGGGTTTGTTATTCCCAAAAATGGGTTTGTTATTCCCAAAAATGGGTTTTTAGTAGCAAAAATAGGGTTTTAGACCCAAAAATGGGGGTTTTGGTCCCTTTTAGACCCAAAAGTGGGGTTTTGGTCCCAAAAATGGGGTTTTAGACCCAAAAGTGGGGTTTTTTGTCACAAAAATGGGGTTTTAGTCCCCAAAATGGATATTTTTTGGTCTCAAAAATGGGGTTTTGGTCCCCGGAATGGGTTTTTTAGTCCCAAAAATGGGGTTTTTCGTCGCAAAAGTGGGGTTTTTCGTCACAAAAAAGGGGTTTTAGGCCCAAAAATGGATATTTTTTAGTCTCAAAAATGGGGTTTTTGGTCCCAAAAATGGGGTTGTAGACCCAAAAGTGGGGGTTTTGGTCCCAAAAATGGGGTTTTTTTGGCCCTAAAATGTTTTTTTTTTTTTGGCGCCAAAAAAGGGCTTTTAGTCCCAAAACTGGTTTCTTTTTAGTCCCAAAACTGGCTTTTTTGGCCCCAAACGGGTTTTCCTTCCGCGAGCCCCAGCTCCCCCCTCCCAGGGGGTGCCCGCTGACCCCCCCCCCCAATTTTTTCCGCGCCCCCCGCAGCGTCGGACGACGAGTTTGAGAACCTGCGCATCAAGGGCCCCAACGCGGTGCAGCTGGTGAAGACCACGCCGCTGCGCGCCGCGCCGCTGCCCGCCATCCCCGACGCCATCAGGGACGTCATCTACGACATGCTCAACGCCCTGGCCGCCTACCACGCCCCCGAGGAGGGTACGGGGTTTCGGCGGGGGGGTACAGGCGCCCCCGGGTGGGTTTTGGGGGCTGGCGGTGGTGGGAAGCGGAGGGGAGGGGGGCGGGGAGGGGGAATTGGGGTGTTTCAAAGCGGCACGGGGGGGATTTGGGGTGCCCCAAGGGAGTGGGGTGTGTGGGGGGGGGGGTTTGAGGGGGGATTGGGGTGCCCCAAGGGAGTGGGGGGGGGGAATTTGGGGTGTCCCAGGGGAGTAGGGGGGATTTGGGGTGCCCCAAGGGAGTGGGGTGCGTGGGGGGGGGGGGGGGTTGAGGGGGGATTGGGGTGCCCCAAGGGGGGGGGGGGATTGGGGTGCCCCTGGGGAGTGGGGAGGGGGGATTGGGGTGCCCCCGGGGAGGGGGGGAATTTGGGGTGCCCCAAGGGAGTGGGGTGCGTGGGGGGGGTTGAGGGGGGATTGGGGTGCCCCAAGTGAGTAGGGGGGGAATTTGGGGTGCCCCGAGGGAGTGGGGTGCGTGGGGGGGGATTTGAGGGGGGATTGGGGTGCCCCAAAGGAGTGGGGGGAATTTGGGGTGCCCGAAGGGAGTGGGGGTCATGTGGAGGGGGAATTTGGGGTGCCCCAAGGGAGTGGGGGGCACGTGGAGGGGGAATTTGGGGTGTCCCAGGGGAGTAGGGGGGGAATTTGGGGTGCCCCAAGGGAGTGGGGTGCGTGGGGGGGGGGTTGAGGGGGGATTGGGGTGCCCCAAGGGAGTGGGGGGGAATTTGGGGTGTCCCAAGGGAGTGGGGGGCGTGTGGAGGGGGGATTGGGGTGCCCCAAGGGAGTGGGGGGAATTTGGGGTGCCCCAAGGAAGTGGGGTGCGTGGGGGGGGGGGGATTTGAGGGGGGATTGGGGTGCCCCAAAGGAGTGGGGGGGGAATTTGGGGTGCCCGAAGGGAGTGGGGGGCATGTGGAGGGGGAATTTGGGGTGTCCCAGGGGAGTAGGGGGGGGATTTGGGGTGCCCCAAGGGAGTGGGGTGCGTGGGGGGGGGTTGAGGGGGATTGGGGTGCCCCTGGGGAGTGGGGAGGGGGGGATTGGGGTGCCCCTGGGGAGTGGGGAGGGGGGGATTGGGGTGCCCCAAGGGAGTGGGGGGGGGGAATTGGGGTGCCCCAAGGGAGTGGGGTGCGTGGGGGGAGGATTTGAGGGGGGATTGGGGTGCCCCAAGGGAGGGGGGGGGAATTTGGGGTGCCCGAAGGGAGTGGGGGGCACGTGGAGGGGGAATTTGGGGTGTCCCAGGGGAGTAGGGGGGAATTTGGGGTGTCCCAAGGGAGTGAGGGGGGGAATTTGGGGTGCCCCAGGGGAGTGGGGGCACGTGGAGGGGGAATTTGGGGTGTCCCAAGGGAGTAGGGGGGAATTTGGGGTGTCCCAAGGGAGTGAGGGGGGGGAATTTGGGGTGCCCCAGGGGAGTGGGGGGCACGTGGAGGGGGAATTTGGGGTGTCCCAGGGGAGTGGGGGGGGAAATGGGGTGCCCCAAGGGAGTGAGGATGGGGAATTTGGGGTGCCCCAAGGGAACGGGGTGCGTGGGGGGGGGATTTGAGGGGGATTGGGGTGCCGCAAGGGCATGGGGTGCATGGGGGGGGGGTGCATTGGGGTGCCCCAAGGGTGTGGGGCGCCCTATGGGGGGAGAAATTGGGGTGCTGATGGTGGGTGGGGCCAGAATTGGGGTGCCCCAGGAGTTGGGTGCCCTGGGGGTCTCAAACCGCGCTTCCCTCAGCCGACCCCCCAAGCAGCACCCACGGGGCGCGACCCCCCGCACCGTGACCGATTTGGGGGGTGCCCCCGACCCGTTATTGATTAATTTTTTGTGCGGCCCCCCCCAAAAAAAAAAGGGGAGAAGGCGGAGGCCAAGGCGGCGCCCAGCGAGGTGAGCCAGCTGCTCTCCGACATCGGCGACGACATGTACCAGCAGTACCGCAGCCTGACGCGCCCGCCCCCCGACTTCGACCCCCCCGCCGGCTTCGCCATCAACGTCAGTGGGGCGCGGGGGGGCCCCTGCCGATTTTTGGGGGGGGCCGCGTTGAGATTTGGGGGGGCTATGCTGAGATTTGGGGCCTGGCGTGGGATTTTGGGGCCTAGCGTGAGATTTTGAGGCCTGGGGTGGGATTTTGGGGCCTAGCGTGGGATTTTGAGGCCTGGGGTGGGATTTTGGGGGTTCCTGGGGACGCCGTGGGGGGGGGGGGGGGGGGGGGGGCGCCGGGGGGTTTTGGGGTGCCCCCCCCGCCCCCCGTAGTGACGTCCCCGCGGGTCACGGCAGGCCCAGGTGTTCGCCGCGGACGGAGGCGCCGCCGAGACGCCGCCGTCGGGGACGCCGCAGGGGGAAGGTAGGGGCGTCCCGTGTGTGTCCCCCCCGTCCCGTGTCACCCCCCGTGTCCCCAAACCCCCCAACGTCCCCTCAGTGTCCCCAAGACCTTAACGTCCCCCCAATGTCCCCTCAACATCCCCTTGATGTCCCCAAGTCCCTCAACGTCCCCTCAGTGTCCCCAAGACCTCGAACGTCCCCCTGATGGCCCCAAGACCTCGAACGTCCACCCAATGTCCCTCAAAGGTCCCCAAGTCCCTCAACGTCCCCTCCACGTCCCTGAACTCCTCGGTGTCCCCCTGATGTCCCCAAGACCTTGAACGTCCACCCAATGTCCCCTCAACATCCCCTTCATGTCCCCAAGCCCCCCAATGTCCCCTCAATGTCCCCAAGACCTCGAACGTCCACTCAATGTCCCCTCAAAGGTCCCCAAGCCCCCCAATGTCCCCTCAATGTCCCCTCCACGTCCCTGAACTCCTCAATGTCCCCCCGACGTCCCCAAGACCTCGAACGTCCCCCTGATGTCCCCTCAACATCCCTGAGCCCCTCAGCGTCCCCCTGATGTTCCCTCAATGTCCCCTCCATGTCCCCAAGTCCCTCAATGTCCCCTCCACATCCCTGAACTCCTCGGTGTCCCCCTGATGTCCCCAAGACCTTGAATGTCCACCCAATGTCCCCTCAAAGGTCCCCAAGCCCCCCAATGTCCCCTCAATGTCCCCAGGCCCCTCGATGTCCCCAAGACCTCCAACGTCCTCCTGATGTCCCCTCAACATCCCCAAGCTCCTCAGCATCCCCCTGATGTCCTCAAGACCTCGAACGTCCCCCTGATGTCCGCTCCATGTCCCCTCCGCGTCCCCGAGCCCCCCGCTGTCCCCGACGTCCCCACCCCTAACCCCGCCCCCCCCCCCCGCAGCAGCCAGCCCCGACGAGGCCCGCGACGGGCGCAAGGAGAAGGACGGCGAGCGCGGCGAGGAGCGCCAGCGCGCCAAGGGCTCCAAGCCCCTCATGCCCACCTCCACCATCCTGCGGCTGCTGGCCGAGCTGGTGCGCTCCTACGTGGGCATCGCCACGCTCATCGCCAACTACAGCTACACCGTGGGCCAGTCCGAGCTCATCAAGGAGGTGACGCGGGGAGAAGGGGGCGCCGCTCCTCCTCCCGCGGTGGACGGGGGGTTGAGATGTTCCTCAGGGGGGTTGAGATGTTCCTCAGGGGGGTTGAGATGTTCCTCAGGGGGCGGAGATGTTCCTCAGGGTGGTTGAGATGTTCTCCATGAAATTGAGATGTTCCTCAGGGGGCGGAGATGTTCCTCAGGGGGCGGAGATGTTCCTCAGGGGGCGGAGATGTTCCTCAGGGGGGCGGAGATGTTCCTCAGGGGGCGGAGATGTTCCTCAGGGGGCGGAGATGTTCCTCAGGGGGCGGAGATGTTCCTCGCGGGGTGGAGATGTTCCTCACGGGGGCTGAGGTGTTCCTCCACGGGGTTGAGGTGTTCCTCCACGGGGTTGAGGTGTTCCTCCACGGGGTTGAGGTGTTCTTCCACGGGGGTGGAGATGTTCCTCACGGGGGTGGAGATGTTCCTCCACGGGGTGGAGATGTCCCTCAGGGGGGCTGAGATGTTCCTCCATGTGATTGAGATGCTCCTCAGGGGGCTGAGATGTTCCTCCACGTGGTTGAGGTGTTCCTCACGGGGTGGAGACGTTCCTGACGGGGTTGAGGACCCCAGGGTGGATTTGGGGTGGTCCCGGTGGGTTTTGGGCGTGGCTGACCCCGTCCCGTCCCCCTCCTGCAGGACTGCAGCGTGCTGGCCTTCGTCCTGGACCACCTCCTGCCCCACACGCAGAACGCCGAGGACAAGGACACGCCGGCGTTGGCCCGCCTCTTCCTGGCCAGTCTGGCGGCGGCCGGCAGCGGGACCGACGCCCAGGTGGCCCTGGTCAACGAGGTGAAGGCGGCGCTGGGGCGGGCGCTGGCCATGGCCGAGAGCACCGAGAAGCACGCCAGGTACGGGGACACCACGGGGGCGTCGTGGGGACATCATGGCCGTCCTGGCCACCAGCGCCGTCGTGGCCACGGCGTTGTGGGGTTGAGATGTTCCTCAAGGGGTTGAGGTGGTCTCCACGGGGTTGAGATGTTCCTCAAAGGGTTGAGGTGGTCTCCACAGGGTGTGACACATCTTCCACAGAGTTGACATGTTCTCCATGGGCGTGAGATGTCCCTCATGGGGTTGAGATGTCCCTCATGGGGGTGAGATGTCCCTCATGGGGGTGAGATGTCCCTCATGGGGGTGAGATGTTCTCCACGAGGTTGAGACGTCCCTCATGGGGTTGAGACATCCTCCACAAGGTTGTTGAGATGTCCCTCATGGGGGTGAGATGTTCTCCAAGAGGCTGAGATGTCCCTCATGCGGTTGAGACATTCTCCACAAGGTTGTTGAGATGTCCCTCATGGGGTTGAGATGTTCTCCACGGGGTTGAGATGTTCTCCACGGGGTTGACATGCCCTCCACGGGGTTGACACGCCCTCCACGGCGTGCGACATGTCCTTCATTGGTGGTGTCACATCCTTCGTGATGGTTGACGTGTCCACCTTGGGTTTGACGCTTCTTCTACTGGGATGACAGCTCCTCCGTGGGGGTGGTGGCTCCTCCTTGGGGGGTGGTGGCTCCTCCGTGGGGCGATACGAGGTCCAGGGGGGTGACACGTCCCTTCTCGTCCCCGCCCCGCAGGCTCCAGGCCGTCATGTGCATCATCAGCACCATCATGGAGTCCTGCCCCTCCACCTCCAGCTTCTACAGCAGCGCCACCAAGACCCAACACAACGGCATGAACAACATCATCCGCCTCTTCCTCAAGAAAGGCTTGGTCAACGACCTGGCCAGGGTCCCCCACAGCCTGGACCTCTCCAGGTACCGCCCCGGCGGACCACCGGGTCCTCTCCTGGGGCGTGGGCCTGGTCTTGGAGGGGTCGTGGTGGGTCTTGGAGGGGTCGTGGTGGGTCTTGGAGGGGTCGTGGTGGGTCTTGAGGGGTCTTCAGAGTCAGGATGGGTCTTGAGGAGATGTGAGGGGTCTTGGTAGGTCTTGAGGTGTCTTGGTAGGTCTTGAGGTGTCTTGGTAGGTCTTGAGGGGTCTTGAGGGGTCGAGGTGGGTCTTGAGGGGTCGAGGTGGGTCTTGGGAGGTCGTGGTGGGTCTTGAGGGGTCTTCAGGGTCAGGATGGGTCTTGAGGAGATGTGAGGGGTCTTGAGGGGTCGTGGTGGGTCTTGGGGGTCTTCAGGGTCAGGATGGGTCTTGAGGAGATGTGGGGGGTCTTGGTAGGTCTTGGTAGGTCTTGAGGGGTCGTGGTGGGTCTTGGGTGGTCTTCAGGGTCAGGATAGGTCTTGAGGAGATGTGAGGGGTCTTGGTAAGTCTTGGGGGGTCGTGGTGGGTCTTGAGGGGTCGTGGTGGGTCTTGGGTGGTCTTCAGGGTCAGGATGGGTCTTGAGGAGATGTGAGGGGTCTTGGTAGGTCTTGAGGGGTCTTGGTAGGTCTTGAGGGGTCTTGGAGGAGTCGTAGGTCTTGGGAGGTCGTGGTGGGTCTTGAGGAGTCGTGGTGGGTCTTGGAGGTCGTGGTGGATCTTGGGAGGTCGTGGTGGGTCTTGAGTGGTCTTCAGGGCCAGGATGGGTCTTGAGGAGATGTGGGGGGTCTTGGTAGGTCTTGGGAGGTCGTGGTGGGTCTTGAGGGGTCGTGGTGGGTCTTGGGTGGTCTTCAGGGTCAGGATGGGTCTTGAGATGTGAGGGGTCTTGGTAGGTCTTGAGGGGTCTTGGAGGAGTCGTTGTAGGTCTTGGGAGGTCATGGTGGGTCTTGAGTAGTCTTGAGGGGTCGTGGTGGGTCTTGAGGGGTCGTGGTGGGTCTTGAGTGGTCTTCAGGGTCAGGATGGGTCTTGAGGAGATGTGGGGGGTCTTGGTAGGTCTTGAGGGGTCTTCAGGGTCAGGATGGGTCTTGAGGAATTTTGGGGGGTCTTGGTGGGTCTTGGAAGGGTCATGAGGGGTCTTGAGAGGTTGTGGGAGTCTTGGTAGGTCTTGGGGGTTGTGGTGGGTGTCTTGAGGGGTTGGGGGTCTTGGTAGATCTTGAGGGGTCTTGGGGGGTCTTGGGTGGTCTTGAGGGTCATGATGGGTCTTGAGGAGTTGTGGGGGGTCTTGGGGAGTCTTGAGAGGTCTTGGAGGATCTTGGGCGTTGGTGGGGGTCTTGATGGTCACGGTGGGTCTTGGGGGGTCGTGGTGGGTCCCGTTGGGTCTTGAGGGGTTGTGAGGGGCTTTGGGAGGGCCGTGGGGGTCCTGGTGGGGCGTGAAGGGTTCTGGGAGCCGTGGGGGTCCCACCAGACGTGGAGGTCCCACCCCCACCCCCCCGTGCAGCCCCAACATGGCGAACACGGTGAACGCGGCGCTGAAGCCGCTGGAGACGCTGTCGCGCATCGTCAACCAGCCCAGCGGGCTCTTCGGCTCCAAGGGCTCCTCCAGCAAGAGCAAGGGCGAGGGCGCCGGGGGGCCCGCGAGGCGGGGGCCGCGCCCCCGACGGAGGTACCGGGCCCCCCCGTAGCCCCCCGCATCTTCCTCGCGGCCCCCTCGTCTTCCTCGCGGCCCCACGTCCGTGGTGGCCCTCCGTATCTCTCGTGTCCTCCTCCGTTGTCTGCACGTTCTCCGTCGTCCCCGTGTCCCCCCCAAATTGTCCCCGTGGGCCCCCCCCAATCGTCCCCGTGGGCCCCCCAATCGTCCCCACGTCCCCCCCATCGTCCCCGTGTCCCCCCCCGTCTCTGGCGTGTCCCCCGCGTCCCCCGCATCTCTGGTGTTCCCCCATCTTCTACGTGTCCTCCTCGTGTCTCTCGCTGTCCCCCCCGCCATTGTCCCCGCGTCCCTGCCCCCCACCCCGCGTCCCCACACCCCTCCCCCGTGACCTTTCACCCCCCCACCCCAAAAACCCCCAGGGGACCCCGGGGACCCCGAGCCCCCCGAGGAGGACGCGGAGGCGGCGCAGGCGGAGGCGGCCGACGGCGACATGGACGGCGAAACCGAGGCCGACGCCGTGGTGCTGGCGGGCCAGCCCGAGGGGCTCAGCACCCAGGAGATGCAGGTCGGTGGGTGGGGGGCACCCTAAAAATCCACACCCCCCACCCACGACCCCCCCCTCATTAACCCCGTCCCGCCCCGCCCCAGGTGGAAAACGAGCTGGAGGACCTCATCGACGAGCTGCTGGAGCGCGACGGCGCCGCCGGCAACAGCGCCATCATCGGTGAGCGACCGCCCCCCACCAAATTTGGGGGGGGCGTGGGGGTGCGCGTGTGTGTGTGTGTCCCCCCCCACCCTAAAATTTCGGGGCGCGCCCCCCCGCAGTGAGCCGCTCGGGCGAGGACGAGTCGCAGGAGGACGTGCTGATGGACGAGGCGCCCTCCAACCTCAGCCAGGCCTCCACGCTGCAGGCCAACCGCGAAGGTGGGCCCACCCCGCCCCCCCGCCGCCATTTTTGGGGTGAAAAACGGGGATTTTGGGGTCGCTAAGGTCCCCTCGTGTCCGTCCCTCCCCCCCCCACCCTCAAGATTCCATGAACATCCTGGATCCGGAGGACGAGGAGGAGCACACGCAGGAGGAGGACAGCAGCGGCAGCAACGAGGACGAGGACGACAGCCAGGACGAGGAGGAGGAGGAGGAGGAGGAGGATGAGGACGATCAGGTGGCGGGGGGGGGGGGGGGGCGGGTTTGGGGGGCGGGGGGCGTCCCGGGGTGAAGGGGGACCCCGTTTTGGGTCAGTGGGGGCCATTTTGGGTCGGGGCGCCGCCATTTTGGGTCGAGGTGCCGCCATTTTGGGGCAGGGCACCCCTGTTTTGGGTCAGTGGGAGCCATTTTGGGTCAGTGGCCACCATTTTGGGTCAGTGGCGGCCATTTTGGGTCAGGGTGCCCCCATTTTGGGTCACAGGGAGCCATTTTGAGCAGGGTACCCCCGTTTTGGGGTGGGGTGGCCCCGTTTTGGGTTACAGGCCCCCATTTTGGGTCAGGGCACCTCTGTTTTGGGCCAGTGGCTGCCATTTTGGGTCAGGGCACCCCTGTTTTGTGTCAGTGGCTGCCATTTTGGGTCAGTTGGGTCCATTTTGGGTCAGGGGGCCGCCATTTTGGGTCACAGGGAGCCATTTTGGGTCAAAGTGCCCATGTTTTGGGGCGGGGTGCCCCCATTTTGGGTCACAGGGAGCCATTTTGGGTCGGGGTGGCGCCGTTTTGGGTCAGGATGGCCCCATTTTGGGTCAGTGGCCGCCATTTTGGGTCAAACTGCCCCTGTTTTGGGTCAATGGCTGCCATTTCCCATCGGCGTGCCCCAATTTTGGGTCAAAGAGCCCCCATTTTGGGTCAAGATCTCCTCGTTTTGGGTCAAGGTGCCCCCATTTTGGGTCAGGAGGTGCCATTTTGGTTCACGGTGCCCCCATTTTGGGTCAGTGGCCGCCATTTTGGGTCAGAACGTCCCCGTTTCAGGTCAAGGTGCCCCCATTTTGGGATCAAGGTGCCCCATTTTGGGGGACAGGGTGCCATTTCGGGACACGGGGCCCTGTTTTGGGGCCAGATTCCCCCATTTTGGGATCAGATTCCCCTTTTTTATGGGGTCAGATTCCCCCATTTTGTGGCCAGCAGCTGCCATTTGGGGGTCAGATTCCGCCATTTTGGGTCAGATTCCGCCATTTTGGGTCAGATTCCGCCATTTTGGGTCAGATTCCCCCATTTTGGGTCAGATTCCCCCATTTTGGGGTCAGATTCCCCCATTTTGTGGCCAGCAGCTGCCATTTGGGGGTCAGATTCCGCCATTTTGGGATCAGATTCTCCTGTTTATGGGGTCTGGTGCACCCATTTTGGGGTCAGATTCCACCATTTTGGGGTCAGATTCCCCTTTTTATGGGGTCAGATTCCCCTTTTTATGGGGTCAGATTCCCCTTTTTATGGGGTCAGATTCTGCCATTTTGGGTCAAGTGCCCCCATTTTGGGGTCAGATTCTGCCATTTTGGGGTCAGATTCTGCCATTTTGGGGTCAGATTCCCCCATTTTGGGGTCAGATTCCCCCATTTTGTGGCCAAGCAGCTGCCATTTGGGGGTCAGATGCCCCCATTTGGGGTCGGGGGTCCCCACTGAGCCCTCGTTCCCCCGTCAGGACGACGAGGAAGGGGAGGAAGGCGAGGAGGAGGAGGACGACGACGATGGCTCGGAGATGGAGCTGGACGAGGACTACCCCGACATGAACGCCTCCCCCCTCGTGCGCTTCGAGCGCTTCGACCGCGACGACGACCTCATCATCGAGTTCGACAACATGTTCTCCAGCCCCAGTGCGCACGGGGGGCGGGGGGGGGCCGCAGGGCGATTTGGGGGTCGGGTGGGACACGTCACCCCTTGGATTGCCGCGTTCTGGGTCAGGGTGCCCCCATTTTGGGTCAGGATGCCCCCGTTTTGGGTCAGTGGTGGCCATTTTGGATCAGGATGCCCCACGTTTTGGGTCAAGGGCCGCCATTTTGGGTCAGAACGCTCCTGTTGTGGGTCAGAGTCCCCCCATTTTGGGTCAGGGTGCCGCCATTTTGGGTCAGAGTCCCCCCATTTTGGGTCAGGGTGCTGCCATTTTGGGTTGGATGCCGCCATTTTGGGTTGGATGCCGCCATTTTGGTTCAGGATGCCCCTGTTTTGGGTCAGAGGCTGCCATTTTGGATCAGAATGCTCCTGTTGTGGGTTGGGGGCCCCCATTTTGGGTCAGAATGCCCCCATTTTGGGTTGGGGGCTGCCATTTTGGGTCAGGATGCCCACATTTTGGGTCGGAGGCCACCATTTTGGGTCAGTTACCCCCATTTTGGGTCAGAATGCCCCCATTTTGGGTCGGGGGCCCCCATTTTGGGTCAGTTACCCCCATTTTGGGTCAGAATGCCCCCATTTTGGGTCAGAATGCCCTCATTTTGGGTCGGGGGCTGCCATTTTGGGTCAGGATGCCCCCATTTTGGGTCAGAGGCCACCATTTTGGGTCAGTTACCCCCATTTTGGGTCAGAAAGCCAACATTTTGGTTCGGGGTGCCCCTATTTTGGGTGAGAATGCTGCCATTTTGGGCCAGGGCCTACCCTTCCCCCCCCCTCACTTCCCCCCGGTTCCCCCATGCCGAATTTCTCCCCCCTCTTTTCCTTGCAGCCGACATCCCCCCGTCCCCCGGCAACATCCCGGCCAGCCACCCGCTGCTGGTGCGTCACGCCGACCACGGCTCGCTGGCGCTGGGGACGGGAGCCGCCACCACGCGCCTGGCGCAGGGGCTGGGGCGCAGCCAGCGCACGCTGCGCCAGCTGACCGCCAACGCCGGCCACACCATCCACGTCCACTACCCCGGCGCGCGCCAGCCCAACCCGCCCCTCATCCTCCAGCGGTAACGGGACCCCCCCAAAAACACCCCCCCCCAAACCCCCTGGGACCCCCCGAACCCCCTGGGACCCCCCACGCCCTGCTGGATCCCCGTTGTTCCTAAATTTGTCCCCAAATAGGCTCGGATGTGTGCGAGGCCCCCCTTAGCGCCCCCGGACCCCCACCGTCCCCCAGTTCATCACTTGAGGTCCCCCCGTGTCCCCAGATGTCCCCTCCCCCTGTCCCTGGTGTCCCCTCCTTCCTCCATAGTGTCCCCCCCAGTGTCCCCCTCCTGGTCCCTGTCACCCCCCCGCCCCAGTGTCCCTTCCGTCCCTGAGGTCCCTCCCAGTGTCCCCCCTCCTCCATGGGGTCCCCTGTGTCCCCCGCTCCATGTCCCCCCCACTGTCCCCTTCCTCACTGGTCCCTGTGTCCCCCTCCTCTGTAGTGTCCCCTCCCAAATGTCCCCCTTCTCCCTGGGGTCCCTCCCAGTGTCCCCCCTCCCCCCTGGTCCCCAGTGTCCCCCCCTTTCCCCCCAGTGTCCCCCTCCTCCCTGGGGTCCCCCCAATGTCCCTGTGTCCTCCCTCCTCCTCGATGTCCCCCCCCCGAGTGCCCCTCCCCCTCCGTGGTCCCCTCGTCCCCCCAAAGCGCTGACCCCCGTGTCCGTCCCCGCAGGCTGCTGGGCCCCTCGGCGGCGGCGGACATCTTGCAGCTGAGCAGCAGCCTGCCGCTGCAGAGCCGGGGCCGGGCCCGGCTGCTGGTGGGCAACGAGGACGTGCACATCATCGCGCGCTCCGATGACGAGCTGCTGGACGACTTCTTCCACGAGCAGGGCGGGGCCGGCAGCCAGGCAGGCGAGTCGGGGGGGCGGGGCCTGGGGGGGGAAGCTCCGCCCCCTCCCTGCAGAGCCATACCCACGCGTGGTGGGACCCCCACCAAAAAAAAATGGAGTGGGAGGAGAGAAATGGAGAGGGGGCGTGGCCTGGAAAGGGAGGGGGCGTGGCCTGGAAAGGGAGGGGGCGTGGCCTGGAAAGGGAGGGGGCGTGGCCTGGAAAGGGAGGGGGCGTGGCCTGGAAAGGGAGGGGGCGTGGCCTGGAAAGGGAGGGGGCGTGGCCTGGAAAGGGAGGGGGCGTGGCCTGGAAAGGGAGGGGGCGTGGCCTGGAAAGGGAGGGGGCGTGGCCTGGAAAGGGAGGGGGCGTGGCCTGGAAAGGGAGGGGGCGTGGCCTGGAAAGGGAGGGGGCGTGGCCTGGAAAGGGAGGGGGCGTGGCCTGGAAAGGGAGGGCGTGGCCTGGAGGGGAGGGCATGGGGCTCCCCCAAAAAAACATCAAGGAGAGAAAATGAGAGGAGAGGGGGTGTGGCCTAGAGGGAAGGGGCGTGTCTAAAGGTGAGGGGGTGGGGCCTGGAGAGGAGGCGGAGCTTGTGGGAAAGCCAGGACCCCCCCCACTCCCCAAAAGAATGGAGGGAGAAAGCAGGAGGGGGCGGGGCTTGGGAACAGGGACATGCCCCCTCTGCAGGATACGAGAGGGGCGTGGCCTAGGGGCATGGACACGCCCCTTCTCCAGGAGGATACAGGGGAGGGGGTGGGGCCTCTGGAGAGGATGCACAGAAAGGGGTGGAGCCTGGTGTAAAGGGGGCGTGGCTTGAGAGTGGGCATGGCCAGCCCTCTGCCCACTTCCCCTCCCTGAATGCCTGGGTTCACTCTGTGCCCCCCTCCCCAAAACAGGGACCCTGTCCAGCATCCCCACCGCCCTGACGCGCTGGACGGAGGAGTGCAAGGTGCTGGACGCCGAGAGCATGCACGACTGCGTCTCGGGTGAGCCCCGCCCCCAAAATGTCCCCAGCACCCCCCCAAAATGTCCCCAACATCCCCCCCAAAATCGCCATCACCCCCTAGCCCTCCCGGACATCCGCGCACCCCCAATGGGGGCTTGTAACCCCCCAAATTCCACCATTTTGCCGTCCCCTTCCCGCCTTTTTTGCCGTCCCCTTCCCACCATTTTGTTGTCCTTCCCCCCGCCATTTTGTCGTCCCCTTCCCGCCTTTTTTGCCATCCCCTTCCCGCCATTTTGTCATCGTTTCCCCCACCATTTTGTTGTCCTTCCCCCTGCAATTTTTGCCGTCCCCTTCCCGCCTTTTTTGCTGTCCTTCTCCCCGCCATTTTGTCGTCCCCTTCCCACCTTTTTTTTGCCATCCCCTTCCCACCATTTTGTCATCCTTTCCCCCACCATTTTGTCGTCCTCCCCCTTGCCATTTTTGCCGTCCCCTTCCCGCCTTTTTTGCTGATCCCTTCCTGCCATTTTGTCATCCTTCCTGCCGCCATTTTGCCGTCCCTTTCCCGCTCTTTTTGCCATCCCCTTCCCGCCTTTTTTGTCGTGTCCCCTTCCCGCCATTTTGTCGTTGTCCCCTCGCCATTTTGTCATCGTCTTGTGTCCCCCGCTCCCCCCCGCAGTGGTGAAGGTCCCCATCCTGGCGCGGCTGGAAGCCCTGCGCGACGAAGAGCTGGACGAACGCCGAGAGAAACGGCGGCGGCAGGCGGCCGAGGAAGAAGCCAAAAGCGCCGAGCGGGGCCCCGAGGAGAAAGACGGGCCTGACGCCCAGGTGAGGGGTGCCCCAAAATTAAAAAAAAACACCCCAAAATATTTTTTTTTTCAATTTTTCACCTCCTCCACCTCAATTGCCTTCCCCTCTCCCGCAGGACGCGGCGTCCAAGCCCGCCACCGCCTCCTCCGACGTCGCCCCCCCAGGTAAATCCCCCCCTTAAAAAAAAAAACACCCCTTTTTTTTTTTTTTTCCGTTTTTCTCCCCAATTTTTGCATTTTTTCGGCCCCCCCTTGACCTTGGCACCCCGCGGGCTGAGGTAGTAGATTGTATAGTTGAGGGTCACACCCCCGTTTCGGAGATAACTATACAGTCTACTGTCTTCCTCGCGGGGCGCGCGGCCGCCGCCGGACGCCTGGGTCCCCAGCGGGGTTTTGGGGGGGTTAGGGGTTTTTGGCGGGGTTTTAGTGGGGTTGGAGGGGGGTTAGTGGGGTTGGGGGGTGGGTTGGCATTAGTGGGTTTTGGGGGGAGGTTAGAAGGTTTTGGGGGGCTTTTTAGTGGGTTTTGGAGAGATTTTAGGGGGGTTGAGGAGCTTAGGGAGTTTTTGGAGGAATTTAGTGAGTTTTGGGGGGGGCTTAGTGAGTTTTTTGGGGGGTTTAGTGAGTTTTTGGGATGTAGTGTGGTTTTGGTGGGATCTTAGGGGGGTTTTGGCGGGATCTTAGGGGGGTTGGCAGGATCTTAGCGGGGGTTGGGGCAGTTAGGGTGTTTAGTGAGTTTTTGGGGGGGTTTAGTGAGTTTTTGGGGGGGTTTAGTGAGTTTTTGGGATGTAGTGTGGTTTTGGCGGGATCTTGGGGAGTTTGGGGCAGGATCTTAGGGGGTTTGGGGCAGTTAGGGGGATTTTAGTGGGTTTTGGGGGGTTTAGTGTGTTTGGGGGGAGGTTTAGTGGATTTGGGGGAGTTTGGGGGGTTTTATTGGGTTTAGAGGGAGCTTTAGTGGGTTTGGGGGGATTTTATTATGTTTTGTTGGGAGGTTTAGTGGGTTTGAGTTTTTTGGGCGTATTTTAGTGGGTTTTGGGGGTTTTAGTGGGTCTGTGGAGGTTGGGCAGTTTTAATGCGTTTTGGGGAGATTTTATCCATTTTGGGGGGTTAGTGGGTTTGGGGGTGTAGCGTGTTTTTGGCGGGATTTTAGTGGAGTCTTTGCGGGGTTTTAGGGGGGTTGGCGGGATCGTAGGGGGTTTGGGGCGGTTAGGGGGTTTTTAGTGGGTTTTGGCAGGGTTTTAGTGGATTTGGGGGGAGGTTTAGTGAGTTTGGGGAGTTTTGGGGGGATTTTAGTGGGTTTTGGGGGGTTAGTGGGTTTTGGAGTGTAGTGTGTTTTGGGCGGGATTTTAGTGGGTTTTGGGGGGTTTTTAGTGGGTTTTGGGGGGTTTTAGTGGGTTTTGGGGGGGTTTTAGTGGGTTTTGGGGGTTTTTAATGGGTATTGAGGGAGTTTAGCAGGTTTTGACGGGTTTTTAGTGGGTTTCAGGGGGTTAGTGGGTTTTGGCCGGATTTTAATGGGTTTGGGGGGTTTAGTGGGTTATGGTGGGATTTCTGAGGGTTTTAGGGGGAGTTTAGTGGGTTTTGGGGGGCTTTAGTGGGGTTTGGGGGTTTAATGGGTTTTGGTGGGATTTTATGGGGTGTTTGGGTGGGTTTTGCTGGGTTTTGGGGTTTAGAGGGGTCTTTTGGTGGGTTTAGGTAATTTTTTTGAGGTCTTTTGGGGGTTGGGGGGTTTTAGGGTATTTTGGGGTATCTGTGGAAGGTTTGGGGGGTTTTAGTGGGTTTGGGGGGTTAGGGGACTTTAGGGTGGTCTTTGAGGGTTTTAAGGGATTTCACGGGGTTCTTGTGGGGATTTGCGCAGGTTAGCAGGTCTTTGGGGGTTTGGGGAGTTTTAGGGGGTGCTTTGGGGATTCTATGGGGGTCTTTGGGGATTTTGGGGAGTTTTAGGGGGCTTTTTGGGGGATTTGAGGGGTCTCTGTGGCGTTTTAGACAACTTTAGGGGGCTCTTCATAGGGTCCTGGCTATTTTTTTGGGAGGTCTTTGCGGGGTTTTGGGGAGTTTTAGGGGATTTTAGCCACATCTTTGGGAGGTTTGGGGTGGTTTAGGGGAGTTGGGGTATTTTGGGGGGAATTTGAGGTGATTTGGGGATTTTTAGTGAGTTTTGGGGGGTTTAGGGGATTTTAGGGGGGTCTTTGAGGGTTGGTTACCACTTGCCCCCATGGGTTCCCCCCAACCTCGTTCTAGGGGGCAACCGGATGCCTGGGCTCCCCCAAAGTGATGGGGGGGTGGGGTGTCCCAGATTCTTGGGGTGCCCCCGCCCCGATGCTGATCCTTGCGTGCCCCCTACCCCCCTTTCCCAGAACCCAGCGGGGCGACGGGAGAGCCCCCCCTCCCGGTCCCCATCGGACGCTGGTGATGTTGGAACCCGCGCCGACCCCCTCGGATCCCGCCCCGGGAGCCCCCCAAATTTCTTCGCGTCTCCCTCAACCTCCCGAAAATGAAGAGGGGGGGCCCGGACGACCCCCCCAAGACGCCGAAACCACCCAAATGGAGCTGTCGCCCGCTCCCACCATCAGTAAGTTCGGATTTTTGGTTATTTTTTTCTTTTTTTTTTTGAGATTTCTCTAATTTTCTGAAGTTCTTCTCCATTTGAGGGGGGTTTCTCAATTCGAGGGGTGTCTCCCCAATTTGGGGGGGGCTTCTATTGACACATTATCTCCCCCCCACCCAGCATCGCTGTCCCCAGAGCGAGCGGAGGACTCGGACGCGCTGACGGCGGTGAGCAGCCAGCTGGAAGGATCCCCCATGGACACCTCGAGTTTGGCTTCGTGTCCCTTGGACGAATCGGGGGGGGCGCCCCCTCCTCCTCCTCCTCCCCCTCCTCCACCTCCTTCAACCGCCCCCCAAAATCCTCCCGGGACCCCCCAGGGACCCCCACCCGCCCCTCCCGACGCCGCTCAGCCCCCCGACGATAGGTGAGAGCCCCTCCCTTCCCCCGCGCCTCGCGATTTTCCCCGTTTCCGCCTTAAAAAAACGGACGGATTGGGTGATGTCACCCCCTCCGCTGATGTCATACGCCACGCCGCTGACGTCATCCCTCCCCAGCTCCCCGCCGGCGTCGTCCTCGGAGAGTTCATCTGCCCGGGATTCGGCGGCGGCCGTTTCGGGAGCCGACTCGCGGGGGATTTTGGAGGAGCCGCTGCCCTCCACCAGCAGCGAGGAAGAGGATCCGCTGGCCGGTGGGGGTCCCTTTGCGTCCCCTCCCCCCCTTTTGTCACCGTCCCGGTGATGTCACCGTGTCCCCCACGACGTCACCGCGTCCCCAACTTGTGTTTGTGTCCCCCAAAAAACAGGGATCAGCCTCCCGGAAGGGGTGGACCCCTCGTTTTTGGCGGCGCTGCCGGACGACATCCGGCGGGAAGTGCTGCAGAACCAGCTGGGGATCCGCCCCCCCGCCCGGGCCCCGCCCACCCCCAGCCCCGCCCCTCCGGTGGTGGCCAATCCCGGCCTGACCGAGGTCAGCCCCGAGTTCCTGGCCGCTCTCCCGCCTGCCATTCAGGAAGAGGTGGGTGGGGCTTGCGAGATGGGGGCGGGGCTTTGAGGGGTGGGGCCTATGAGAGAATGGGCTGCACTGAGGGGGCGGAGCCTAAGTGAGGGCTTATGGATGAGTGGCAGGTTGAGGGGGTGGGGGCTTGGGGAAAAGGGGTGGAGCCTAAGCGGGGGGTGGGGTTATGATGATGAGTGACAGGTTGGGGGCGTGGCTTATACAGGGCAGCCAGAATGAAGGGGTGGGGCTTAATCGGAGGCACAGCCAATGGGAGGATCCAGGTTGCAGTGGGCGTGGCCTTTGCCCGAAGGGGGCGTGGCTTCCCTTGGGCTGGGTGGGCGGGGCCTGATGCTCCTTGATAGCCTTTAACCCTTCCACGCCCTGAAGGAGGGGCGTGGCCTACAGAGGGGGCGTGGCTAACCGAGACCACACCCCCCCTCCCCGATGCAGGTGCTGGCGCAGCAGCGAGCGGAGCAGCAACGGCGGGAGCTGGCTCAGGCGCCCGGCTCGGCCGACGCCCCGTTGGACCCCGTCACCTTCATCCAGACGCTGCCCTCGGAGCTGCGGCGCTCGGTGCTGGAGGACATGGAGGACAGCGTGCTGGCCGTCATGCCCCCCGACATCGCCGCCGAGGCGCAGGCCCTGCGCCGCGAGCAGGAGGCCCGCCAGCGCCAGCTCATGCACGAGAGGCTCTTCGGCCACTCCAGCACCTCCGCGCTCTCCGCCATCCTCCGCAGCCCCGGTCAGCCTGCTCCCCCAGTTCCCTCTCGGTTCCTCCCCAGTCCTCCCAGTGCCCGACTGGTTCCCCCAGTTTCCTCTAGTCCTCCCAGTTCCGTTAATCCCCTCTAGCGCTACCAGTTCCTTCCCAGTTCCCTTCATTCCCTCCAGTTCTCTCAGTTCCCTCCCAGTTCCCCCCCAGTCCTCCCAGTGCCCTACTGGTTCTCCTCATTCCCTCTAGTCCTCCCAGTTCCGTTAATCCCCTCTAGCGCTACCAGTTCCCCTCATTCCTTCCAGTCCTCCCAGTTTCCCTAATTCCCAGCTTCCCCTCCCAGTTTCCCCCTAAGTCTCTCCCAGTTCCATTAGTTCTCCTAATTCCTGCTTTCCCTTCCCAGTTTCCCCCTAAGTCTCTCCCAGTCCTTCCCAGTTCCCTCCCAGTTCCCTCTACCCTTCGTAGTTCTCTCCTGGTTCCCTTCCAGTTCATCCCATTCCCCCTCCCAGTTCCCTCTTGTTCCTCCCAGTCCCCTCCCGTCGCCCAGCACCCCCGGTCCCCTTCCAATGCCACCTTATCCTCCCCCAGTGCCTCCCAGTGCCCCCCAGTCCACTCCCAGCACCCCTAAATCCCCTCCCAACGTCCTCAGTCTCACCCCAGTGCCCCCAAATCCCCTCCTGACACCCCCAGTATCCTCCCAGTGCCCCCCAATCCTCCCCCACTGCCCCTCAGTCTCCTCCCAGTGCCCCCCAGTCCCCTCCCAGCACCCGCAGTACCTTCCCAGTGCCCCTTTATCCTCCCCCAGTCCCCTCCCAGTGCCCCTTTATCCTCCCCCAGTCCCCTCCCAGTGCCCCTTTATCCTCCCCCAGTCCCCTCCCAGTGCCCCTTTATCCACCCCCAGTCCCCTCCCAGTGCCCCTTTATCCACCCCCAGTCCCCTCCCAGTGCCCCTTTATCCTCCCCCAGTCCCCTCCGAGCACCCCCAGTATCCTCCCAGTGCCCTTTTATCCTCCCATAGTCCCCTCCCAGCACCCCCAGTCCCCTCCCAGTGCCCCTTTATCCTCCGCCAGTCCCCTTCCAGTGCCCCTTTATCCTCTCCCAGTGCCTCTTTATCCTCCCCCAGTCCCCTCCCAGCACCCCCAGTACCCTCCCAGTGCCCCTTTATCCACCCCCAGTCCCTCCCAGCACTGCCAGTACCCTCCCAGTGCCCCTTTATCCATCCCCAGTCCCCTCCCAATGCCTTTTTATCCACACCCAGTCCCCTCCCAGCACCCCCAGTACCCTCCCAGTGCCCCTTTATCCATCCCCAGTCCCCTCCCAATGCCCTTTTATCCACACCCAGTCGCCTCCCCGGCACCCCCAGTCCCCTCCCAGTGCCCCTTTATCCACCCCCAGTCCCCTCCCAGTGCCCCTTTATCCACCCCCAGTCCCCTCCCAGTGCCCCTTTATCCTCTCCCAGTCCGCCCCGGCACCCCCAGTCCCCTCCCAGTGCCCCTTTATCCTCCCCCACTCCCCTCCCAGTGCCCCTTTGTCCCCTCCCAGCACCTCTAAACCCCCTCCCACCACCCTCCAACCCCCCAAAACCGCCCCCCCCCAGCCCCCCTAACCCCCCCGCCTCCCCTCTCCCCGCAGCCTTCACCAGCCGCCTGAGCGGCAACCGCGGCGTGCAGTACACGCGCCTGGCCGTGCAGCGCGGCGGCACCTTCCACATGGGCGGCGGCGGCGCCCACAGCAGGTAACGCTCGCGGGGCGGGACGGGGCGCTCCCGTTTAACGTTTTCGGGGGGGATCTAACGGAATTTTTCGCCCCCCCCAGACCCTCGGGGAGCAGCGTGGACAGCCTTTTGCGCCTGCGAGGGCGGTTGCTGCTGGATCACGAAGCGCTCTCCTGCCTCCTTGTCCTGCTTTTCGTGGACGAACCCAAACTCAACACCAGCCGCCTGCACCGCGTCCTGCGCAACCTCTGCTACCACGCCCCAACGCGCGGCTGGGTGGTGCGCAGCCTCCTCTCCATCCTCCAGCGCAGCAGCGAGAGCGAATTCTGCCTGGAAGCTCCGCGTCCCGTCCCGGCGGGAGACGAAAGGACGAGACGGAGCGGAGGGCGAAGCGGCGGCGCTGGCGCGGCGACTGCGGAATCGCGCGGTTTGGATTTGTTACACCGAGTGGAAGCGCGGAGTTCCGGCCAGCTTTCCTGGCTTTCCGTTTCCATGGACGCGGCGTTGGGTTGCCGCACCAATATTTTTCAGATCCAGCGCCTTCCCGGGCGGAAACACACGGAAAAACACGCCGCCGCCGCCGGCTCCGCCGTGCACATCCACCCCCAGGCCGCCCCCGTCGTCTGCCGCCACGTCCTCGACACCCTCATCCAGCTGGCCAAGGTTGGGGGGGGCGCTGGGGAAATTTTGGGGGGCTACTGGGGGAATTTGGGGGGCTACTGGGGAATTTGGGAGGGTTACAGGGGAATTTTGGGGGGCTGGAGGCATTTTGGGGGGCTACTGGGGGAATCTGGGGGGCTACTGGGGAATTTGGGGGGTGCTGGGATGTGTTATGGGGGCACTGGGGGCTCCTAAATGGAACTGGGGGGCTACTGGAGAAATTTTGGGGGGCTACTGGGGAATTTGGGAGGAGCTGGGAGAATTTGAGGGGGCTACTGGGGAATTTTGGGGGGCACTGGGGGAATTTAGGGGGGCTGGAGGCATTTTGGGGGGCTACTGGGGGAATCTGGGGGGGCTACTGGGGAATTTGGGGGGCACTGGGGGATTTGGGGGACTCTAGGGCCCCCCAATTTCTCTCCCTGTTCCCCTCAATTTCTCCCCTTCCTCACATTTTTCCCCCTCTAAATTTTTTCATTTTCTCTCCCAAATTTTTTTCATTCCAAATTTTCTTTCTCCCAAATTTTTTTCTCTCCCAATTTTTTTTTCTGCTTTTTCTTTTTCAAATTCTTTTTCCATCCCAATTTTTTTCTCTCCTAAATCTTTCTTTTTCTTTTCCAATTTTTTTTCTCTCTTTAATTTTTTTCTCTCTCCCAAATTTTTTTTCTCTCCCAATTTTTTTTTTTCCTAAATCTTTCTCTCCCATTTTTTTCCTTTTTTCTCCCAAAATTTTCTCTCCCAAATTTTTTTGTCTCCCAACTTTTTTCTTTTTCTCTCCCAAACTTTTTTTGTATTTTCTCTCCCAAATTTTTTTCTCTCCCAATTTTTTTCTTTTTCTCTCCCAATTTTTTTCTTTTTCTCTCCCAAATTTTTCCTTTTCCTCTCCCAAATTTTTTCCTTTTCCTCTCCCAAATTTTTCCTTTTCCTCTCCCAAATTTTTCCTTTTCCTCTCCCAAATCTTTTCCTTTTTCTCTCCCAAATTTTTTCCTTTTTTCTCCCAAATTTTTTTCTCTCGAATTTTTTTTCCTTTTCCCCTCTCAAATTTTTTTTCTCTCCCAAATTTTTCCTTTTTCTCTCCCGATTTTTTTTCTCTCCCAAATTTTTTTCCCTTTTTCTCTCTCATTTTTTTCCCTTTTCTCTCCCAAATTTTCCCTTCCCCCCGCCCCCAGGTCTTCCCCAGCCACTTCACCCAGCAGCGAAGCCGAGACCCGCCGAGCGACGCGGAGCGCGAGCGCGGCCCCCCAAATCGGGGGGCAGCCCCTGCCCTCCCCCTCCCCCCAAACCCCTCCCCGCCCCTCCCCCCGCCTCCCCCGCCCTCCGCCCCCCTCCCCCCTTCCCTCCCCGCTCCCTCCGGGAACCTCTCCACCGATTTTTGGGACCTCCTGGTGAAATTGGACAACATGAACGTGAGCCGGAAGGGGAAAAGCTCGGCCAAGACGGGAGCGGGCGGCGGGGGGCCGGAGCCGGAGGCGGCGGGCCTGGGCCTGGAGGCGTCGCCGCTGGGGCAGCTGATGAACATGCTGTCGCACGGCGTCATCCGCCGCAGCGCGCTGCTGACCGAGAAGCTGCTGCGCCCTCCTCTCCCTCATCTCCATCGCCCTTCCCGAAGGGGGGAAAGGGGCCGAAGCGGGGGCGCCCCAAAACGCCAACGCCGCCGCCGCCAACGCCGCCGCCGCGGGGGGAGGCGCCGCGGCGCCCGCCAGTCCGGCGGCGCAGGGCGGGAACGGCGCGAGCGGCGGGAGCGCCGCGGCCGGGGGTGAGCGCGAGGGGACACGGGGGCGGGGTGTGGGGACACGGGGATGGGGACTGGGACACGGGATGGGGACACAGGGATGGGGACATGGGTGGGGGGACGGGGACAGGGATGGAAGTTGGGGACACGGGGATGGGGGACAGGGACACGGGCACGGGGACACGGTGATGGGGACAGGGATGGGAGTTGGGGACAGGGGATGGGGACAGGGACACGGGGACAGGGATGGGAGTTGGGGACATGGGTGGGGACATGGGGACGGGGACAGAGACGGGAGTTGGGGACGGGGACACGGGGACAGGGACACGGGGACAGGGACAGGGATGGGAGTTGGGGACGTGGGTGGGGACAGGGACACGGGGACAGGGACAGGATTTGGGAACATGGGTGGGGACATGGGGATGGGGACAGGGACGGGAGTTGGGGACGGGGATGGGGACACAGGGGTGGGGGACAGGGATGGGGACATGGAGACGGGGATGGGGACACAGGGATGGGGACATGGGTGGGGGGACGGGGACAGGGATGGAAGTTGGGGGCACGGGGATGGGGGACTGGGACACGGAGACGGGGATGGGGACATGGGGGACAGGGACGGGAGTTGGGGACGTGGGTGGGGACAGGGACAAGGACAGGAGTTGGGGACATGGATGGGGACACAGGGACGGGGGACCGGGACACGGGGACGGGACTTGGGTGGGGGGACGAGGACGGGGACACAGGGACACTGCTGGGGACATGGGGACGGGGACAGGAATGGGGACGTGGGGCTGGGGACATGGGGACATACGGACGGGGACAGGGGGGTGTGGGGACGGGGACGTGGGGACAGGAATGGGGACACGGGGACAGGGAGGTGTGGGGCCGTGAGGTTGGGGACAGGGACGTCGGGATGGCGACGGGGGTGGGGCTGCGGGGACCCCGGGGCCGCGGCCGGAGCATCACCCCGCCGTCCCCTCCGTCCCCAAGCCGCCGCCAAGAGCGCCAAGTCCCCCGGCAAGGCCCCCGAGGCGGCCGACCCCCGCATGGCCGCCAGCGGCCTGACCGAGAGCCAGCTCCAGCTCTCCGTCGAGGTGAGGCGGCGCGCGGCGGCGCCCCCCGCGGTTTTCGGCCGCGGCGCCATGTCCCCGGCGTCCCCGAGCGTCCCCGACGCCCTGTCCCGTCCCCTCCCCGCAGGTGCTGACGTCCCACTCGTGCTCGGAGGAGGGGCTGGAAGACGCCGCCAACGTCCTGCTGCAGCTCTCGCGGGGCGACGGCGGCACCCGCGACACCGTCCTGCGCCTGCTCCTCAGCGGCGCCCGCCAGCTGGGGGCCACCCTCTGCCGCCAGATCGGTGAGGGCGGGGGCGCGCGGGGGGCGGGGAGGGGGGGGACGCAAGCGCGGCGGGGCGCAGGGGTGGCGGCCGCCTCATCGCTGGACGTCGCCCCGCAGGGACGCTGCTGGCCGAGCTGCGGGAGTACAACCTGGAGCAGCAGCGGCGGGCGCAGAGCGAGGTGCCCTCGCCCGAGGGGCTGCTGCCCGAGGAGCAGCCCCCCAGCGCCAAGCTCAAGGGGAAGATGCAGAGCCGGTGGGTGGCGCCCCGCCCCGTTAACTCTGGGCCCTACTGATGGCCCTCGCCCCGTTAACCCTGGGCCCTACCGATAACCCTCGCCCTGTTAACCCTGGGCCCTACCGATAACCCTCGCCCCGTTAACCCTGGGCCCTACCGATAACCCTCGCCCCGTTAACCCTGGGCCCTACTGATGGCCCTCGCCCCGTTAACCCTGGGCCCTACCGATAACCCTCGCCCCGTTAACCCTGGGCCCTACCGATAACCCTCGCCCCGTTAACCCTGGGCCCTACTGATAACCCTTGTCCCTGCCATTAACCCTGGGCCCTACTGCTAACCCTCGCCCCGTTAACCCTGGGCCCTACCGATAACCCTCGCCCCGTTAACCCTGGGCCCTACCGATAACCCTCGCCCCGTTAACCCTGGGCCCTACCGATAACCCTCGCCCCGTTAACCCTGGGCCCTACCGATAACCCTCGCCCCGTTAACCCTGGGCCCTACCGATAGCCCTCGCCCCGTTAACCCTGGGCCCTACCGATGGCCCTCGCCCCGTTAACCCTGGGCCCTACCGCTAACCCTCGCCCCGTTAACCCTGGGCCCTACCGATAACGTTTTACCTCGCTGTTCGCTCTGGTCCCTACGGCTGCCCCCTCGCTAACCCCCGCCCCGTGTGTGTGTCCCCCCTTACCCCCCAGGTTCGACACGGCGGAGAGCGTGGTGATCGTGGCCTCGCAGAAGCGGGCGCTGGGCGGGCGCGAGCTGCAGCTGCCCTCCATGTCGGTCCTCACCTCCAAGACCTCCACGCAACGCTTCTTCCTCCGCGTCCTGCAGGTCATCATCCAGCTGCGCGACGACACCCGCCGGGCGCACAAAAAAGCCAAGCAGGCCGGCCGCCTGGGTAAGGGGGGAGCGGAGGGGGTCCCGCTGGGGGTGCGTCCCCCTCCAAAAACCCCCCGAAATCGGCCCCCCCTGACCCCCGCGTCCGTGTGTCCCCCCCCCTCCCCACCGCCGCGCAGGTGCCGGGGCCCTCGGGGCGGCTGGCAGCATCCAAGCCGCCGTGCGGCAGCTGGAGGCCGAGGCCGACGCCATCATACAAATGGTACGTGAGGGCCAGAGGGCCCGGAGGCGGCAGCAGGCAGACACGGTTAGCACGGCCGCCCTTCCTCCCGCCCCTCCTCTTCCTCCTCCTCCTCCTCTTCCTCTTCCTTCCGCTCTCCCCCTTCGTCCCGCGCCGTCCTGCTCCTGCGCCGCCTCCCCTCCGCGCCTCCCGTTCCCCTCGCTGCGTGCCTCCGTGTCCCGCTCCTCTCCTTCCTCTTCAGCCTCATCTTCATCCCCGCCTTCCTCTTCCCCGCCTTCCTCTTCCCCGCCTTCCTCTTCCTCTTCCCCGCCTTCCTCTTCCTCTTCCCCGCCTTCCTCTTCCTCTTCCCCACCTTCCTCTTCCTCTTCCCCACCTTCTCCCTCCTCTCTCTTCCCCGTTGTCCTCTTCCTCTTCCCCGTCCTCCTCTTCCCCGTCCTCCTCTTCCTCTTCCCTGTCCTCCTCCCCATCTTTGTCGTCCTCTTCCTCTTCCCTGCCTCCCCCGTCTTCATCTTCCTCTTCCCCATCTTCCCCTTCCTTTTCCTCTTCCCTGTTTTCCCCATCCTCCTCTTCCCTCCTCTTCCTCTTCCCCGTCTTCCTCTTCCCATCTTCCTCTTCCCCGCCTTCACCCTCCTCTTCCCCGTCTTCGTCCTCTGCCGTCTCCTCTTCCTCCTGTGTCATCTCCTCTCCTCATCCCGTTTCCCCCGCAGCCTTCCTCCCTCTGCGTCCCGCTGCTTCTCACCCTCCTCATCCTTGTCTTCGTCTTCGCCCTCCTTCGTTTTCCTTTTGCTTGTCATCCTCATCTTCCTCATCCTCCCCCTCCTCTCTTCCTCCTCTCCCCTTGTCCCCATTCCTCCCGTGGCCTTCCTCCTTCTCCCCTTCATCTTCCTCTTTTTTCCTCCTCCTCCTCCTCTCCTTCCTCTCTCCTCCATTCCCTTCCTGCGCTGCCTCCTCTCTTCCTCCTCCTGCTCCTCCTTCCTTCCTCCTCCTCCCCTTCGTCTTCCTCTTCTCTTTTCTCTTCCTCCTCCTCCTCTCCTTCCTCTCTCCTCCATTCCCTTCCTGCGCTGCCTCCTCTCTTCCTCCTCCTCCTCCTCCTCCTCCTCCTCACCGCCTTCACCCCCTGCTCCTCCTTCCTTCCTCCTCCTCCCCTTCGTCTTCCTCCTCTCTATTCCCTTCCTGCGCTGCCCCCTCTCCTCCCTCCTTCCTCTTCCTCCCTCCTTCCTCTTCCTCCCTCCTTCCTCTTCCTCCCTCCTTCCTCTTCCTCCCTCCTTCCTCTTCCTCCCTCCTTCCTCTTCCTCCCTCCTTCCTCTTCCTCCCTCCTTCCTCTTCCTCCCTCCTTCCTCTTCCTCCCTCCTTCCTCTTCCTCCCTCCTTCCTCTTCCTCCCTCCTTCCTCTTCCTCCCTCCTTCCTCTTCCTCCCTCCTTCCTCTTCCTCCCTCCTTCCTCTTCCTCCTCCTTCCTCTTCCTCCCTCCTTCCTCTTCCTCCCTCCTTCCTCTTCCTCCCTCCTTCCTCTTCCTCCCTCCTTCCTCTTCCTCCCTCCTTCCTCTTCCTCCCTCCTTCCTCTTCCTCCCTCCTTCCTCTTCCTCAATTCCCTCTCCCCCCGCCCCCGCTGCTTTTCCTCCTCACCCCAAAGCTTCCGGAGCCTTGGGAGTCGGGGGGGCGGGGAGGGGGGTGGCTGGGATCCCTCCTCGCGGGGGTGGGGGGGGGTCCCGTCCCCCCTAAACCCGCCCCCCCGCCCCCTCCCCGCACCCCCCTCCCCGCCCCCGCAGTCAGAGGCCGGACAGACGGACGGCGCCCCCCGCCGCGACGACTCGCCCATGGACGTCGACCAGCCCTCGCCCGCCCCGCCGGACGCTCCCTCCGCGGGTGAGGAGACCCCCCCCCCCTCCGAAAACGCCCCTCTCCCGGTTCAAACCAGTTTGGCGAGGGGCGCAAACCGGGAAGAGGGGAGGTCCTGACGGCGTTTCCCAGCAGGCTCGGCGGAGGGGGGGCCGCCGGGAGGGGGCGGGGAGCGCGAGGAGCGCCCCCCCGAGCTGCCCCTGCTGAGCGAGCAGCTCTGCCTGGACGAGCTGTGGGACATGCTGGGAGAGTGCCTGAAGGAACTGGAGGAGTCCCACGACCAGCACGCCGTCCTGGGTGGGTGTGCCGCGCCTTTCGGGGGGGCCCGCGGGACCCCCGGGGTGACCCCGAACCCCCCCCCACCCGGCGTCCAGTCCCGAGCGGGGCGGCATCCCCGCCGCCTCGGGGCTTGTCTGGTGTTTTTGGGGTGTCCCCCGCCCAAACTGACAGACCCCCTGTGATTTTAGGGGTCCCCCTGTTACTTTAGGGGTCCCCAGGGTGACCCCAAGACCCCCTGGGTGACCCCAAGACCCCCTGGGGGTCCCCAAAACCCCCCCAGCGATGTCGCTTGCACCCGTCGCAGGGGCTCAGTCCCATTCAGCCTCAGCGGTGCCCCCCACATTTTTGGGGTCCCTCCTGTCACCACCCTCTTGCTGCTCCAGAGCCCCCTGTGGTTTTAGGGGGTCCCCAAGACCCCCAAGGTGACCCCAAGACCCCTAGAGGGTCCCCAAAACCCACGGGGGTCCCCAAAACCCCCAGAATGTCCCCAGATCCCCCCAGCGACGTCCCCTGCACCCCTCACAGGGGCTCAGCCCTCTCCAGCCCCCCCCCCCATTTTTGGGGTGCCCCCCTTAGCACTCCAGACCCCCTGTGATTTTAGGGGCTCCCCAAGGTGACCCCAAGACCCCCAGAATGTCCCTGAGATCCCCAGGGTGTCCCCAAAGCGCCCCCCGGAATGTCCCCGACCCCGGTGATGTCCTGTCACGGGCACTCAGCCCCATCCAGCCCTCCTCCGATTTTCAGGGGGGGCTCCTCTGATTTTCGGGGGGGCTCCTCCGATTTTCGGGGTGCCCCCCTCACCCCCCCATCCCATCTCGTCCCCCCCCCCCAGTGCTGCAGCCGGCGGTGGAAGCCTTCTTCCTGGTGCACGCCACGGAGCGGGAGAGCAAGCCGCCGGTGCGGGACACGCGGGAGAGCCAGCTGGCCCACATCAAGGACGAGCCCCCCGCTGTCCCCCGCCCCCCTCACCCCCGCCACCCCCTCGTCCCTGGACCCCTTCTTCTCCCGGGAACCCTCCTCCATGCACATCTCGGCCAGCCTGCCCCCCGACACCCAGAAATTCCTGCGCTTCGCCGGTGAGGGGCCGGGGAGGGGGCGGGAAGGGGGTTGGGGGGGATTTGGGGTGTTGGGAAGGGGTTTTTGGGGGAATTGGGGGGATTTGGGGTGTTGGGAAGGGGTTTGGGGGGATTTGGGGTGTTGGGAAGGGGTTTTGGGGGGATTTGGGGTGTTGGGAAGGGGGTTCGGGGGTATTTGGGGTGTTGGGAAGGGATTTGGGGTGTTGGGAAGGGGTTGGGGGGGAATTGGGGAGGGCTGGGGTGTTGGGAAGGGGTTTCAGGGGGGATTTGGGGTGTTGGGAAGGGGGTTGGGGGGATTTGGGGTGTTGGGAAGGGGGTTCGGGGGTATTTGGGGTGTTGGGAAGGGGATTTGGGGTGTTGGGAAGGGGGTTGGGGGGGAATTGGGGAGGGCTGGGGTGTTGGGAAGGGGTTTCAGGGGGATTTGGGGTGTTGGGAAGGGGTTGGGGGGGATTTGGGGTGTTGGGAAGGGGGTTCGGGGGTATTTGGGGTGTTGGGAAGGGGATTTGGGGTGTTGGGAAGGGGTTGGGGGGAATTGGGGAGGGCTGGGGTGTTGGGAAGGGGTTTCAGGGGGATTTGGGGTGTTGGGAAGGGGAATTGGGGGATTTGGGGTGTTGGGAAGGGGGTTCGGGGTATTTGGGGTGTTGGGAAGGGATTTGGGGTGTTGGGAAGGGGGTTGGGGGGATTTGGGGAGGGCTGGGGTGTTGGGAAGGGGTTTCAGGGGGATTTGGGGTGTTGGGAAGGGGTTGGGGGGATTTGGGGTGTTGGGATGGGGTTTGGGGGCTATTTGGGGTGTTGGGAAGGGGTTTTGGGGGGATTTGGGGTGTTGGGAAGGGGGTTGGGGGGAATTGGGGTTTTGGGGGGATTTGGAGTGTTGGGAAGGGGGTTCGGGGGGAATTGGGGGGATTTGGGGCGTTGGGAAGGGGGTTGGGGGTATTTGGGGTGTTGGGAAGGGATTTGGGGTGTTGGGAAGAGGTTTGGGGGGATTTGGGGGGGATTTGGGGTGTTGGGAAGGGGTTTGGGGTGTTGAGAAGGGGTTGGGGGGGATTTGGGGGTTGGGAAGGGATTTTGGGGTGTTGGGGGTTCGGGGGGATTTGGGGGGATTTGGAGTGTTGGGAAGGGATTTGGGGTGTTGAGAAGGGGTTGGGGGGGATTTGGGGTGTTGGGAAGGGGGTTGGGGGGATTTGGGGTGTTGAGAAGGGGTTGGGGGGATTTGGGGTGTTGGGAAGGGGGTTTGGGGGGATTTGGGGTGTTGAGAAGGGATTTGGGGTGTTGAGAAGGGGTTGGGGGGGGGATTTGGGGTGTTGGGAAGGGGTTTTGGGGAGGATTTGGGACGATGGGGGAGGTTTTGGGGGACCCCTTCCCCCCAAAAAAAAAAAACCCTCCCCCTTTCCGCGCGCAGAGACGCACCGGACGGTGCTGAACCAGATCCTGCGGCAGTCCACCACGCACCTGGCCGACGGCCCCTTCGCCGTCCTGGTCGACTACATCCGCGTCCTCGACTTCGACGTCAAGCGCAAGTGCGGCGCCGCCGGGAGGGGGGGCTTCGTTTTTTTGGGGGGGGGGGGACGACCCCCCTAAATCCCTGACGTGGCCCCCCCTTTTCTCCTTTCCGCGCCGGTCGCAGGTATTTCCGGCAGGAGCTGGAGCGCCTGGACGAGGGGCTGCGCAAGGAGGACATGGCCGTGCACGTGCGGCGCGACCACGTCTTCGAGGATTCCTACCGCGAGCTGCACCGCAAGTCCCCCGAGGAGATGAAGAATCGCCTGTGAGACCCCCCCCAAATCTCTCCAGAGCCCCCCCAAATCTCTCCAGAGGCCCCCCAAATCCCCCTAGACCCCTTAAATCCCCCTAGACCGCCCCAAATCCCCTCCGGAGCCCCCAAATCCCCTCCAGAGCCCCCCAAATCCCCTCCAGAGCCCCCAAATCCCCTCAGAGCCCCTGAAATCCCCTGAGACCCCCCTAGAGCCTCCCAAAATCCCCCCAAATCCCCCAGAGCCCCCCCAAATCCCCCTAGACCCCTTAAATCCCCCCAACTGCCCCAAATCCCCTCCAGAGCCCCCCAAATCCCCTCCAGAGCCCCCAAATCCCCTCAGAGCCCCCCAAATCCCCCAGAGCCCCCCAAATCCCCCTGAGACCCCCTAGAGCCCCCTTAAATCCCCCCGACCGCCCCAAATCCCCTCCAGAGGCCCCCAAATCCCTCCAGAGCCCCTGCAAATCCCCCAAATCCCCTCAGAGCCCCCCAAATCCCCTGAGACCCCTCCAAGACCCCCCCAAGTCCCCTAGAGCGCTCCTGAAGCCCCCCAAATCCCCTCCGGAGTCCCGCAAATCCCTCCAGAGCCCCCCAAATCCCTCCAGAGCCCCCCAAATCCCCCCAAATCCCTTCAGAGCCTCCCCAAATCCCCTGAGACCCCTCCAAGACCCCCCCAAATCCCCCGAGGTGCCCCTCCAGACCCCGCCAGGACTGGATTGGGGGACCCCAGGAATGGGTGTAGCCCCCCACCCCGAAACAGCCCCCAGCCCCCTCAAAGCACCCTCAGCCCCCCAAAACAACCCCACCCCCCTAAATATCGCCCCACCAAACACCCCCTGGCCCCCCCAAAACACCTCACAGCCCCCTCAGACCCCTCTGAGGGACCCCCCAACCCCTCTAAAAGACCCCCAGCCCCCTCCAACACCCCAGACCCCCCAAACACCCCCAAAATACCCCACTGCCCCCCTTATACCCCCTTAGGCACCTCAGACACCCCCAGACCCCCCCCCAAACACCCCCAAAATACCCCACTGCCCCCCCTTATACCCCCTTAGGCACCTCAGACACCCCCAGACCCCCCCCAACACCCCTTAGCCCCCCCAAACACACCCAAAATACCCCACTGCCCCCCTTAGGCCCCTCAGACACCCCCAGCCCCCCCAACACCCCTTAGCCCCCCCAAACACCTCCCAGCTCCCCCAAAATACCCCACAGCCCTCTCAGACGCACCCCAGCCCCCGAAAACACCCCCTAGACCCCCTCAAAGACCTCCCAGCCCCCTCCAGCACCCCTTATCCCCCCCCAAAATTCCCCGAAACACCCCCCCGAAACGCCCTCCCACCCCGGCGTCTGTCCCGCTGCAGGTACATCGTGTTCGAGGGGGAGGAGGGCCAGGACGCGGGGGGCCTCCTGCGGGAGTGGTACATGATCATCTCGCGGGAGATGTTCAACCCCATGTACGCCCTGTTCCGCACCTCGCCGGGGGACAGGGTCACCTACACCATCAACCCCTCCTCCCACTGCAACCCCAACCACCTCAGCTACTTCAAATTCGTGGGGCGCATCGTGGCCAAGGCCGTCTACGACAACCGGCTCCTCGAGTGCTACTTCACCCGCTCTTTCTACAAGCACATCTTGGGCAAGTCCGTCCGGTAAGGACGGGGTACCGTGGGGGTGCCGGACCCACTTTGTGGGGTGTAGGACCACCTTCGTGGGGTGTAGAGCATCTCCACAGGGTGTAGGACCACCCTAGTGGGGTGTAGGACCCCCTTTGTGGGGTGTAGGACCACTCTCGTGGGGTGTAGAGCATCTCCACAGGGTGTTGAACCACCCTACTGGGGTGTAGGAACCCTTTGTGGGGTGTAGGACCACCCTAGTGGGGTGTAGGACCACCCTTGTGGGGTGTAGAGCATCTCCACAGGCTGTAGGACCACCCTACTGGGGTGTTGAACCCCCTTTTTGGGGTGTAAAACCCCCTTTTTGGGGTGTAGGACCATCCTCGTGGGGTGTAGAGCATGTCCACAGGGTGTCAAACCCCCTTTTTGGGGTGTAGGACCACCCTAGTGGGGTGTAGAACCCCCTTTTTGGGGTGTAGAACCCCCTTTGTGGGGTGTAGGACCACCCTCGTGGGGTGTAGAACATCTCCACAGGGTGTCGGACCCCCTTTTTGGGGTGTAGAACCCCCTTTTTGGGGTGTAGGACCACCCTAGTGGGGTGTTGAACCCCCTTTGTGGGGTGTAGAACCCCCTTTTTGGGGTGTAGGACCACCCTAGTGGGGTGTAGAACCCCCTTTGTGGGGTGTAGGACCACCCTAGTGGGGTGTAGAGCATCTCCACAGGGTGTTGAACCCCCTTTGTGGGGTGTAGGACCACCCTCGTGGGGTGTAGAACATTTCCACAGGGTGTCAGACCCCCTTTGTGGGGTGTAGAACCCCCTTTTTGGGGTGTAGGACCACCCTAGTGGGGTGTAGAACCCCCTTTTTGGGGCGTAGGACCACCCTCGTGGGGTGTAGAACATCTCCACAGGGTGTTGAACCACATCTGTGGGGCGTTGAACCCCTTTTTTGGGTCACCGCACCCCTTCCCCACTGTGCCAAACCCCCGGACGAGTTCCAGAGCCCCCACTCCCCGAAACGCTGACCCCCTCCCCGTGACCCCCCCGTCCCGCCCCGGCGCAGGTACACGGACATGGAGAGCGAGGACTACCACTTCTACCAGGGCCTGGTCTACCTGCTGGAGAACGACGTCTCCACCCTGGGCTACGACCTCACCTTCAGCACCGAGGTGCGCGCATCCCCCCACCCGGGGGCGCAGGGATCCCCCCTTCCCAAAAAAACCCACCCCACGAGGTGTTGGTGTCCACACCCCAGGTCTTCCCCACGTGGTGTCCCAAAAATCGATGGTGGTGTCCCAAAAATCGATGGCGTTGCCCCTAAAATTCATGACCTTGTCCCAAAAATTCATGACCTTGTCCCAAAAATTCATGACCTTGTCCCAAAAATTCATGGTGGTGTCCCAAAAATTCATGACCTTGTCCCAAAAATTCATGGCGGTGTCCCAAAAATCGATGACGTTTTCCCAAAAATTCATGGCGGCGTCCTAAAAATTCATGGTGGCGTCTCAAAAATGGATGGCGTTGCCCCAAAAATGGATGGCAGTGTCCCAAAAATTGATGGTGGTTTCCCAAAAATCGATGGTGGCCTCCCAAAAATTCATGACGTTGTCCCGAAAATCGATGGTGGCATCCCAAAAATTCATGGTGGTGTCCCAAAAATTCGTAGTGGTGTCCCAAAAATTCATGACTTTGTCCCAAAAATTCATGGTGGTGTCCCAAAAATCGATGGTGGCCTCCCAAAAATTCATGGTGGTGTCCCCTCCGTCCTGGGGGTTGGGGGTCTCGGTTCCTCGCTGACGTCCCGCCCGTGTGTGTCCCCCCCCCACCCCAGGTTCAGGAATTCGGGGTGTGCGAGGTGCGGGACCTGAAACCCAACGGCGCCAACGTGCTGGTGACGGAGGAGAACAAGAAGGAGTACGTCCACCTCGTCTGCCAGATGCGCATGACCGGTGAGCGCCCAAAAATCGCCGCGCGGCGGCCAACGTCCCAAAAAAAACCAAAAAAAAACAAAAAAAAATTTTAAAAATCCCTCCCCGCAGGCGCCATCCGGAAGCAGCTAGCGGCTTTTTTGGAAGGTTTCTACGAAATCATCCCCAAACGTCTCATCTCCATCTTCACGGAACAAGAGTTGGAGCTTCTCATCTCGGGCCTGCCCACCATCGACATCGACGACCTGAAGGCCAACACCGAGTACCACAAATACCAGGGCAACTCCATCCAGGTGCGCATTTCCGCCAAAAAACACCTAATTTGGGGTTTTTCCCCTTTTTTTTGGAGTTGACCGTTGCGTTCTCACCTCAGATCCAATGGTTTTGGCGAGCGTTGAGGTCTTTCGACCAAGCGGACCGGGCCAAATTCCTGCAGTTCGTGACGGGGACGTCCAAAGTGCCGCTGCAGGGTTTCGCCGCTTTGGAGGGGATGAACGGCATCCAAAAATTCCAGATCCACCGCGACGACCGGTCCACCGACCGCCTGCCCTCCGCGCACACCTGGTGAGTCCGACGGGGGGGGGAACGCGTCGCCGCCACGCGTGACGCAGGCGTGCGGGCCTTCCGTTTTTATTTTTATTATTTTTTTTTTTTTTTCCTCCAGCTTCAACCAGCTGGACCTGCCGGCCTACGAGAGCTACGAGAAGCTGCGGCACATGCTGCTCCTGGCCATCCAGGAGTGCTCCGAGGGCTTCGGCCTGGCGTAGCCGCGGGGCGGCGGGGGGGACCCCCAATTCCCCACCCCACCCCCCTCCCCGCCGCGGGGCGGGCGTGGCAAAGGAGCTCTATAAATATATATATATATTTTTTGGTTTCATTGGCCTTTTTTTTGTTTGTTTGTTTTTGGGTTGATTTGGTTTTTCTTTTTGTTCTTTTCCTGGTCTTGATTTATTTTTATTTTTATTTTTTTTTCTTCTCTGTTGAAGGTGGGGGAGAACCCGCCCCCCCCCCTCGCCTTGTTGGGGTTTTTGGGGGGGGGGCGCGGGCAGGGATGGTTTCCCCCCCTCCCCTAAATTATATATAAGAGAAGGTTCGGCCCCCACCCCACCAAATTGAGAGAAAAAAAGTTAAAAAAAAAGAAAAAAAAGGAATAAAAAAAGTGCACTCTTGGTAAGGGCAGTCCCAGTCGTTTTTGAGGGGGGGCGCGGAGGGGTAGCCGCCATTTTGAGTGTGGCGGGAAGAGGCTGTAGCCGCCATTTTGAGTGTGGCGGGAAGAGGTTGTAGCCGCCATTTTGAGTGTGGCGGGAACAGGGTCTACACGCCGTATTCGGGCGCGGCGGGATGGTGCCGCCATCTTGAGTGTGGCGCTAAACCCATACCAGTCTCTGCCGTGCGGTCGCCATCTTGAGTGCGGCAGCAGCGGCACCACTTCGGTGACGCGCCCACCACATTGAGGGCGGCGGTACCGCGGCGCGCCCGCCATCTTGGGCGCCATTTTGTGTGTGGCAGTTCCCGCCCTTCGCTGCCATGTTGGGTGGGGCGGGGCTCGCCGCCATTTTGAGTGTGGCGGCGGGGAAAGGTGCGTCAAGAGCAAAGGGTGGGTTTATGCCCGGTCGCGCCGGAAGTGATGTCGCAGCGAGTCGGAAGTGAACACCACCAGCGTGATTTTGTTGGCGGGGGGGTGCAGCCATGACCCGCTCCCGTGAGTCCCGGGGGGCTTGGGGGGGCCTGGGGGGAGATTTCGGGGACCCTCACTGTGCCCCTCTCCGCAGGGCGACAAGTGGAGGCCGCCCGGAAGAAGCGGGTCCAGGTGAGCCCCAGCGCGGGGGTTGGGAGGGGTTTTACCGGCTCCCAAATCCCAGAGGAGGGGGGCGCCGGTCTGATTTTGGGGGTGTCAGCACCCCGACCGCCAAACCGTGTGTGTCCCCCCCCTCTTTCAGGGAAAACGCGCGAAGGCAGCGGGGAAAAAGGACCCGGGGGTGCCGCAGCTGGGCCGCTTCGCCGCCCACGTCCAGCAGCAGAACGAAAACAGGCAAAAAAGGGTAAAAAAAAAAAAAAAAAAAAAAAAATTTGGGAGAGTTTGTGGGTGCCCCACTGAAGGTTTTGACCCCCGCACTGCGTCCCCGCAGGCGACGGAGGCTCGGCAGCGGCGGGAGAAAGCCCGGGAGACGGAGGTGGGACGGCGGCGGAGCTTGGCCGGGCTGCAGAGCGATGCCCTGCGGCGCCAGCGGGAGTTCGAGCGCAAGGTGGGGACGGCGGGGCGCCCCTCTTTTGGGGTGGGGGGGCTCCCCAGGTAACGGGGAACCCCCCCTAACAACAGGCGTCGCGTAGGAGGTGGCGGCCACCCAGCCCGACGCGCAAGAAGAGGCCTCGCTGCGGCAGTACGGGCGGGAGCTGCGCAAGGTGAGTGCCCGGGGGGGCGTTGCGGAGATTTTTGGGGGGTGTCCCCACATTTTTGAACCCCCCCCCCACTTTTTTCGGCAGGTGCTGGCGGCGTCCGACGTGGTGCTGGAGGTGCTGGACGCCCGCGACCCCCAGGGTTGCCGCAGCCCGCAGCTGGAAGCCGCCGTCCGGCAAGCCGGCCACCGCCAGCGCTTGGTGCTCGTCCTCAACAAGATCGGTACGGGATGCGGGGGCAGAATTTGGGGGGTAGGGCGCTCTGAGGGTCCCCGTTTCCTTCCCATTTTTGTGTGTTTTCGCCCCTTTTTTTTCTCAGATTTGGTGCCGCGGGACGTGGTGGCGGCGTGGCTGAAGCACCTGCGAGCCGAGTTCCCCACCGTGGCTTTCAAAGCCTGCACGCAGCAGCAGAGCCGCAACCTGGTGGGGTCCCTGGGGAGAAAAAAGAGGGGCGGGGGGTGATTTTGGGGGGGTCTGTGGGGCACGAGGACCCCTCCTCACTTTGCTGACCCCCCTCCCGTTACAGAAGCAGAGCCGGCTGCCGGCGGCGACGGCGCCGGAGGAGGTTTTGACCGGCGGCGCTTGCGTGGGCGCCGACTGTTTGCTCCGCGTCCTGGCCAACTACAGCCGCTCCGGGGAGGTGAAGACCACCATCACCGTGGGCGTCGTGGGTGAGCGGGGGGGTTTGGGGGGCGGGGGGTGCAGGTTTTGGGGACCCCACGGTGACGTTTGGCCCCCCCCAGGGTACCCCAACGTGGGGAAGAGCAGCCTCATCAACAGCCTGAAGCGGAGCCGGGCCTGCGGGGTGGGGGCTGCGCCGGGGGTCACCAAGTAAGCCCCGCCCACCCCGAGGGTGTGGTCCGTTAGCCCCGCCCACACATGGGTGTGGTGCGTTAAGCCCCGCCCCGTTGACCACGCCCCTTTTAGATGCCTGCAGGCCGTGCAGCTGGACCGGCACATCCAGCTGTTGGACTGTCCCGGCGTCGTCATGGCGACGGGAGCCCCGCCCTCCGCCGCCCCCCTGAGGGGCGCCCTGGCCCCCCAACTCCTGCGGGACCCCTTGACCCCCGCCGCCGCCATCTTGCGCCGCTGCCCCCCCGAACAGGTGGGTGTGGGACCCCCATTTGGGGGGGCTCGGGCCTGTTGCCGTGGCAACTGCGGGTGTTGGGGACCCCCTATCGCCATGGCAACGGGAGGGGGAGTTTGGGGTGCTCCCTATTTGCCATTTTCACCCCAAAATGAGGAGGGGTGGGGGCCGCGGGGTGCCAGGACCCCCACATGCGTGTGTTTTCCTCGCCCTCCCCAACAGCTGAGCGAGCTTTACGGGGTCCCCCCCTGCGCCGACCCCCGACAATTCCTGTCCCACCTGGCCCGGCGACAGGGCCGGCTCCGACCCGGTGGGCTGCCGGACCCCCGCGCCGCCGCCGTGGCCCTGCTGCGCGACTGGACCAGGTGGGTGAGGCTTTTTTTGGGGGGGCTGGAGGGGTCTCCCCACATCCTGACCCGGTTTTGGGGGGCTGGGTGGGGTCTTCCCACACCCTGACCAACTTTTAGGGGGACATGAGGGGTCTCTCCACACCCTGACCCCCTTTTTGGGGAGTATCCCCCCACCCTGACCCATTTTTTGGGCGGGGGGGATCTCCCCACACCCTGACCCCCCCGTTTTCCGCCCCAGCGGGAAAATCTCCTACTACACCCGCCCCCCCGAAACGCAGGGGGTGCAGCTGGAAGCCCAAATCCTGACGTCGCTGGGGCCGGCGCTGGACCTGGAGGCGCTGGAGAGGGGCGACGCCGAGGCGCTGGCGGGTGAGAATTTGGGGGATCCCCCCCCCCATCTCAAATTTACAGCCTGGGGTGCTGTCCCCCCACCCCCAAAACTCACCTCGCCCCCCACGCCCCGCAGCCGTACCGATGACGGTGACCGGCATCGGGTTGTCCCCGTGCGTCCCCGAGGCGGAGGAAGAGGAGGAGAAATCCGGCGGGGAGGAAGAAGAAGCCATGGAGGATGATGATGGTGACCTGGAGGTGAGGGAAAAAATTGAGGGTTTTTTTTTTTTGCGGGGGCGAGGGATTTATTTTTGATCCCCGCCCCAGCTCGGCGCAGTGACGGTGGAGCTGAAGCCCCGGGTGAAAACAGGGAGCGGTGGGGAGGGGTCCGCACCCCGCGCCCCCAATTTGGAAGAGGTGGCCGCCCTCCACCCCCTGCTGCAGGGCCAGGGGCTGCGGGCTGCCGGCAAACGGAGGAAAAAGCTGCAAAAAAGAGCGGGTGAGCACAGACGCCCCCTTTTCCCCGCCCTGTGGGACCCCCAAAATCCTCCCGATCCCCCCCAAAACTGGGATTGTCCCCGTTCGCCCCGCAGAGAAAATCGCCACGAAGCTTTCGGAGACGCTGGAGGCGGCCATGCAGCTCTGAGGACGAGGCGTTTGCAGCAGAGGTTTATTATTTTTATAAAATAAGAAGCGGTTTTAAAAAAGAAAAAAAAATGGCGCTTTGAAATAAAGGCACTGGTGGAAGAGGGGTGTGTCTGGGAGGTGCGATTTTGGGAGAAGGGGTCACTTGATCTTGGAGGGGAAGGGGAAAGGAGAGGGACCCCCAAATCCCCATGGAAGTTTTGGGGTGATTTACCCTATTTTATCGGCTGGTGAGGGGGCAGAATGGGGAGGGAAAGTTGGAGGGAACCCTGTTTTTCTGTCTGTCTGAGCTCAGCTAAGATCCCAAAATTGGGATCGAGGGGGGCAGCGAGCTCCCAGCCTCGGCCGCCATTTTGGTGCTTCGTCCTCCACCTGAGGGAAGGGCTCTGCAGGAGGCACTAAAGCACCTCTGTGGCCCCTGCCCTTTTTAAATACCACTATTAGGTGAGAGGTGAGGTAAAATCGACCATTTTGAGTTGTTTGGTGGCATTTTTATCTTGTTTTTAACTATGGAAGTGAGACCACGCAGCCCTTGGCCGCCATTTTGTTGCCTCTTCCTCTACCCGAGGGAAGGGCTCTGGAGGGGGCATACAAAGGGCAGGGGCCACAGAGGTACTTGAAATTCCATTTTTAAGCAGGGAAGGGTAAAATCCACCATTTTGGGTTGTTTGGGGGCGTTTTAATCTTCTTTTTAACCCTGGCAGCGCGGCCCTCGGCCGCCATTTTGTGGCCCTGAGGGAAAAGGTGGCGCTTTTCCCGCCCTTTTTTGCCGCCTTGAGCGGAGGGCGGGAAGGTGGGGGGGGGGGGGCGGGGGTAGTCGCGAGGCGAGCCTCGCAGCCGCCGGCCCGCACGTGCGAAGGCCGCTCGCCCAATCGCGGCGCGAAGGAGGGGAGGGAGGTGGGATGAGGGCGGTGCTGGAGCCAATAGGAGGCGGGGCCGGCTGTTGCGGGCGGGCCGCGCCGGGGGGCGCATGCGCAGAGAGGAGAGAGGGCGGGCAGGCGGGAAGCCGGTAATGGCGGCGGTGCCGGGTCGCTTTAACGGGGGTTGAAGGGGGGAAAGCGGGGAGGCGATGCGAGGGACGACGATTGGGATGGCATCGTCGCAGTTTTAGCCCGCCCGCCGCTTGTTTTTACCGCAGAGCTGCTGTGAGAAATGTCCCAGAGGAAGCGCAGTAAAGGGTCGGGCTTCTCTCAGGTAAGGAGCTGCTCCTCCTTCCCATTCCCCTTCCTCTCTGGGTGCGGGGTCCGCGGCGGCATTTCCCTGATCTTTTCCCCGCAGGTGGACGACGGGGATGAGGATTTTAACCTGAGCCAGATGCCATCGCACAGCCAGGTGCAGAGGAACCTGGAGCGGCGCTCCCAGGATCAAGTGAATCAGAAGGTGCGTTGAGGCGATCCCTCTTTCCTCCGTCTCCTGTAGAAATTTATTTTAGCTCCTTTATTATCCCCCAGCTCTTATCTTTCCCCATCTTTTCCCCCACAGGTGAGCGAGCTGGTCCAGTTCCTGCTCGTGAAAGACCAGAAGAAGATTCCCATCAAGAGAGCAGGTGGGTTTTTAGGGCAGCCCCCTCCCCAAAGCATTCAGACCCCCGACACCTCAGTGCCATTGCGGGGCCAAGGCATCCGGACTCTCTCAGCGATTCCCTGCCCTTTGCCTGCAGATATCCTGAAAAAAGTCATCCGGGAATACAAAGATGTCTACTCAGAGATTGTCAACCGGGCGGGCAGGACCCTGCAGCAGGTGAGGGGAGGAGGAAGAAAGGGTGAGGGGCCTTTTTTTTGGGGGGGGGAGACCCCCCGCTAGATTAACCCTTCGCCTGCCGCAGGTGTTCGGGCTGCAGCTGGTGGAGATCGACACCAAACACCACATCTACATCCTCACCAGCGACCTGCCCCGCGCCAAAGGGGAGAACCTGCGCCGGTGAGGGGCCCGGGGCGGGGAATTGGGGCAGACCCCCGCGGGTTTTGGGGGGGGGAGGTTTGGGTGGGCGACGACGCGTCTCTCCGTCTGCCGCAGGGACAACCAGACGGCCAAGCTGGGGCTGCTCATGGTCATCCTCAGCTTCATCTTCATGAAAGGCAACTCGGCCAAAGACGGTGAGCGCCCCACCCCGCGTCCCCCCGCCCCTCTCCCCTTGCACCGCTTCCGTTTTGTGCCCCCCGCCGGCTGACGCCTCCTTTCGCAGGCGCCGTCTGGGAATTCCTCCGTCGGCTCCGGGTGCAACCAGGGTAGGGATACGGTGCCGGGGGGGCGGGGGCTCACGAAGGGTTCGTTAACGCCGCGCCTCGTTAACCCCGCCGCCCTCAGGGAGCGACACGAGGTCTTCGGGGACGTCAAGAAGCTGGTGACGGAGGAGTTTGTGCGGCAGAAGTGAGTCTCGGGGCGGGGGGGGGTAGGGGGGACATTTTGGGGGGGCGGGGGTCTCTTTTTGGAGCCCGGTGCGCACAGAGCAGCGCCGGCGCCAGCCTCGGCCGTGCTGTTTATACCGCACCGCAGAAAAAAAAACCCGAAAACCCCCCCGCCCGGCGACTCGAGGGGTCCGTCGCGGGGCCGGGGAGCGCCGGACACCCCCCCTCCTCCCCAAAATATGCTGGGGGAGGTTTCACTGTACCCCCTCCCCTCCCTTACAGGTACCTGGAGATCACCCCCATCCCCCTGACGGACCCCCCCGAATTTAAATACCAATGGGGGCCGCGGGCGGCCAAGGAGACCTCCAAGAAGGACGTGCTGCGCTTCGTGGCCAAGGTGAGGCCGTTTTGGGGGGCGGCCCCAGATTTTGGGGGGGGGTCCCAGCGCTCGATTTGACCCCCCCCCCTCGTTTTGTTTTCTTCCCCCCCCCCCCCCCCATCCCCAGATCCAAGGGAAGGACCCCGCCTTCTGGACGAGCCAACACAACGAGGCCGAGGCCGCCCCCTGATCCCCCCCCCCCCAAAAATTAAAGGCGCCCTTTTTGGGGTGATTGGCAGCCTCGCCGCTTCGTTAAAGCGAGGTTTAATTGGGGGGGGGGCGGGGGGCGCACCCCTCAGTAATGGTCTGGGACGGTGACCAGCGCTTCGGCCGGGGGACGGCTGACGTCGACGTTCTGTAGGGCGGAGACGTGGCGGTTTTTTGGGTGGAAATCCCCCCAAAATCACTAAACCCCCTCAACCCACACCTATTTTTGGGGTGTTTTAGGGTTTTTTGGGGTGTTTTGGGTTTTTTTGGGGGGGGGAACTTCCCCGTACCTGCGGCCGCTCGCGGTGCGTGTTGACCGCTTCGACGTTGAGGAAGATGGATTCCACCTCGCACCCTGATTCCCCGAGAAGGCTGCGGCTCGTGGGGACAACCCCCTTTTTTTTTTTTTGGGGGGGGGGGGGGGTTTCCCCATTTTGGGGCTTCACCTGAAAGGGGTCAGCCCCCTCTTTTTTTTGGGGGACAATCCCCTTTTTTGGCGACTCACCGTAGGCCACGGGGGTCAGCTTGAGGACCGTGTGGAGGGGACACTTGAGGTAGGGCAGCTCGTCTTCGGCGGGAAAAAGGGTAAAAAATAATCCAAAAAAAGAGGATGGGGGGGGACGCGTCTCCAAAACGTCCCGGATTGTCCCCAAAACGTCCGGAATTGTCCCCAAAAATCCCTCACCCGCGCTTTTATCCAGGAAATAGGCCAGCAGGCAGCGCATGACGGCTTGGTGGCAGATGACCAGCACGTTCTCCTGCCGCTCCAGCTCCATGATGACAGGCTCCAGCCGCTGCACCAGGTCCTCGTAGGACTTGCGATCGCGCCGGGGCGGGGATGCGCACGCGTTTCGGATTTTTGGGAATCCCCCACGCCCTCCCCGCCCTCCGCGCCCCCCCCCCCTCGCCCGTTACCTCGCCTTTGGGGTAACGGTAACGATATTTGTCCTGGTCGCGGAGGGCGGGTTCGTGGGGGTAGCGCTCTTGGATCTCCTCGTAGGTCATCTCCTCGCAGACGCCCTGCGGGACGGGGACGGGGGGGCAGATTTAAGGAATTTGGGGTGGGGGGGTGTGTCCCGCCCCCCAAAAAAGGGGCGTGGCTGACCGCGTCGATCTCGTTGAGGGCTTTCCACTGCTCGTAGGGGACGCCCAGCGCCTCGGCCGTCTCGATGGTGCGTTTCATGTGGCTGGTCCACACCTTCAGCTCCCGGATGCTCTGGCTGCGGATGAATTCCGCCAGCGCCTGGGCGTACTGGGGGGAGTGGGGGGGGGGCGGGGCTGAGGGAGGCCACGCCCACCGGGTGGTATTTGCATAGCCACGCCCCCTCTTTCCGCACAATGGTTGGTGGGGAGTTGTGTGCTCTCTTGGCTCTGCCCCTAATGGGGGGTGGGTGTGGGGGTGTGGCTTCCTCCCCTTAGCCACGCCCCTTGTACGTGGGGGTGTGGCCTTCTCACTTGGCTCCGCCCCCTGCTGCGCTCCAGGGTGTGATCTCCACTCTTTAGCCCTGCCCCCTCGAAGGTGGGGTCTATGTTAGCTCTGCCCCTTTATCCATAGCCCTGTGTGCTGCTCTGCTTGGGGGCGTGGTCTCCAGCCTTAGCCCCGCCCACTGCCGCACTTGAGTGCATGGTCTCATTATAGCCCCGCCCACCGCTGCACTGGAGCACGGGCAGCCCCCTCGTGCCCACCGCTTGGGGGCGTGGCCTCCACCCTTAGCCCCGCCCACAAACGTGTTTGTGGTCTCCATTAACCCCGCCCACTCCTGTGCTTGAGGGTGTGGCTTCCTCCCTTAGCCCCTCCCCTTCCTTGTGGCTCCACCCCTCCTTTAGCCCCTCCCCTTCCTTGAACCTCCACCCCTCCTTTAGCCCCTCCCCTTCCTTGAAGCTCCACCCCTCCTTTAGCCCCTCCCCTTCCTTGAACCTCCACCCCTCCTTTAGCCCCTCCCCTTCCTTGTGGCTCCACCCCTCCTTTAGCCCCTCCCCTTGCCGCTGGGGGCGTGGCCTCAGCCCTGCTCCCTTTCCCCACGCCCCTGCCGCCACCCACACTCAGGGGCGTGGTCTCCCTTCACCACCCCCCCCGCTTCCTCCTTTAGCCCCGCCCTCCCCTCCCCTTGGGGGCGTGTCCTCTCCCTCCCACCACACATGGGGGCGTGGCCACCCTTAACCCCGCCCCCCCCACCCCCTTTCCTTACCACCCTCATCTCCCCTCCAGCCTCTCCACCTCCCTCCCCAACCCCGCGGGGCCGCCCCAGCTGCACCCTCCCCCGCCGTGGGGCAGGGCCCGCGTCCCCCCCCCCCCCCCCCCCAAACCTGCTTCCCGCGGGGGAGAGCCCCGAGTCGCCGCCGATGCGGCCGCGCAGGTTGAGGAGGCTCTCGCCGTGGCGGCTGAGGTAGATGGCGCGGGGGGTGACGTGGATGTTCATCAGGTAGTACACCGTGCGGCTCTGCACGTGGCCCTGCACCCGGTTGGCCAGGTAGCGCAGCCCCACGTCGAAAATCTTGATGTAGGACAGCCCGCTGCCGTGGGGGGGGCGCAAATGACCCCCCAAACCTTGAAAATTTGGGGTTTTTTTTGGGGGGGGGGGGTGTCACCTGTCCAGCTGCTCGTCCAGCGGCTCGTAGGTGGCTTTGTAGCACTCGATGCGCTGCAGGAAGTCGGCCACCACCTCCTCCTGCGCGCAGCCCTTGTAGTCGGGGCTGCTCAGCTTCACTTGCTGCGGGGGGGTGTTATTTTGGGGGGGGGGGGCGTTTGTCACCCCCCAAAGGGGGTTTTGTCACCCCCCCAGGGGGGTTTTGTCACCCCCAGGCGGTTTTGGGGGCGTGTGGCACCTTGATGTTCTCCTCGATGATGGCGGGGTCGTCGCAAATGGATTCGACGAAGAGAACCTTGGGGGGGGGGGAGAGACGGAAGGGGGTCACCCGCAGCGCCCCCCCGTGCTGTGAACACCCCCAAACAGTGCCGCCGCCCCCCGCCGCTGTGGACACCCCCACAACAGCGCCGCCACCCCCTCTTCGTGCTGTAGAGCCCCCCAAAACGGTGCCGCCCACGTGCTGTAGACTCCCCCAAAGCGGTGCCGCCGCCCCCCAATGTGCCGCAGCCCCCCCAAATTCTCTAAGCTCCTCCCCCCGTACCGTACCCCCCCACCCCCACCCCAAAATTCCGCCCCCCCGCTACCTTGTAGCCGTTCTCCTTCGCAAACTGCAGGATGAGCGCCCGGCGTTCCCGCGTGGTGTTGGTGGCGTCGAACACCTGAGGGGGTTGGGGGGGCAATTTGAAGCCCCCCCCCCCCCAAAATAAAACTTGGGGGGGGTTTACCCCTCGGAAGGGGGAATTTTGGGGAGGGGGGCGCGTTACCGCCACTTGCCCCTCCTCGGAGCTCAGATAAGCGCGGACGTCCTTCAACGCGGCCAGCGCGCACTGCCTGGGGGGGGGGTGTGAGCAATTTTTGGGGGTGGGGGCTATCAGCTGTGCCCCCCCCAAAAAAAAGCCCCCCCCCCCGCCTGAATCCCCCCCCCGTAACCTGCGAATCTGCATGGCTTCCTCGTTATCGTGCCGGAAAAACTCGTAGTTCTTGTAACTCCGCACGGCTTCGCGCCGGTACTGCCCCACGTTAAACACTACGGGGTGGGGGGGGGGGCTTTAGACCCCACCCCCCTCCCCCTCCAAACCCCCCCCTCCCAAAATTTCCACTCACCCCGCGTGGGGGTCCCGATCCAGTTGAGGTAACGGGTCAGCTTGCGGGAAATGTAGGTTTTCCCCCGCGCCGGCAAACCCACCAGGATCACCATGGTGGGGCAGTTGGTAAACTGGGGGACGGAGGCTGGGGGGGGGGTGTAATTTTGGGGGGGGGGGGGGGGCGATATTTGCACCCCCCAAATTGCTGCACCCCAATTTGGGGCTCATCTGCCTGCCCTGAGGGGGGCAAAACCCCCCCAACGCACCCGGAGGGTGCGTTGGGGGGGTTTTGCCCCCTCAGGGCAGGTGTCCCCCCCCCAAAAAATAAAAATTAACACCCCCCCCAAAATTAACACCCCCCACCCACTTACAGCCCCGTCTCAAGCGATGGGTGCGCCGCGGGACCCACACTTTTTGGAGGGGGGTCTGCGTCAGCTCCCCCCCCCGCCGCCGCCGCCATGCTTCTGCCCTCTGCCCCCCCCCTCCCCCCGCCCCGCACGGGGTCACTGCCCCCACGGGCTCGCGCTGGTGCCCCCCTCTTCCAAATTTAACCCCCCTCCTTTTTTTTGGGGTCCTACCTGGGATTTTGGGTGCTTTCTCCTCCATTTTGGGGGGGGTGTAAGAGGGTGCCCCCCCCCCACCCAGGGAAGGTCAGGGGTAACGTTATACCCTGGCCCGGCGCCGGTTTGGGAGGGAGCGTGGGGGGGGGTGAGGGGCCCCCTGAGGGGGGTGCTGTCCTTTTGGGGGGGGCCCATCCTGTCCCCGTGGGGGGGTCCTGGTTCTGTCCCCGTGGGGGTCGTGGTTTGGGACCCCTGGGGGTCCTGGTTTCATCCCCCTGGGGGGGGCCCGATCCTGTTGTCCCCCCCCCCCCCGAGGGTCCCGTCCTGTCCCCACCCCCCCCCGGGGGTCCCAATCCCGCCCCCACGTGGGGGTCCTTGCCCCTCCCCCCGCCCCGTCCCGTCCCGTAACTCCCCACCCCCACGCGTGTCTCCCTCTCCCCTCCCCTCGTCCCTCCCCCTCCGCGGCCCCGCCCCCCGCTCCCATTGGCCGGCCGGCGGGGGAAGCGATGGCGGCCGCGCGGAGCGTGAAGGTACCCGCACCCCACTCGAGACCCCAGCGTGGGGCCACCCCCTCCCCACCCCTCACCCCGCTCCCCAAAATTTCCCGTTCTTGTCCCGCAGGGAATGGTGGCGCTGGTGACCGGCGGCGCGTCGGGACTGGGCCGCGCCACGGCCGAGCGGCTGGTGGAGCAGGGGGCGCGGGTGGTCCTCCTGGATCTGCCCGCCTCGCCGGGGGGCCAGGTGGCCAAGGAACTGGGCGAGCGTTGCGCCTTCGCACCCGCCGACGTGAGGAGCCGTGGGTGGGGGGGTCAACGGCGGGGACAACGCCTTCTCGTCTTCCTTGTGTCCTCCAAAAACGGGGGACGTTCTCCTCGATGTTCTCCTTGATGTTCTCCTTGGGGTTTTCTCCTCCATGTTCTCGATGTTCTCCTTGGGGTTTCCTCCATGTTCTCCTCGATGTTCTCCTTGGGGTTTTCTCCTCCATGTTCTCCTCCATGTTCTCCTTGACGTTCTCCTTGATGTTCTCCTCAATGTTCTCCTTGATGTTCTCCTCAATGTTCTCCTTGGGGTTTTCTCCTCCATGTTCTCCTCAATGTTCTCCTTGGGGTTTTCTCCTCCATGTTCTCCTCCATGTTCTCCTCAATGTTCTCCTTGATGTTCTCCTTGGGGTTTTCTCCTCCATGTTCTCGATGTTCTCCTTGGGGTTTCCTCCATGTTCTCCTCAATGTTCTCCTTGGGGTTTTCTCCTCCATGTTCTCCTCACTGTTCTCCTTGGGATTTTCTCCTCCATGTTTTCCTTGGGGTTTTCTCCTCCATGTTCTCCTCGATGTTCTCCTTGGGGTTTTCTCCTCGATGTTCTCCTTGACGTTCTCCTCCATGTTCTCCTCAATGTTCTCCTCGATGTTCTCCTTGGGGTTTTCTCCTCCATGTTCTCCTCCATGTTCTTCTCCTTGGGGTTTTCTCCTCCATGTTCTCCTCCATGTTCTCCTCCATGTTCTCCTTGGGGTTTTCTCCTCCATGTTCTCCTCCATGTTCTCCTCCATGTTCTCCTTGGGGTTTTCTCCTCCATGTTCTCCTACATGTTCTCCTTGGGGTTTTCTCCTCCATGTTCTCATCGACCCCCACAGGTGACGTCGGCCGAGGAGGTGGAGTCCGCCCTGGCCCTGGCCCAGAAGGAATTCGGCCGCTTGGACGTGACGGTCAACTGCGCCGGGGTGGGCATCGCCGTCAAGACCTACAACGGGAAGAAGGACAAAGTCCACGAGCTGGAGGACTTCCAGAGGGTGGTGAACGTGAGTGCGCTGGAGCGGGGAGGTCACGGGGGTGGGAGGGCGTGTAAGGTCAACGGGGTGGGTGGGGGGCGTCCAATGGGGTGGGGTGTGGGGTGTCCATGGTCCACGGGGTGGTTTTGGGGTGTCCCTGGTCAACAGGATGGGTGTGGGGTATCCCAAGTCAACAAGATGGTCGCGGTTTTGGGGTGTCCATGGTCAACGGGGAGGTTTTGGGGTGTCGTGGGTCATTGGGGTGGTTGGGGGGCGCCCCACGGCCAACGGGGTGGTTGGGGGGTGCCCATGGCCAACGGGGTGGTTGGGGGGCGCCCCATGGCCAACGGGGTGGTTGGGTGGCGCCCCACGGCCAACGGGGTGGTTGAAGGCCACCCCAAACCAACGCGACGACCTCGACGTCGGGGCACCTCCCACGTTCCCCAACGCCGCGGGGCGTCGACGCCGTTTTGGGGGGGGGGTCGCCCCCCGACCCCGACCCCGCCCCACCCCGCAGGTGAACCTGGTGGGAACCTTCAACGTCATCCGCCTGAGCGCCCGCCTGATGAGCCGCAACGCGCCCGACGCCGACGGCCAGCGCGGCGTGGTGGTCAACACCGCCAGCGTCGCCGCCTTCGAGGGCCAGGTGCGGCGCGGGCGGGCGGGGCGACCCCCGACCCTCGTTTTCGGGGCGCCGGCCCCCCCCCCCCAAAACTCCTCGCCGTCTCTCCCCCCCGGCAGGTGGGCCAGGCGGCGTACGCGGCGTCCAAGGGCGGGATCGTCGGCATGACGCTGCCCGTGGCCCGCGACCTGGCGCCGCTGGGGATCCGCGTCGTCACCGTGGCGCCGGGTACGGCCGCGCCCTCCGCCCCCCTTCCCGTTTTCGTCGCCGCTTTTTCATTTTTTCCCCCTTTTTTTTTTTGATTTTTTGTCTCCGCAGGGTTGTTCTCCACCCCGCTCCTGGCCGCTCTGCCGGAACGGGTACGGAATTTTTTGGGTCAGCAGGTGCCTTTCCCGTCCCGGCTGGGACGGCCCGCCGAGTACGCCCACCTGGTGCAGGCGCTGGTGGAGAACCCCATGGTCAACGGCGAGGTGGTGAGGCTGGACGGCGCCCTCCGCATGCAGCCCTGACTTTCGGGGCGGATTTTTTAAATTTTTGGGGGCCCACCCCCCCCCCCCGACGGCGGCCATTTTGTGGATTCTCCGTCCCCGGGCGGACGCTTCGGGATGGGGACGTGGGTTGGATCCCCGCAAACTGGGACAGCCCTCCCCTCCACGAGTGGAGACGCCCTCGGATTTTGGGGAATATTCCCAAATTTGGGGGGATATTCCCAAATTTTGGGGAAATGTCACAAATTTGGGGGAAATTTCACAGATTTTGGGGGAAATTTCACAAATTTGAGTGGAATATTCCCAAATTTGGGGGGAAATTTCACAAATTTGGGGGAAATTTCACACATTTTGAGGAAAAAGTCACGAAATTTGGGGGAAATTCACAAATTTTGGAGGAAATTTCCCAAATTTGGGGGGAAATTTAACAAATTTGGGGGGAAATTTCACAAATTTTGGGAAGATTTCACAAATTTTGGAAATATTTCACAAATTTTGGAGGAAATATCACAAATTTGGGGGGAAATGTCACAAATTTGGGGGAAATTCCCCAATTTTGGTGCTGGCTCCGGGTTCTCCAGGGATTTGAGGATCCTCTTCCCACACTGGGATGGGGATTTGGGAGCTTGGGGACCCTGACCCCCCCATTTTGGGGACCACCCCCCCCCAAAAATAAAGCGTATTCAGGCACTGTGCGCTGCCCCGCCTCCTTTCCCTCCCTATTGGCTCGCGCCGCTGTCAGTCCACCGCATCGCCAGGCGTGATTGGGTGTGGGGGGGGTGTGGATAAAGTCCACCTCCCCTCCCCCTGGAGCGCAGCTGTGATTGGTCGGCTCAAGCCGGGGCGGGGGTTGGCTGAGGTGCGCGTCGCTCGCGCGGAACGCGGCGCTGATTGGCTGAGGGCGAAGGGTAGAGAGGGGCGTGCTTAACCCCTTTCCAGTCCAGTCGCTGATTGGCTCGGGCGCCTGTCATGAGCAGGGGCCGGAAAGGCGGGGGGGCGGGCTCAGCGCTGATTGGCTGGGGTGGGCCCTTCCGCCGGTCGCTGGCTCGCAGAAGGGAGAGGAACGGCGGCGGAACCGGTCGCAGCCATGAACATCCGGAACGCGCGGGTGGGCGGCGGCGGCGGGAACCGGGGAGGGGCGTGGGCACCGGTAGAGCCGGTACTGGGCTTCGGGGAGGGGGAACCGGGCCGGGGGGGGGGGCTCTGAGGCGGGAACCGGGCGCTGGGGGGGGCTCTGAGGCGGGAACCGGGCGCTGGGGGGGCTCTGAGGGGGCTACCGGGCGCTGGGGGGGGGCTCTGAGGGGGCTACCTGGCGCTGGGGGGGCTCTGAGGTGGGAACCGGGCGCTGGGGGGGCTCTGAGGGGGCTACCGGGCGCTGGGGGGGGGGCTCTGAGGGGGCTACCGGGCGCTGGGGGAGGGCTCCGAGGTGGGAACCGGGCCGGGGGGCTCCGAGGGGGCTCCCGGTCCCGGGGGTGGCACGGTGCCCCGAGAAGGGGCCCTGAGGGGGCTACCGGGCCCGGGGAGGTGGGGGGGGGGCCTCTAAAGGGGGCCACCTTGCCCCAGAGCGGGGGTCCACGGGAGGATCCCGCACCCCCGCGAGCCCCGGGGGCCGATTTCGGGGTGCCCCCCCCCCCCCACCCCGTCACCGCCGCGCCCTCGCCGCAGCCCGAGGACCTGATGAACATGCAGCACTGCAACCTGCTCTGCCTGCCCGAGAACTACCAGATGAAGTACTACTTCTACCACGGGCTCTCCTGGCCGCAGGTACCCCCCAAAAACCCCCCGGGACCCCCCCAAACCCTTAGGACCCCCAAACCCTTAGGACCCCCCCAAACCCCCAGGACCCCCCCCCCACCACCCCCTTTTCCCCCGCCGCGCAGCTCTCCTACATCGCCGAGGACGAGAACGGGAAGATCGTGGGCTACGTCCTGGCCAAGATGTGAGTGTCGGGGTGTTGCTTTTTTTGGGGGGGGGCGTTGCGGCCCCCACCTTGATTTTGGGGGGGCGTCCGCCCTCCTCTCACCCTCGTCTCGGCAGGGAGGAGGACCCCGACGACGTCCCCCACGGGCACATCACGTCCCTGGTAGGCGGCGGGGCGGCCGGGGAATTTTTGGGGGGGGGGGGGGAGTGTTTTGGGGGCTCCCCGAGGGGGTTTTGGGGTGCGTCTGAGCGTTTGGGGGGGTTAAAGGGGTTTTGGGGGGGCTCTTGCGGCGGGTCTGAGGATTTGGGGTGCTCTTTGGGGGCTCTTAGGGAGTTTTGGGGGGGCTCTTGGAGGGATCTGAGCTTTTGGGGGGCACTTAACAGTTTTTGGGGGCTCCTGGGGGGTGTGAGCTTTTGGGGGAGTTTTGGGGGCACTTGAAGGGTTTTGGGGTGCTCCTTGGGGGTCTGTGGGACACCCGGAGGAATTTTGGGGGCACAGGACGGGTTTTGGGGGCCCTTGGGGGGTTTCGGGGTGCTCCTTCGTGGTTTTTTGGGGGGCACTTGAGGGGTTTTGGGGGCCCCCCGGAGGGTTTTGGGGTCTGTGGGGCAGCTGGAGGGATTTTGGGGTGCTCCTTGAAAGATTTTGGGGGCCCTCGGGGGTTTTGGGGTGCTCCTTGGGGGTCTGTGGGGGCCCTCGAAGGAATTTTGGGGACCCTCAAAGGAATTTTGGGGACACTGAAACTTTGGGCGCTGATTGCGGTGCAGCGAGGGGCGTTGGAGCACCCTGCCAATCTCTGAGTGCCGGGGGGGATTTTGGGGTACCCCGTGTGGATTTTGGGGTACCCCACGCCGTCTGTACCCCCCCGTCCCCCCAAAATCCCCCCCCCCTCAAGGCGGTGAAGCGGTCCCACCGGCGCCTGGGGCTGGCGCAGAAGCTGATGGACCAGGCGTCCCGCGCCATGATCGAGAACTTCAACGCCAAGTACGTCTCCCTCCACGTCCGCAAGAGGTGAGGGACCCCCCCCCCCCAAAAAAAATCCACTTACGGGGACCCCCCAAATCACAAACCCACGCGGGACCCCCCAAAAAAAATTTAATTTTAATTTTTTTAATATTTTTTTGTCGGCAGCAACCGGGCGGCTTTGCACCTCTACTCCAACACGCTCAACTTCCAGTGAGGTTTTTGGGGGGGGGGGGGGGTCGGGGGGGATTTTTGGGGTGTTGGGGGCTGGGGGGGGGGGGAGTTGGGGTTTGGGGGGGAATTTGGGGGGCTGGGGGGATTTTGGGGAGATTTGGGGGGGGGATTTTGAGGGACGGAGAGAGAATTGAAGGGTTTTTAGGACTTGATGGCCACATCGAGAGAGAAAATGGGGGGGACCCCAAAAACACCCCCCCACCCCAAAACACCCCCCCATGTGTGTCCCACCCCCCAAATAATGTGTGTCCCCCCCCGCCGACCCCCAGGATCAGCGAGGTGGAACCCAAATACTACGCGGACGGGGAGGACGCCTACGCCATGAAGCGGGACCTCACCCAAATGGCGGACGAGGTAGCCACCCCCCCCCCCCCCAAATATTTTTTGGGGGGGGTGCACCCCCGCAGGACCCCCCCCCCCGTAATCCCTCCTCGTCCCGGTTACAGCTCCGGAAGCAGGTGGAGCAGAAAGAACGCGGCCGCCCCCGGCTCCTGCCGAGCCCCCCCGCAGCGGGGAGGGGGTTTGTCCCGGAAGCGGGGGGTCGTCGTCGTCACCGCCGCCGCCCCCCCTCCCAAAACCCCCCCGCGCCCCCCCCCTCCAGAAGACGCCGGGGGGGACGGGAAAGACCTGAGCGAGGTGAGCGAGACCACCGAGAGCACCGACGTCAAAGACAGCTCCGAAGCCTCCGACTCCGCATCGTAGGGACCCCCCAAAAATACCCCCCCCCCCCCCCCCAAATCTCTGGGACCCCCAAAACCTCTGGGACCCCCCCGGAGTGCTGGAGGGGGGCAATAAACCCCCTCCTTCTCCCACCTGCGCCTCTTCTCTGCCCCCCGCTTGCGCTGGGTGGGGTGGGGGGGCAATTTTGGGGGGGTTAATTGGGGATTTTGTGGCCCCCCCCGCGAAATAGGGGTGGTATGGGGCGTGGCCACGCGAAGCCACGCCCCCTCGCCTTTCGGTCCCGCAGGAGTTACACCCCTCAACGGTGATTGGTGGCGACCTGGCCTCCGCCGCTCCCCTCGCCCTCTGATTGGCTGAGGCGCGGCGTTGCGGCGCCGCCATGCGGGAGCGAGAGGAGCAGCGGCAACCGCCGCCGCTGAGCCGCACGGCGGCCTTGGCCTTAAACCGCAACCGGCCCGGTAACCGGACGGCGGGGCCGCGCTGGCGGCACGCCTGCCACGTTCTGCTCTACGCCGAGCTCCCCGCGGGCTCCCCCCCGCCCGGTTACGCCGTCCTGGTGCGTACGGGGGGGGGGGGGGGGGGGGCGAAAAGGTCTCCGGTAACCGGTTACCGCGGCCTGATTTCCCGGGCCCGGCAGATGCAGCTCCGGTTCGACGGGCGGTTCGGGTTCCCGGGGGGGTTGGTGGAGCCCGGGGAGGAGTCGCTGGAAGCCGGGTTGCAGCGGGAACTCCGGGAAGAGCTCGGCCCCGCCGCCGGGAGGGTGGAATTGAGACCCCGCCATCACCGGGGGGCGAAGGCCTGGCCGCCGAGCTGTACGGGAAACGGAAGTGACGTCGGGTTGGTGACGCATTTCTACATCCGGCGGTTACGGTGGGAGGAGCTGGTGGACGTCGAGAGGGGCGGCCCGCGGGCGCCGGAGCACGGCCTGGAGGTGGGGGGACCGGTACCGGGAGGGGCGGGGGGGGGGGGGGGCCGGTACCGGGAGGGGGGGGGGGAACCGGCACCGGGGGAGGGAACCGGGGAGGGGGTGGGAGAGGCACCGGGGAGGGGGAACCGGTGTGGCGGGGATTTGAGGGAGAGGAACCGGTACCGGGGGTGGGGAACCGGTACCGGCGGGGGTCTGGGGTCGAGGGAACCGGTACTGGGCTCAGGGGAACCGGTACCGGGGGTGGGGAACCGGTAGCGGTGGGGTGGTCTGGGGTTGGGGGAACCGGTACCGGGGGGATCTGAGAGGGGGAACCGGTACCGGGGGTCATCTGGGGGTCGAGGGAACCGGTACCGGGGGTGGGGAACCGGTACCGGGGGGGGTCTGGGGTCGAGGGAACCGGTACCGGGGGGGTCAGAGGAACCGGTACTGGGGCGGGGGGGGCGGAGTTCTGGGGGAGGGGAACCAGTTCCCGAGGTCGGGGGGGGAGATCGGCACCGGGGGGGGGACACAACCGGTACCGGGACCCCCGCCCCCCTTTAGGTGCAGGGCCTGGTGCGGGTGCCCCTGGGCGGGGGCTCCCCGCTTTCCTGCGGCACCGCTTCGCCGGGGACGCCCGCCAGCAGCTCCTGGGGGCCCTCCCCGCCCTGGGCATCCCCCCACCCCCCCGCGACCCCCCCAAAACCCGCCTGCCCGCGCAGCCCCCCCCCCCCCAAGCGCAAAACGGGGGGGAACGACGAAACGGAATAAAACCACCCCAAAATGCAACCCCCCCCCCCCCGTGACATCAGCGGCGGGGGCGGTGTGAGCTCGTTAAATCTTTATTAGCATAGAATTTTCGATATAAAAACGGCAATTTTACAAGTTTTTCGCCCAAAATGTACAAAACCGGCCCTAAATCGTTCGCGTTCCTCAGCGCGGCCGGGGGGGGAGGGAGGGATATTTTTGGGGGAGTGGGGGGGGGTTCAAGGCCAACGAACACCCTGAGCTGTGCGGGGCCCCCCCAGCCCCTCGTTACCCGCAACGCTGTGGGGGGAGGGGGTGTACCCCCCCCCCAAATTAATCTCCGCCCCCCCGGGGTCTGTGCGGCCGGGGGGGTCCTCGGTCAGGATCTCTTCCACGCCGCTGCCTGCGGGGGGGACACACACACAAAAGTCGGCTCCCCCCCCCCCCCCCAAAAAAAATATTTTGGGGGTCCTGGGGGGGGAGTTGGGGGGTCCTGGAGGGAGTTGGGGGGTCCTGGGGGGATTTTGGGGGCCCTGGGGGGATTTGGGGGTCTCACCGTCGTCGGGGATCTCCTGCACGTCGTCCTCGTCGTCCAAAATCACCACGCAGTCCTCGCCGCTCTCGCTGAGGGGGGGGGCGTTAGGGGCGGGGGGACACCCCCCAAATGTTTGGGGTCCCGCCCTCAGCACCCCCCTCCCCCTCCCAAAATCCCGGGGGGCTGACCTTTCGGGGGTCCCGCCGGCGCCCTCGCCCAGCAGGTAGAACTGGAGGGGGTTCGGCCATAATTCCTCCTTGATGATCTGGGGGGGGGGGTGGGGTGGGGTGGGGGGTGAAGATTTAGGGAGGCGGCGGGGGTTACTGGGAGCGCTGGGAGGGGGTTACTGGGAGCGCTGGGGGCTCACCTCGGCCACGCGATCGCCCGCCGGGAAGCTGTGGTCGGCGAACCAAGCGAAAAAACTGCGGGGGGCCGGGGGTCCCTTGCGGGGGTCCTGGCCCTGCCACCAGCGGATGGGGGTGGAGTGGGAAACCAGGTGGCCTAAAAAAAAAATTTGGGGGGGGGGGGGGGGCGTTGGGACCCCCAAACCCCCCCCTTGGGGGGCGGGGGGGCCCCCCCAAATCACCCACCGGAGGGGCCGCGCACGAACTCCTTGGCCACGACGTCGTTTTGGAAGTAGGGGTTGACGCCGAAGAAGAAGCGGATCCTGCAGCTGGGGCGGCTCTGCCCGAATTCTTCCACCTGGGGGGGGGCGTGGGGGGTGGGCGTCACGTTCCTCCTGGCCTGTAGGGGGCGCCCTTTCGCCCCCCCCGGGGTACCTGTAAGCTGGTCATGTAGCTCAGGGCGTCCTCGTCGCGGTCGCTGATCATGGCCGAGAGCTGGGGGTGGTTGAGGAACTGGGGAGGCGGAGTCAAGGGAAACGGGGGGCGCTTTGCGGCGGTTTCGGGTCCCCCCCGCTCAGATCCTTCGCGGCGGTTTCGGGTCCCCCCGCTCAGATCCTTCGCGGCGGTTTCGTGTTTCCTCCCCCGACCCGGACACTTTGTGGCGGTTTCGTGTCCCCCCATCTGCATGCTTCGCGGCGGTTTTGTGTCCCCCCACTCTGGTGCTTTGCGGCGGTTTCGTGTCCCCCCCATCTGCATGCTTTGCGGCGGTTTCGTGTTCCCCCACCCAGATCCTTCACGGTGGTTTCATGTCCTCCCCATCTACATGCTTCACGGCAGTTTCATGTCCCCCCACTCAGACCCTTTGTGGCGGTTTCATGTCCCCCCACCCAGATCCTTTGCGGCAGTTTCGTGTCCCCCCTGCCCAGATCCTTCACAACGGTTTCGTGTCCCTCCCCCCACCCAGATCCCTCGTGGTGGTTTCATGTGTCCCCCCCACCCGGCTCCTTCGCGGCGGTTTCATGTGTGTCCCCCCCCACCCGGATCCTTCGCGGTGGTTTCATGTCCCCCCCCCTCGAAAGGATACGGCGGTGACCCAGAAGCCGGGGATGTGCTGGATGAGGCGGTTGCGGCGCTGCAGGTAGGGCCGGCGGCGGAGCCAAAATTTGGCGCGGAGGCGGCGGAAAGCGCGCGCCGCCTGCTCCTCCACGGCCTCCAGCTCCAGCTGCACGGCCTCCAGCGCCGCCAGGTACCGCCCGGGGCCTTCCTCCTCCTCCTCCTCCTCCTCCTCTTCCTCCTCGTCCTCGCCCAGAGAAATCACCGCGCACTCCTCCGCGTCCTGAGCCTCGTGCCCCGCGCCGGAGGCCGGACCCTCTGTGGGCTCCGGGACCTTTTTCCCACCTTGGCTTTCCTCCAAGCAGGTGGTGGCGGCGGTTTCTAGGCTCCCCTCGGGCTCGGCGGCAGTCTCTAGGCTCCCCTCGGGCCTGGCGGTGGTTTCCAGGCTCCCCTTCTCCCTTCTGCCCTGCTCCAAGCAGCGGGGGGCGGTGGTTTCCAGGCTCCTCTTGCGCCTGCTGGTGGTCTTCAGGCCCTCTCGGAGGGAAACGTCAGTCTCCAGGCTCCCCGTGACCAGGCTGGTGGTCTCCAGGTCCCCCTTCCCACTTCTCCCCTGATGCGGGTGGTGGGTAACGGCAGTCTCCACGCTCCCCTCGGGCCTGCTGGTGGTCTTCAGGCCCCGCTTGCGTCTGCTGGTGGTCTTCAGGCCTCCGCTGAGGGAATCGTCAGTCTCCAGGCTCCCCGTGACCTTGGTGGTGGTGTCTAGCTCCCCCTGGCTCTTTCTCCCCTGCTCCAAGCAGCGGGTGACAGCGGTCTCCAGGCTCCCCTTGCGCCTGTTGGTGGTCTCCAGGCCCCCCGGAGCTTTGCTGATGGTCTCCAGGCCCCCCTTCATGCTTCTCCCTTGCTCTAAGCAGCGGGTAACAGCGATCTCCAAGCTCCCCTTGGGCCTGATGGTGGTCTCTAGGCTCCCCGTGACCTCCCTGGTGGTCTCTAGGCTCCTCTGGGACTCCATGCTGGTCTCCAGGCTCCCCACGACGTCGCTGGTGGTCTCGAGGCTCCTCTGGGACTCCATGGTGGTCTCCAGGTCCCCCGTGACCTCCCTGGTGGTCTCCAGGGCCCCATTCCCCTGCTCCAAGCCGTGGGTGATGGTGGTTCCCAGGCTCCTCTTGGGCCCCACGGTAGTCTCTAGGCCCCCCATGTCCTCCCTGGTGGTCTCTAGGCCCCTCATATCCTCATTGGTGGTCTCCAGGCCCCCTTTCCCCTGCTCCAAGCAGCGGGTGATGGTGGTCTCCAGGCTCCCCATTACCTTGGTGGCGGTCTCCAGGCTCCCCGCGATCCCGGTGGCGGTCTCCAGCTCCCCCGTGTCCTCATTGGTGGTCTCCAGGCCCCCTTTCCCCCTCGTGTGGTGCTCCAAGTGGCAGGTGACGGCAGTCTCCAGGCCCTCCGCGACCTCGCTGGCAGTCTCCAGGCCCCCCGTGTCCTCACTGTCGGTCTCCAGGCCCCCCTCGCACCCCACGGCGGCCATCAGCCCCTCGCTGAGGGCAGCGGCGCCTCCCGGGTCGCCGCCAGGGGGCGCCCCCGCGGCCGCGCCACCGCCTCCCCGCGCATGCCCGCCCCCGGCGCTCCGCGCATGCGCGCCGCCGCCCTCACCACGACCTCCGGTAGCGGATGGCGGAGTTTCCCGACGGGCGACGGAGGCGACCGGTTCCGTCCCGGCGGGCGGGTGCAGGCGGAGGAGTTTGGGGAGGGGAGGCCGGTCCGCCCCGGCCCCGCTCATGGCGGAGGCGGGGGGGACCGGTACCGGCGGCCTCCAGGCCCCAAACGGCCGAAAAAGCGCGCGCGCCGCCGCCCCGCCCCCCCCTCCGCTGCCGTCACTCGGCGCCGCCCTCTGATTGGCCAGCCTCTCCCGTTGCTACGGCGACGCCGGTCAGGTGGCGGCGGTGGAGAGGGAGGGTCCGGAGAGGGGGCAGCCAATCGGAGCGCGTCTCCCCCTTTTGGCGGGCAAAGCTGGGCTGAGGGGGGGTTGCGGGCGGGCGCAGGCGCGGTGGGCGGGCGCGCACGTGCGGCCGGCGCGAGCGCCCCGGCGGTGACGTAGCGAGGAAAGGCGCGAAGCGAGCCCCCTCCCCCTTCCCCCCCCCCGCCCCCGCCCCCCGCCGCCATTTTCCCGCTCAGAGCCGCTCGGACCCTCGGAGGGGTCGGACGTGCGGCTCTCCCCCCCTGCCCCCGGGCCTGCCGCGAGGGGTCTGGGGGTGGGGGGCCGGGACCCCTCCTCGGTGAGTCCAGAGGGGCTGGGAAACCCTTCGGCTGCAGCCAGGGTGGGTGAGCAGCCCCCGGGTGTGATGGGGAGGCTGAGACTCCCCCCCCCAGAAGCCCCCCTGAGGGTTAAGGACCCCCTCACAGGGTGGAAGACCCCCCAGCTTCCTTCTAGGGGCTTCAGACCCCCCCAGAAGCCCCCTAGATGGCTGAGGACCTCCCCAGAGGATGGAAGACCCCTCCCGGCTTCCTCCTAGCTCCTGAGGACCCCCCAGCTTCCTTTTAGGAGCTTTAGACCCCCCTTGAAAGCCCCCAGAGGGCTGAGGACCCCCCAGCTTCCTCTTAGGGGCTTTAGACCCTCCCCAGAAGCCCCTCTGAGGGCTGACGACCCCCCAGCTTCCACCTAGGGTCTTTAGGAGCCGCCCCTTAGGGCTGAGAAGCCCCCCAGCTTCCTTCTAGGGCCTGAGGACCCCCCCCGCCCAGCCCCCCAACAGCCTCACTGAGGGCTCAGGGACCCCCCCCCCCAGCCGCTCCCAGAAGATGCGGACCCCCTCCATCGCAGAGGCCACGACGCCGAGGGTGAGACCTCCCCCCGCACGTAGCGGGAAGCCCCCCCCCCCAAATTTGGCAGCGGGGAGGGGGTGTTTGTCACCCGGCAGGGCCCCGTGACCTTTTCTGGGGACCTTCCCCAGGGGCAGGAAACGGCTGCGACAGAGAAAAGGGGGGAACCACCCCCCCACCCCCCAAAAAAAAAAAGGAGGGGGAGAGCAAACCTGCACCCCCCTCGCACCCCAAAACCCCCCCCCCAAACCCCCAAAAGGACTCGGGGAGAGCGTCGTTCCACGGCTGTATGTACACAGGGGCACCCCAAAACCCGGGGGGGGTCCCACAAAACGGCCAACACGCCCCTACCCAAAGGTGTGTGTGGGGGGCAGTTTGGGGGTGCAATTTGCATGCTGCAACTCAGCCCCCTCCCCCAATTTAGGGGTGTCCCAGACTTTTAGGGGGTGAAAATTTAGGGGGGGGCGGGGGGGCTTACGTTAACCAGGCCAGCGCCAGGTAGAGCCCCAGGGCCAGGGCGGCGGTGGGGCCCCCCCGTCCCCCCAGGCCACCGGTACCAACACAGCCAAAGCCAAAACCACCCCGCACCCCCTCAGGGCCCCCCCAGCCCCCCCTCCCCCGGGGGGCCTGGCCGGTACCACCAAAGCCCCCTCCACCGGCCCCCCCTCCCTAACAAAACGGGGGGGCTGCGGCGGCCCCCCCCATCCCCCTCGTAGCGCAGGGCCATCTCGTCGGCTAACGAGGTGTTGGGGGCTCGGTCGGGTACAGGGGGGTCCCCGTTTTTTGGGGGGGGGGTCCCCGGGCTCCCCGCAAGCGGCGGAGGTGGGAGAGGTAAAGCTGCTCCAGCTCCCGTGCCACCGCCTCCTCCTCGCCGCCCTGTGGGGAGGGGGGGGGGGGGGGTCAGGATTTTGGGGTACCCCCCTTCCAGGAGAGGGGGCACCCCTTTTTTTTTGGAGGGGGGGTGTCGCTCACCTGTGCCAGGGGCTGCGCCGCATCCGGGGGGAATTGGGGAGGGGTCAGGCTCTGTGGGGAGGGAAAAGTGGGGGGGGGGGTGTCCCCAAAATTTGGGGGGGTCAGCACTGAAATTGGGGGGTAGCCCTAAAATTGGGGAGGGTACCCCTAAAATTTCGGGGGGGGTGATACTTACCCGCGCTGCGGTCGGGGGGTGGGGGCTGCGAGTCCTCCGCCTCCTGCGGCCTTTTTGGGGGGGGGGGGGGACACATGGGGAGGGGGGGTCACCAGGCAGGACCCAGGCGCCCCCCCTCAAATTAGGGGGTGAGGGGGGCAGCGTCTGCACCCCCTCCCCCATAAAGGTGACCCACATTTGGGGGGGGGTCCCGAGGGGGACGCAGGCATGCCCCATAGCCCCCCCCCCCCCCCAATTTAGGGGGGTACATGCAGGGAGGAGGGGGGTGACCCCAATTTTGAGGGCCCCCCCCCTCCCCCAGCTCTTACCTGCCCTTCCCAGGCCTCATCCAGCTCCCGGGGGGCTTCTCCCCCCTCGCCCCCCTCCCCACTTTGGGGGGTCCCCCAAAACCCCCTCTCCCCCTCCCGGGACCCCCCCTCCCCCGGGGGTCCCAGGGCCGGTATTGCCGTAGGCGGGTGAGGGGCAGCCCCAAAGCGTCGGCGAAAAGGACCCGGCGGGACCCCCCCCCCAATCCGGGGAGGGGGGCGAAAATTTCGGGGTCCCCCTCTTGGGGGGTGAGGGGGGGGTGGGGGTCCCAGGCATCCGGGAGGGGCGGGGCCGGGACCCAAGCATCCGGTAAAGGGGGGGACCCGGCGGCGGAGGCGGCGGGGGGGGGAGGAGGGGAGGGAGGGGGAGCCAAGGGGTGAGGGGGGTCCCAAAAGCGGGAGGGGGGCGGGGAAGGGCCCCCGGGACGGGCCATGGCGGGAATGCGGCCAAGGGGCGGGCGGGGGGGGAGCCCGGGCCATGGCGGGGAGGGGGCGGGGCCTGCGGGGGGGCGGGGCCTGGGCGCTGCTGCGCAGGCGGCGGGGGGCGGGGTCTGAGCCCTCGGGCGGTCCTGCGCAGGCGGAGGGGGCGTGGCTTGAGCCAGAGGGGGCGGGGCTTTGAGTGCTGCTGCGCAGGCGGGGGAGTGGTTTGACCGCCAAGGGGCGGGGTTTGGTGTGGAGGGGGCGTGGCCTAAGCGGCGGGGGCGGGGCTAAGGGAGTCTCAGGGGCGCATGGATCCCCGTGATTGGGGGGGGGGGGGGGGGGGGGTAAATCAGCCCCCCCCCCTTGGCACCCCCGGACCCTGGGGAGCTCCTGGGGGCGGAGGGCGCCCCTAGTGGAGTGGGGGTCTTTTGGGGGGGGGGGGCTAAAGCCCAGCGCGGGGAGGGGCGAAGTGGGGACCCCCAAGCCCCGGGGGCACTGGGGGCAAAGTGGGGTCCCCCCCGGACCCCTGGGTACCTTTGTGCCCCCTCCCCAAAATAAAGGGGAGCTACAGCACAAGTGAAAGTTTGGGGTGGTGCTGGTGCCTCCCCCATCGCCATGGGGAGGGGGGCGGAAGCGGGGTGGGGGGGGTGTGGAGGATTTGGGGGGGCCCCCCAGGACCCCCCTCCCCAACCAGGAGGGGGAGGGTTCTCTGACATCACAGGGTGGTGGGGAGGGGGGGCACACCTTAAAAAGCGGGGTGCAGCGGGCGGGGCGGGCAGGCGAGCGGGCGCCGCCGGTGAGCGGGGTTTTGGGGGGGGGCGCGCGGCGAGGGGAGGGGGGCTGCGCCCCAACGCACTCGCACGAGGGGCCTTCGCACGAGGGGCCCGCGCACGCCCTCGCGCCCCGGCGCACGGTCACCGTGGGGACGGGGGGTGTCGGGGGGGGTATTTTGGGGAGGGGGTGGAGCAGGCCCCGGGCCCCCTGCGCGTGTGCCCCCCCCCCAATTTCCTGCCGTCGCACGCCGAGTTTCAAATTCGCCTCGAGCGGGGGAAATCCCAAAAGGGGGGGAAAAAACCACCCCCCCCTTTCCCCCGCCGAAACCGGGGAGGGGGCTCGGGGCGCTGAAACCAGGAGCAGCTTCGGGGCTCGGAAAGCCTCAAAAAAAAAATAACAAAAAAAAAAAACCCAAAAAAGGTTAAAACGCCCGCTTTGGGGGCTTCGCTGGAAATTTCCCTTTTCCGGGCCGTTTCGAAGGGTTTGGGGCCGTTTGGGGGTGTCTCTGCCTGCCCGTTTTGGGGCATTTCTCCTCTTTTTGGTGGGTTTTTTTGCCTGCCCGTTTTGGGCCATTTCTCCTCATTTTGGGGTCTCTCTGTGCGGCCATTTTAGGGTGTTTCTGCCTGGTTGTTTTGGGCCATTTCTCCTCATTTTGATGTTTTTCTGCCCAGCCATTTTTGGGCCATTTCTCCTCATTTTGATGTTTTTCTGCATTTGCAGTCTCTCTGCCCAGCCGTTTTGGGGCATTTCTCCTCAATTTGACGTTTTTCTACCTGCCCGTTTTGGGCCATTTCTCCTCATTTTGGGGTCTCTCTGTGCGGCCATTTTAGGGTGTTTCTGCCCGGTTGTTTTGGGCCATTTCTCCTCATTTTGATGTTTTTCTACCTGGCCGTTTTGGGCCATTTCTCCTCATTTTGATGTTTTTCTGCATTTGCAGTCTCTCTGCCCAGCCATTTTGGGGCATTTCTCCTCAATTTGACGTTTTTCTACCTGGCCGTTTTGGGCCATTTCTCCTCATTTTGGGGTCTCTCTGTGCGGCCATTTTAGGGTGTTTCTGCCCGGTTGTTTTGGGCCATTTCTCCTCATTTTGATGTTTTTCTGCATTTGCAGTCTCTCTGCCCAGCCGTTTTGGGGCATTTCTCCTCAATTTGACGTTTTTCTACCTGGCCGTTTTGGGCCATTTCTCCTCATTTTGGGGTCTCTCTGTGCGGCCATTTTAGGGTGTTTCTGCCCGGTTGTTTTGGGCCATTTCTCCTCATTTTGATGTTTTTCTGCCCAGCCATTTTTGGGCCATTTCTCCTCATTTTGATGTTTTTCTGCATTTCCAGTCTCTCTGCCCAGCCGTTTTGGGGCATTTCTCCTCAATTTGACGTTTTTCTACCTGCCCGTTTTGGGCCATTTCTCCTCATTTTGGGGTCTCTCTGTGCGGCCATTTTAGGGTGTCAGAGCCTGACTGTTTTGGGCCATTTCTCCTCGTTTTGACGTTTTTCTACCTGGCCGTTTTGGGCCATTTCTGCTCATTCTGACATTTTTCTAGCTGGCCGTTTTGGGGCGTTTTTCTTCGTTTCGATGTTTCTCTGCCCGGCCGTTTTGGGGCATTTCTCCGCGTTTCGAAGCGTCTCGCCCCGGCCGGTTCGGAGCGCCTGTCCCGTTTTGGGGCATTTTGCTGCCTTTTGGGGGTCGGTTCGCCGTCCCCGCCGTTTCGGGGGGCCCTTTTTGGATCGGGGGGGGCCCGTTCCCGGCCCCCCGCCCCCGCCGTGACTCAGGGCTGTGGTTTCCCGTCTATAAATCGAGGGCGGAGGCGAGGGTGTCGCCCAGAGCTATGGCGGGCGCCCGGGACCCGTGAGCTGGGCGCACTGGGAGGCACTGGGAGGGAGCGGGAGCTCGCTGGGGGGCACTGGCGTGATGCTGGGTGGGATTGGAGGGGACTGGGAAAGGACTGGGAGGGAGGTTGGAGCACTGGGAGGCACTGGGAGGGAGCGGGAGCTCGCTGGGGGGCACTGGCGTGATGCTGGGTGGGATTGGAGGGGACTGGGAAGGGACTGGGAGGTTGGAGCACTGGGAGGCGCTGGGAGCTCACTGGGAGGCGCTGGGAGCTCACTTGGAGGGACTGGGAGCTCACTGGGAGGGACTGGGAGCTCACTGGTGGGCACCAGTGCGGTGCTGGAGGGGACTGGGAGGGCTCTGGAGCAACTGGAGGGGACTGGGAGAGAGATTGGGAGCACTGGGAGGGACTGGGAGCTCGCTGAGAGGCACTGGGAACTCACTGGGAGGCACTGGGAGTTCACTGGAGGGTACTGGGAGGGCTCTGGAGTGGCTGTGTGGGACTGGAGGGGACTGCAAAGGGGCTGGGAGCTTACTGGGAGGGACTGGGAAGCACTGGGAACTCACTGGGGGGCACCGCCATGATGCTGGATGGGACTGGGGTGAACTGGGGAGCGCCGGGAAGGGCCGGAGGGGCACTGGGTGGGGAAAATGGAGAGACTGGGGGTTACTGGGATGGACTGGAGGGCACTGGGTGGAACTGGGAGGGAGCGGGAAAGGACTGGAGTGGACTGGGAAGTACTGGGAGGGATTGTGGCTTACTGGGAGGGACTGGGAAAGGACTGGAGCAGACTGGAAAGGACTGGGGGATCCATACTGGGATGTACTGGGACATACTGGTGGGGGGGGGAGACACCCGGACGCGTCCCCCCCACCCCCGCACGCACACGCGTGTGCCGGGACTTGCCGTGACGCGGGGCCCTCGTGCGAGGCGCCTCGCACGATTTTGGGGGGGGGGGGGGGCCAGGGGGGAACCCTCACACCACCCCCCCCCGCCCCCCCCCCCCCCCCAGGCAGCGCCACGCCCCCCAAGATCGCCCCACGGTGCTGACCCACGGCGACGGGGGGTCCCACGCCGCACCCAGGTATTGGGGCCGGGGGGGGGGGCGCAATTTTGGGTGGGGGGTCAGGATGTGGGGGTTCACCTCCTCCCGCCGCCCCCCCCCCCCAAAAATTTAGGTGCCACCCGACGGGGGGTCGTGCCCCCCCCTCCTGCACATCCACCACCCCGGGGTGCTGGTGATGAGGACGCGGCTCCCCCCGGCGCATGGTAAGCCCCCCCCCCCCAAAACCCACCCCCCCTTTTCGTGACCCCCACCCCCCCCAAAAAACCGCCCCCCCGACTCTTCCAGGTCTCCCCAGTTTCGAATGGGGCCCCAAAGACCCCCCGCCCGCTCGCCCGCCGCCGGTGACCCCCCAGCGCCGCCCAGCCCCCCAGGTGGGTCTGGTTTTTTGGGGGGGGGGCACCCCAGGTGCCTTGGGTTCTCACCCCCCCCAAAAAAAATGTGCCCCCCAGGGCGCCCCGCTGCGAGCTGGGGGAGGTGGCGCAGTGCCTGCGGCAGCTGGAGAGGATCCAGGAGCTGGAGCAGCAGGTGGGGGGGCACCCCCAAAAATCCCCCCCCCCAATCCTCCCCTGACCCCCCTCAGTGCCCTGGGACCCCCCCCGGGACCCCCAAAAAACCCTCGCCCCCCCCCCAAAACCTGTGCCCCCGACTCCCTATGTCACCCCCAAAATCTGTGTGTGTCCCCGAAATCTGTGCCCCCCCCCCCAAATCCCACCCTGACCCCCCCAGCCCCCCCCAAACCTGTGCCCCCCCCAAAACCTGTGGCCCCCCCCCCAGCTGGCCCGCGAGCGCCACCGCCTGGGGCTGTTGCAGGCCCAGCTCATCCGGAGGGCCCCCCCCCCAACGGTAAGGACCCCAAAAGGGGGGTGGGACCCCCCGCGCGAGGCGCTGCGCCCCCCCCTCACCTCTTTACGCCCCCCCCCCCCTTCCCTTCCAGGCCCCCCCCCCGGGAAGGGCCAGGCTGCCCCCTCCGTTTGGGGCCACCCGCCCCCCCCCCGAGGCGGAGCCCGAGACCCCCCTTGGGAGCACAGGGGGCTGTGCCCAGGTGAGCCCCGCTTTTGGGGGAGGGGGGTCCCCCAAATCACCAAGGGGGGGCCAGATGCTGAACCCCCTCAATTTTGGGGTGCCCCCCCCAGAACTGGAGTACTACCGGCTCAGCACCGCCCGCCCCCTACACCTACGCCATGCTCATTCGCTGGGTGAGGGACCCCCCAAAATCCTTCACCCCCCCAAACCCTTCACCCCCCCAACCCTTCACCCCCCCCCCAAATCCTTCACACCCCCCCCCAAACCCGGTCACCCCCCCCCGAAATCCTTCAGCCCCCCAAACCTGGTCACCCCCCCAAATCCTTTACCCCCCCGAAACCCTTCACCCCCCCGAAATCCTGCAGCCCCAAACCTGGTCACCCCCCCCCGAAATCCTTCAGCCCCCCCAAACCTGGTCACCCCCCCAAATCCTTTACCCCCCCCCGAAATCCTTCAGCCCCCCCAAATCCTTCACCCCCCCCCAATTCCTATGGCTGTTCCCTATAGAAATCCCCCCCCCCTTGTCCCCACCCCCCCAAACTGCCCCCCCATGTGTCCCCATGACCCCCCCCCCCGCCACCCCAGTGACCCCCCCAAATGTCCCCAAATACCCCCACGCCCCCCCCCCCAAAAAAAAAATCACACCCCCCCCAGGCCATCCTGGAGTCCCCCCAGCGCCAGCGCACGCTGGGCGAGATCTACCACTGGTTCAGCCGCACCTTCGGCTACTTCCGCCACAACACCGCCACCTGGAAGGTGGGGACCCCCCCCTCTGCTCCCCAAAAATCCACACACCCCCCCGGGACCCCCACCTCCCCGCGGGACCCCCCCCCCCCAATTAATTTTGGGGTGCCCCCCCCCCAGAACGCCGTGCGCCACAACCTGAGCCTGCACAAGTGCTTCGTGCGCGTGGAGAACGTGCGCGGCGCCGTCTGGACGGTGGACGAGGCCGAGTTCCGGCGCAAGAGGGGGCAGCGCTACCCCAGGTACCCCCCCCCCAAAAATTAACACCCCCCCAAATTTTTGGGACCCCCGAAAACCCGGGGGGGCTCCCCAAAACCACCCCCCCCCCTCCTCAACCAAGTTCCCCTCTAAATCCCAATTCCCCCACAGGGACTGCGACTTGAAGTGTTTTCCGCCCCCCGGAGCTGAAGGGGGGGGCCCCCAAAAATAAACCGCGGGGGGCGAGGGAGGAGAGCGGGGGGGCTCCCCCCCCCCAAATTTCCCCCCCCGCCCCCCCCCAAAAAGAAAGCGACACCCCCAAAACGGCTGCGCCGGGATTTTATCGGAACCATAAAGAAACCGCTCCACGCTCCACCGCGGGTGAATTTTGGGGGCTGCAAGCACCCCCACTGTGCGGGGGGGGCAGCAGAGCGTGTCCCCCCCCGGGGTGATTTTGGGGGGGGGGGGCACCCCCCAAATCGGGGGGGGTTCAGGCGCGGCGGGCCCGCGCCGCCAGCGCGGCGTTCTCCTCCCGCAGCGCCCGGCAGTCGCTCAGGATGCGCTCCAGGCTGGCGGGGGGCTTGGCGCTCGTCTCCCCCTCAATCTGGGGGGGGTTAATTACAAGATTTTAATTAATTAATATCCCAAATTGCCCCCCCCCAAAAATTACACACCCCCCTCCCCAAATTTTATCACCACCCCCCTCCCAAACCTGCTCCTCCAGGTCCCGGATCTCCCTCTGAATGGTCCCAGTGTCCTCAATGGTCTGGATCAACTGGGCGCAATTCTGCGGGGGGGACGGGACAAAAAGGGGTGCAAGTGACCCCCCAAACCCTCCAGCCCCCCCGCTGTGCCCCCCTCCCAAAATTCCACCTGGGACCCCCCAAAATTCACACCCCCCCCCCCCCAAAATTACCTCGTGCAGAGCCGCCAGGTATTTGTAGGCTTTTCTCACCACCTCGTCCCGCTTGGCGTCCTGGGGGGGGCACACGGGGTAATTTTGGGGGGGGTACGTGGGACAATTTGGGGGGGGGCACATGGGACGATTTGGGGGGCGCCCGGGAGGATTTGGGGGGCGCCGGGAGGGGTTTGGGGGGCGCACGCAACGGTTTGGGGCGGTCCCAGCGCCCCGAACGCTTCCCTTCCTTTTGGGGTCATCCCAGAGAAGCGGTGCCCCCCCCCCCCAAAAAAAATGCCACTTTGGGGGTGCCCCCCCCACCCTAGGGTGTCCCCCCACCCTTAGGTGCCCCCCAAGTGCACGTGGGGGTGTCCCCCCCAAAAAAAAGAACCTTGAAGAGCAGCTCGTCCGTGACGCTGAAGGTTCTCTCCAGCTTCCCCACCAGGGAGTTGATCTCCTTCTGCAGCGCCCGCGTGTCCACCAGGATCTGGGGAGACCCCCCCCCCAAAAATAACCACCCCCCTTTCATTTTGGGGGTGCACACCCACCCCCCACCCCAAAAATCCCGCCCCCCCCCCAAACCCTCAAAAATAGGAGCCAAACCCCCCCCGAAATCTAAACCGCCAAAACTCCACCGCCCTCCTCTCAAAAGTTGGGGGCTCCCCAAAAACTTCCCCCCCCCCCCCAAATTTTTACACCCCCCCAAAATTGTTACACCCCCCCCCCCAAATTTTAACACACCCCCCCCAAAATTTTACCCCCCCCCACCTTGCCGATCTCCTCCTTCTGCTTGCGGATGTTGCCCACGATCTCCAGGATGCGCTGGGTGTAGACGGCGCGCGAGACGTCGCGGGGCAGCGCCTCCAGCTCCGCCGCCTGCGCGCGGGGGGGGGGGGGGAAAGGGGGCGCGTGGCGTTTTTTTGGGGTGTCCCCCCCCCAAATCACCCCCCCCCGCCCCCCAACCCCTCCAAGCACCCATGGGTGCTGACCAGTTGCTTGTACAGCTCCTCCTTGCGCCGCGCGTCGGCGGCGGCCGAGCGGCTGCGCTCGTGCAGGCTCCGGATCTCCGCCAGCCGCCGCGACGACTCCAGCTGGGGTAGGAGGGGGAAAAATTTGGGGGGGGGGGGGAGGGGGCACCCCCAAACCCACCCCTGGGGGTGGGGGGAACCCCAGAGACACCCCCCCTCCCAAAAATCCCTAAGGGGGTTCCTGGGAAGGGGACCCCAAAACTGTCTAGGGAGACAGGAGAAGCCAAGTGGGATCCCGGAGCCCCCAGGGACCCCCAAAATCTTTCGGGGGAGACTTGGGGACCCCAAAACCCACTGGGACGGGACCCCAGACCCCCCAAAATCCACCAGAGAGGGACCTGGGGATCCCCAAAACCCACTGGGACAGGACCCCAGACCCCCCAAAATCCACCAGAGAGGGACCTGGGGATCCCCAAAACCCACTGGGATGGGACCCCAGGGACCCCAAAACCCATTGGGACGGGACCCCAGGGACCCCAAAATCCACCAGAGAGGGACCTGGGAACCCCAAAACCCACGGGACGGGACCCCAGAGACCCCAAAACCCACCAGAGAGGGACCTGGGGACCCCAAAACCCACGGGACGGGACCCCAGAGACCCCAAAACCCACCAGAGAGGGACCTGGGGACCCCAAAACCCACGGGACGGGACCCCAGGGACCCCAAAACCCACTGGGACGGGACCCCAGGGACCTGGGGACCCCAAAACCCACTGGGACGGGACCCCAGGGACCCCAAAACCCACCAGAGAGGGACCTGGAGACCCCAAAACCCATTGGGACGGGACCCCAGACCCCCCAGGGACCCCAAATCCCATGTGGGGGGGGTCTGGGCACCCCAAAATCCACTGGGACAGGGCCCCAGGGACCCCAAAACCTTTTAGGGAGAGACACGGGGACCCCAAACCCTACTGGGACGGGACCCCAGACCCCCAAAACCCTTCTAGGAAGAGACACGGGGACCCCAAAATCCACTGGGACAGGACCCCAGACCCCCCGGGGACCCCAAATCCCACTTAGGGGGGGTCTGGGCCCCCCAAACCCACTGGGACAGACCCCCCCCGCACCCCCCGTTACCTGCGCGGAGTCCCGCAGCGCCCGCAGGTGCCGATATTCGGCGAGGAGGGGTCCCCGGTGCCGCTCCCACTGCCCGGCCAGGCTGACGATGCGCCGGCTGCTGGCCTCCACCACCGCCTGGGAATAAGGGGTGAGGGTCCGCGACAGCCCCCCCCCAAAAAAACCGTCCCGTCCCGTCCCGCCCCCCGAAATCCTCACCTGGAGCTTGGCCACGTTGCTCTGCGCGTCCGGCAGCAGCTCGAGCGCCCGCGCCTTCAAGCGGAGGGCGTCCTCCCGGTCCCCCAGCGCCAGCCGGCCCTGCCGCACCTCCGCCTCCGCCTTTGCGGGGGGGACACGCGAAACCGTCAGGGCGCCCCAAAACGCGCCCCCCCACACCCCGGGTCCCTCCCCCGGCACCCACCTGGGTGAGGCTGAGCTGGGCGTCCCGCGTCTCGCCGCGGCAGAGTTCGATTTGGGACTCCAGGCGGGACAGGGCGGCTTCCAAAGCTGCCTCCTCGCTGGCCTGGCGCGCCTTGGCGTCCTAAAACGGGGCGGGGGGGACGGGGCACGCGGCCATCAGTAGGGTCCAGAGTGAACGGGCACCCAGCAGGGCCACGGGAGGGTCCAGAGCACCCCCGCAGCCATCAGTAGGGTCCAGAGTGAACAACCCCCCCCGCCAGAGCAGTGGTAGGGTCCAGAGCACCCCCGCAGCCATCAGTAGGGTTCAGAGTGAACGCCCCCCCCCCCATCCCGTTACCTCCTCAGGGCTCTGGGAGGGGTGCAAGGTTTCGGCAGCCGCCTGGATCTGCTGCAGCAGGATTTGGGGGTCCTGGGGTCCCCAGGCGGAGAGGGTCAGAGCCTAAAGGGGGGGACGCCCCCCAAAAAACACCCCCAGCACCCCAAGACCAACCCCCAGGCCCCCAAAACCGACCCCCAGGCCTCCAGTTGCCCCCCAAAACCAAGCCCTGGCCCCCTCGCACCCCCCCCCCCCCCAGCTGCCCCTCCAACCCCCCACCCAAACAACCTCCAGCAGCGCCCCCAAAATCGACCCCTGGCCCCCCAAAATGCCCCCCCCACCAACCCCTAGCCCCCTTCCAGCCCCCCAAAACCAACCCCTGAACCCCCCAGCCCCCCAAAACCCACCTCCAGTTGCCCCCCCTCACCTGCTGGTGGGTGAGGTGCTGGGTGCGGGTGAAGCGGGACCCCTTGGGCAGGGCCCCCCGCCCCCCCGACCCCAAAAACTTCTCGGAGCCAAGCAGGGTCCAAGGGTCCCGGGGGGTGCGGGGGGGCAGATTTGGCGCAGGGGTTCCAGGGCCCGGAGCCGAGCCCGGAGTCGCTTCCGCCCCACATATTCCTGGGGGGGAGAAATAGGGGGGGGTCAGCCCCCCAGGGACCCCCAAAAATACCATAACCCCCCCCCGGCCCCCCCATACGCTCCCAGAAAGGGGTCAGACTCACCCCCCCCCCCCCACTTCCCAAATTCCTGGGGGTGAGAGAAGGGGACCCCCGGAGAGCCCACCCCCCCCCCCCCAAAATTTGGGGGAGGGGGGGGGTCCTCACCTGGGGGGGCAGGCGGGAGGCCAAGCCGGGCCCCCCCACTCGGCCTCCCAGTCGTGGCGGGCGCTGAGCTGGGCCGCGTGCGCCTCCAGCAAAGCCGGGGGGGTCCTGGCCGAAACGGGGGGCTGCGCCGGCACCGGAGGGGCGGCCCCCCCAAAATATTCCTGCAGCTCTGCGGGGGGGGGGCGCAGCAGTGAGCAGACCCCCCTCTCCCCAAAATAACCACCCCCCCCAAAACACCCCCGTACCTGGGGGTCCCCCGCTTTGGGGCAGAACCAGCGAGCACGTAGCGAAGGGCCGCAGGCAACTGGTGCCCTGCGAAGCGTTAATTAATCAGTTAATTACCCCGCCCCAAATTAAGGGGGAGGGGGCGTTTCGGGGGGTCAGGCCCCCCCCGCAAAACTCACCTGCAGGCGCCGCAGCCGGGGGGTGCGGCAAGAGGGGGGCACCCAGGGGGTCCCCAGCTGCTCTCGGATGCGGGCGCCGATGGCTCGGAGCAAAGCCCCCGATTTCCCTGCGGGGGGGGGGGACAAAGAGGTGGTGACCCCCCCAAAAATCCCCCCCCCAGGGGGCTCCCCTAAACCGCAGGGACCCCCCCAAATTTTCGTACCGGGGGGCTCAGCCCCTCTCTCGCTCTCGTCCCGCGGCAGCTTCTCCACGAGGAAGAGGAGGAGGCGGCGCGTGTCGTGCTCGGAGCTGTAGAGGAAGGTCTGGTACCCCACGTCGCCCCCAAATCCCAGCTCCTGGGGGGGGGCAGAAAAAGGGGGGGCCCCCAAATTTTGGGGTGCTCCCTTCAAAATTTGGGGGGATTTTTGGGAGTGGGAGCGAGGGGGGGGGGAAGGAATTTGCGCTGTAAATCAGCGCCCGCGGGAGAGCGCTGGGGCGGGCGAGGGGTTGTGTCCGTCCCCCCCCCCAAAAAAAAAAAATTTGGGGGTGCGTGGAAATTTTTGGGGGGTACCTGGCAGGCGGCGGCCAGGTCGGAAGCGAGGCGGAAGCGGGCGGAGATGGCGGGGGGCAGCAGGGGGCTGAGGGTGGCCCCCAGCGCGGGGCGGATGGCGCGCAGGCAGCGCACGGCGGCCCCCACCACCAGCTCGGGGGTCAGGTCCCGCACGCTCTGCGCCTCGGGGGGCACCGGCCTGGGGGGGCACCCAAATTTATCCCGGGGGGTCACGCGCACCCCCTCCCGGGGATCCCGTCCCCCCAAATTCCAGCGGGGGCTGCCCCGTCTCCAGTTCTGCTGCCACATGCCCCCCAAAGTTGTGTCTTCCCCCCAAAATTGTGTCTTCCCCCCCAAAATTGTGTCTCCCCCCCCAAAATTGTCTCTCCCCCCCCAAAATCTTCCCCAAGACCCCCTCACCCCCCAAAATTCTCAGGGTGGCCCCTCAGGGACCCCCAAACTTCCTGCCCCCCCCCAAATCCTTAGGGTGCTCCCCCAGGGACCCCCAAAACTCTCCCCACCCCAAAGTCCTTAGGGCCCCCCCCCCAAAATCTACCGGGGTGCCCCCCCAAAACTCCTTAGGGACCCCCCCTCCAGTGACCCCTCCTCCCAAGTCTTCCCCCCCCCCAGATGCCCCCCCAAAACTCCTTAGGCCCCCCCCCAGTGACCCCCCACACCCCGTGGCCCCCCTCCCCAAATTCCTCAGGGTCCCCCCCACCTCCCCCAGTGTCTCCCCCTCCCCGACCCCCCCAAAATTCTTCAGTGCGCCCCCTCATCCCACGCCCCCCCCCACCCCAGATCCCCCCCCCCAAATCCCCTGGGGGTCCCCCCCCCGCCCCCAATTCCCCCCCGCCCCCAATTCCCCCCCCCCCCCACTCACGTCCCCGCCTGCCGCAGGGAGTGGATCAGGATCTTGTCCACTTCCTCCATTTTGGGGGGGGGTACGGGGGGGGACACCCCCAAATCCTGCCCGGGGGTGGGGGGGGGGGCACCCCGATCGTCCCGCACCCCCGCGAGCCCCGCAAGGAGTCACGTGAGGTGGGGCCGGCCGCGGAAACCAGGCGGGGGAGGCGGTGCTGGCCGCGCAAAGCACGCTGGGAGTTGTAGGCGGGCGGGCGCGGGGGGCACGCCGGGAGTTGTAGGCGGGGCGGCTGGAAAGGCGGGAAAGCGAGCGGGGCGCGAAGGGCGGGAAAGCGGCGGGCGCGAGGAAGGGGGAGAAATGGCGGGCGCGGAGGGGCGGTGAGGGGGAAAATGGCGGCTGTGGGGGCTGAGGGGCGGCTGAGGGGGAATGGCGGCCGTGAGAGGCGGCTGAGGGGGGAATGGCGGCCGTGAGAGGTGGCTGAGGGGTAAGACTGGTGCTTCTGAGGGGTGGTAAAGGGGGAAAATGGCGGCGGCGGTCTTTGAGAGGTGGCTGAAGGGGGAAAGGGGGAATGGTGGTCGTGAGGCGTGGATAAGGGAGAAAATGGCGCCTGTGAGGGGTGGCTGAGGGGGGAAATGGCGCTTTTGAGGGGTGATAAAGGCGGAAAATGGTGCTTGGGGGGTTGAGGGGCTGCTGAGGGAATAAATAGTGGCCGTGAGGGGTGGTAAAGGGGAGGTGGTGGTCAGAAGGGGTGATGAAGGGGGAAAGTGGTGCCTGTGGGGTTTGAGTGGCATCTGAGGGGGGAAAAGGTGGTCATGGGGGGCGGTGAAGGCGGAAAATGGTGTTTATAGGATTTGAGGATCAGTTGAGGGGGGAAATGGTGCCTCCGAGGGACGGGTGAAGGTGAATTGGTGGTCAAAAGGGGTGGTGAAGGGGGAAAATGGAGCCTGTGGAGTTTGAGGGGCAGCTGAGGGGGGGATGGTGCCTGTTTGGGGTCACTGAGCCCCAGGAAATGGCGTCCGTGAGGGGCAGCTGAGGTAAGAAATGGCGGCAGCACGTCCCTCACACGCGTGTGCGCGCCCAGACCCTCTCCCGCATCCACACGCGTGTGCCCCGCCACACGGGCACCGCTGCCCTCCCCGTCTCTGGCCCGCGCCCTCGTTAAGCCTTTAATCTCCAGCCAGTAACGAGCCGGGGGGCCGCAGGATGAGCCGTGGGGAGGGCCTGGGAGCTACCCCAGCGCCCCCGGACCCCCCTAAACACCCCTAACCCCCCCCAAATATCCCTTCCTCCCCCAAATTCCCCCTGTAGATCCCCTAAATGCTCCCAAATTCTTTTTAGAGTCCCTTAAACCATCCAAACACCCCCCCCGTTTTCCATAGGTACCCTCAAAAGACCCCAGTCCTACCGGACGCCCCCAAAATACCCCCCTGACCCCCCCAAATTCCTTACGGGGACCCCCAGATCTCCGGAAACGCCCGTCGTCATGTCGGAGTCGGAGGAGAACGGAGAGGGTGAGTGTGGGGCTGGGGGGCTCGGAGGGGGTTTGGGGGTCTTTGGGATGAAGTAGGGGGGTCCCGGAGGGTATGGGGGGGTCCTTGGTCTGTGGGGTGGGGGTGTTTCGGGGGCTCCCTGCATGGTGAAGGGGTCCTAGGGTTGGGGGGTTGGTCCAGGAGGGTTTGGAGGGGGGTCCAGGAGGGTTTGGGGGGTCCAGGAGGGTTTGGGGGGATCCAAGAGGGTTTGGGGGGGGTCTTTGCCCCCCTCACCATCCCCTGTCCCCCCTCAGGCCCCCCCAAAGAGCCGCCCTCCTTCGCCGAAGCCACGGGGCAACCCCTGGGGTGGCCGATAGGCGAAAGCAACGGGGGTCCGGCGGGCGGCGGGACCCCCCCGGGTCAGCGGCACCGCCGTCCCCCCCACCCCAAACATAAGGGGCAGGGCGCCGGGGGGGTCCACCGCTCCCCCCGCGCTCTCTTCTGCCTTCGCCTCAACAACCCCATCCGCCGGGCGGCCATCAGCATCGTGGAGTGGAAGTGAGTTTTATTTGGGGGGGGGGGGGAACAACCCAAATTTGGGGGTGCAGCCCCCCCCTTAACCTGCTGCCCCCCCCCCCCCCCGCGCAGACCCTTCGACATCCTCATCCTCGCCACCATCTTCGCCAACTGCGTGGCGCTGGGGGTCTACATCCCCTTCCCCGAGGACGACTCCAACGCCGCCAACCACAACCTGGTGAGAGTCGTCCCCCCCGCGCCCCCCCGCCAGGTGACAGGGGCGCCCGAATCGCGCGCCACGCGTGTTTCCCCCTCACACACGCGTGTTTCCCCCTCGCACACGTGTCGTCGCCCTAAGCCGCTTACCCGGCGCCGGGCTGGGCGCTAATCCCGGTTTAGCCGACCCCGGGCGCTGGGGGATGCTGGGAAGGTGTGTGTGTGGGGGGTGGATTTTGGGGGGTGGGGGTCCCAAACACCCCTGTCCCCAGGGGAATGGGGCGCTGGGGAGGGGGGTCCCAAATTCCCGTGTCCCCTGGGGGGAGGGGGCGCTGGGCCACCTCACTGAGCCCCTGTAGGAGGGATTTTGGGGGTGGGGTGCCCCCAGGCGCCCGAGACCCCCCAATTTTCCCACCCCCCCCTTTTTTCCTCTCCCCCCACCCCAGGAGCAGGTGGAGTACGTCTTCCTCATCATCTTCACGGCCGAGACCTTCCTCAAAATCATCGCCTACGGGCTGGTGCTGCACCCCAGCGCCTACATCCGCAACGGCTGGAACCTGCTGGACTTCGTCATCGTCATCGTGGGGTGCGCAGGCGGCCCCGAGGGGCGCGAATCGCGAATTTTTGACCCCCCTTCCCCTTCCCCCCCCCCCCCCCCCAAAAATATTTTTTTTTTTTTTTTGTCGCAGCCTTTTCAGCGTCATCCTGGAGCAGGCGTCGCACAAACCCGGCGAGGCCCACCACATGAGCGGCAAGCCGGGGGGCTTCGACGTCAAAGCCCTGCGCGCTTTCCGCGTCCTGCGGCCCCTGCGCCTCGTCTCCGGCGTCCCCAGTGAGATTTTGGGGGGGAGGGGGGTTTCTTTACGGGGTTGGGGGGCAGCCCCTCGCCCCCCGCGTTCGGTTGGCGAGCGTCCTCTTCCTCGCAGGCCTGCACATCGTGCTCAACTCCATCATGAAGGCCATGGTGCCGCTGCTGCACATCGCGCTGCTCGTGCTCTTCATCATCATCATCTACGCCATCATCGGCCTCGAGCTCTTCATCGGCCGCATGCACAAGACCTGCTTCTTCGTCGGCTCCGGTGAGGCTGGGGGGTGCCCCCCAGCAAGGGCCCCCCCAAACCCTGAGGCCCTTCCGAGCACCCAACACCCCCCCAGCAAGGGCCCCCCAAACCTGGGAGCACCCAGGACCCCCCCCAGTGACTGCCAGCAAGGGCTCCTCAAACCCTGGGACCCCCCAGCACCCAGGACCCCTCCCCAGTGACTCCCAGTAAGGGTCCCCCAAACCCTGGGACCCCCCAGCACCCAACACCCCCCAGCAAGGACCCCCAAACCCTGGGGCCCTTCCGAGCACCCAAAGCCCCCCAGCAGGGGCCCCCTCAAACCCTGGGACCCCCCAGCACCCAAACCCCCCCAGCAAGGGCCCCCCAAACCCTGGGACCCCCCAGCACCCAAGACCCCCCAGCAAAGGTCCCCTAAACCCTGGGACCCCCCAGCACCCAGCACCCCCCCAGTGACCTCTCCAGCAAGGACCCCCCAAACCCTGGGCCCCCCAGCACCCAACACCCCCCAGCAAGGGCCCCCAAACACTGGGAGCACCTAGGACCCCTCCCCAGTGACTCCCAGTAAGGGTCCCCCAAACCCTGGGGCCCCCCCAGCACCCGAAACCCCCCCAGCAAGGACCCCCAAACCCTGGGACCTCCCCAGCACCCAAAACACCCACCCAGTGACCCCTCCATCAAGGGTCCCCCAAACCCTGGGACCCCCCCCCCAGCTCCCAGGACCCCCCAGCACCTGGGACCCCCCCCATCAAGGGTCCCCCAAACCCTGGGACCCCCCCAGCAAGGACTTCCCCAAACCCTGGGACCCCTCCCAGCACGCAGTCCCCCCCAGTCACCCCCGAGTAACATCGCTTGTGCCCCCACCCCCATGACCCTCTGACCCCCCCCACCCCCCTCAGAGCACGGGGGGGCTCCCACCCCTCCGCACACCAGGGACCCCCCCCGCCCTCCCACCATTTTCGGGCCTCTCCCCTTTCCCCCCTCGTAATTTTGGGGGTGCGTGTCCCGTCCCCCTCCAGACCTGGAGTCGGAGGACGACCCCTCCCCGTGCGCCTTTTCGGGGCACGGCCGCGCCTGCCTGCAGAACAACACGGAGTGCCGGGGGCGCTGGGAGGGGCCCAACGGGGGCATCACCAATTTCGACAACTTCTTCTTCGCCATGCTCACCGTCTTCCAGTGCATCACCATGGAGGGCTGGACCGACGTCCTCTACTGGGTGAGACCCCCCCCCCGAAAATTCCGTGCCCCCCGGCCCCCGGAGTCACCCCCCTTCCCAAATTTTGCAGATGCAGGACGCCATGGGCCACGAGCTGCCCTGGATTTACTTCGTCAGCCTCGTCATCTTCGGCTCCTTCTTCGTGCTCAACCTGGTGCTGGGGGTGCTGAGCGGGTGAGGGGGGGCGTGTCGTTGGCGTGTTGTCAGCGTGTCGTCAGCGTGTAGTCAGCGTGTGGTTAGCGTGCGTTTGGTGTGTGGTTGGCGTGCGGTTAGCACGCGGTTGGCACGCGGTTAGGGCGTTGTTGGCGTGTGGTCGGCGTGTTGTTGGTGCGTAGTTAGCGTGTGGTTGGCGTGTGGTTACCGCGTGGTTGGCGTGTGGTTACCGCGTGGTTACTGTGTGGTTACCGCGTGGTTGGCGTGTGGTTACCGCATGGTTGGCGCGTAGTAGGCGTGTAGTCGGCGTGTGGTTAGCACGCGTTTGGCGTGTGGTTAGCACGCGTTTGGCGTGTGGTTAGCACACGTTTGGCGGGTAGTTGGCACGTGGTTGGCGCATAGTTAGCACATGGTTGGCGCGTGGTTAGCACAGGGTTGGCGTGTGGTTGGCATGTAGTTGGTACGCGTTTGACATGTAGTTAGCACGTGGTTGGCGCATGGTTAGCACGGGATTGGCGTGTAGTTAGCGTGTTGTTGGCATGTAGTTAGCATGTTGTTGGCATGTAGTTAGCATGTTGTTAAGCGTGTTTTTCCCCCTCTGCCAAGCGAGTTTTCCAAGGAGCGGGAGAAGGCGAAGGCGCGCGGGGATTTCCAGAAGCTGCGGGAGAAGCAGCAGCTGGAGGAAGACCTGCGGGGTTACATGGACTGGATCACGCAAGCCGAGGACCTGGAGGGCGACGACGAGGAGGGGGAGCACGAGAAGCACCGTACGGGGGCTGGGGGGGAGCGTCCCCGGGACCCCCCAAATAGTTTTGACCCCCCCCCCCAAATAGTTTTGACCCCCCCAAACAAATTTTGACACCCCGAACCCCCCCCGCCACCGCAGGGCTGACGGCGGAGGAGCTGATGGGGAAGCGCAAACCGCGGCTGAAGTGGTTGCGCCACGCCAGCCACTCCACCGACACCCACGGTACCCGCGTGTGTCCCCCCCCGCCCAAATTTGGGGTGCGCGGCCCCCCCGGGACCCCCACCGTCGCTTTCCCTGACCTTTGACCCCCCCCCCCCCACCCCCAGCCAGCCTCCCCGGCAGCGAGACCACCTCGGTGAACACGGAGACGGCGGGCGAGGAGGAGGCGCAGCCCACCGCCTGCGACCGCTGCCTGTGAGCCCCCCAGTGCCTCCCAGTACCTCCCACAGCCCCTGGGACCCCCCAGTGCCTCCCAGTACCTCCCACAGCCCCCGGGACCCCCCAGTGCGCCCCAGTACCTCCCACAGCCCCTGGGACCCCCCCCAGGGACCCCAAACCTCACCCTGGGACCCCCCCAGTACCTCCCACAGCCCCTGGGATGCCCCCCAGTGCCCCCCCAGTACCTCCCACAGCCCCTGGGACCCCCCAGGGACCCCAAACCTGACCCTGGGCCCCTCCCAAGTCCCCCAGTACATCCCAGTGATCCAAAAACTCACCTGAGATCCCCCCTCAGCTCCTCCCAGTACCTCCCACAGCCCCTGGGATGCCCCCAGTGCCCCCCAGTACCTCCCACAGCCCATGGAACCCCCCACAGGGACCCCAAACCTCACCCTGGGACCCCCAGTATCTCCCACAGCCCCTGGAACCCCCCCAGTACCTCCCACAGCCCCTGGGACCCCCTAGTGCCCCCCCAGTACCTCCCACAGCCCCTGGGATGCCCCCCAGTGCCCCCCCCAGTACCTCCCACAGCCCCTGGGACCCCCCCAGTGCGCCCCAGTACCTCCCAGTGCCCCTGGGACCCCCCCAGGGATCCCAACCTCACCCTCGGACCCCCCCCAGTGCCCCCCAGTACCTCCCGCTGCCCCTGGGACCCCCCCAGTACCTCCCACAGCCCCTGGGATGCCCCCCAGTGCCCCCCCAGTACCTCCCACTGCTCCTGGGACCCCCCAGGGACCCCAAACCTCACCCTGGGACCCCCCAGCTCCTCCCAGTACATCCCAGCAACCCCAAAACTCCTCCCAGTACCTCCCACAGCCCTTGTGCCCCCCCAGCCCCTCCAATCCATCTGCCCCCCCCGCCGTAACCCCAGTGACCCTCTAAGCCCCCCCAGTCCCCCCCAATACCCCCCAGTCACCCCCCACCCCCCATTTCGGGCGTAACCCCCCGTTTTCGTCCCCAGAGGCAAAATCGCGAAGACGAAATTCTGGTGAGTGGGGGAAACAAAATGGAACTGGGGCGACGAGGCGGGGGGGGGTCCCCAAAATCTCACACCCCCCCCCCCCAGGCGCCGCCTGCGCCGCCTGAACCGCCTGTGGCGCCGGCGCTGCCGCGGGGCGGTGAAATCCGTCTCCTTCTACTGGACCGTCCTCCTCCTCGTCTTCCTCAACACCCTCGCCATCGCCTCCGAGCACCACGGCCAGCCGCCCTGGCTCACCGCCATTCAGGGTGCGCCCCCAAAATCCCCCGTTTTCACCCCGTTTCGGGGCTTTCGTAAAAAACAAACACCTAATTTTTCGCGGCGCAGCCTACGCCAACAAGGCGCTGCTGACGCTCTTCGGCGCCGAGATGCTGCTGAAGCTCTACGCCCTGGGCCCCGCCCGCTACTTCGCCAGCTTCTTCAACCGCTTCGACTGCTTCGTGGTGTGCGGCGGCGCGCTGGAGACCGCGCTGGTGGAGCGCGGCGCCATGGAGCCGCTGGGCATCTCCGTGCTGCGCTGCGTGCGCCTGCTGCGCGTCTTCAAGGTCACCAGGTGAGGCGGCGCCCGCGACGCCGCGACCACCACGCCGTTTCCGCGTCTCGCGCGACGCCGTTTCCGCGCGCGACGCCATTTCCGCGTCTCCCGCGCCGCCGTTTCCCCGCACGCCGCCATTTCCACGTCTCCTGCGCCACCGGTTCCACACGTGACGCCATTTCTGCGTCTCCTGCACCGCCATTTCCGCACGCGACGCCATTTCCGCCTCTCCCGTGCCGCCGTTTCTGCGCGCGACGCCATTTCCGCCTCTCCCGTGCCGCCGTTTCCGCGTGCGACACCTTTTCCGCCTCTCCCGTGCCGCCATTTCCGCGCGCAATGCCATTTCCACGTCTCCCACACCGCCATTTCCGCATGCGACACCTTTTCCGCCTCTCCCGTGCCGCCATTTCCGCGCGCAATGCCATTTCCACGTCTCCCACACCGCCATTTCCGCATGCGACACCTTTTCCGCCTCTCCTGTGCCGCCGTTTCCGCGCGCGACGCCATTTCCCCCTCTCCCATGCCGCTGTTTCTGCATGCACCGCCATTTCCGCCTCTCCCGTGCCACCGTTTCCGCGCGCGACGCCATTTCTGCCTCTCCTGTGCCACCGTTTCCGCGCACGACGCCATTTCCGCCTCTCCCGCGCCGCCGTTTCCGCGCGCGACGCCATTTCCGCCTCTCCCGTGCCACCGTTTCCGCGTGCGACGCCATTTCCGCCTCTCCCGTGCCGCCGTTTCCACGCGTGACGCCATTTCCGCCTCTCCCGTGACACGATTTCCACGTGCGACGCCATTTCCACCCTCGACACCATTTCCGTGTCTCCCGTGCCGCCATTTCCCCGCGTGCCGCCATTTCCGCCTCTCCCACGCCGCCATTTCCGCGTCTCCCGCGCCGCCGTTTCCCCTCACGCCGCCGTTTCCCCGCACGCCGCCATTTCCGCCTCTCCCGCGCCGCCATTTCCCCGCACGCCGCCGTTTCCCCCTCTCCCGCTCCTCCGATCTCCCTTTCCCCCCCCTCCCAGTCCTCCCAGTAACCCCCCGCGCCCCGCAGGCACTGGGCGTCGCTGAGCAACCTGGTGGGCTCCCTGCTGAACTCCATGAAATCCATCGCCTCCCTGCTGCTGCTGCTCTTCCTCTTCATCATCATCTTCGCGCTGCTGGGCATGCAGCTCTTCGGCGGGCGCTTCAGCTTCGACGAGACGCAGACCAAGCGCAGCACCTTCGACACCTTCCCCCAGGCGCTGCTCACCGTCTTCCAGGTATCCCGGGGCGGGAATCCCGGAATTCCGGGCAGCGGATCCCAAAATCCGGGGAAGGGGGGATCCCAAAATCCGTGGGGGACCCAAAAAAATCTGTGGGGAGATGTCGAAATGTGAGGAAAAGGGGGACCCCAAAACTCCGGGGGATCCTAAAATCCTCGGGGAGATCCCGGAATTTGGGGGAAGATCCCGGAATTCCAGGGGGGATCCCAAAATCTGGGGAAGGGGGGAACCCAAAATCCGTGGGGGACCCAAAAAATCTGTGGGGAGATGTCGAAATGTGAGGAAAAGGGGGACCCCAAAACCCTGGGGGATCCCGGAATCCGGGGGGAGATTCCCAAATTCCGGAGGGGGACCCCGAAATCCGGGGCGAGATCTCGGAATCCGGGGAAGAGGGGGACCCCGAAATCTGAGGAGAGACCCCAAAATCCACGGACACCCCCCTCAAACCCCACCCCCCTGAGGGAGGTGCACCGGACTGGGAGGTGACGCCGTACTGGGAGCACTGGGAGGGCGTACTGGTGGGGACGGTGAATCCGGGGGGGATCCCGCAGATCCTGACTGGGGAGGACTGGAACGCGGTGATGTACGACGGGATCATGGCCTACGGCGGCCCCGTCTTCCCCGGAATGCTGGTCTGCGTCTACTTCGTCATCCTCTTCATCTGCGGGAACTGTGAGCACTGGGAGGCACTGGGAGGGACTGGGAGGGACTGGGAGCTGGGCTGCGGGGAACTGGGAGGGACTGGGAATGGGGAAACCGGGGAGCTGGTGTGGGGAGAAACGGGGATGGGCGAGAGCGGGACTGGGAGCGGGAGCGAATGCAGCGTGGGGGCACTGGGCAGGTACTGGGAGGATACTGGGAGGGACTGGGAGCAGGGCTGTGGGGTAACTGGGAAAGACTGGGAATGGGGAAACTGGGAAGGAATGGAGAAACTGGGGAGTTTGCGTGGGAGAGAAACGGAGATGGGCGAGGGGGGAACTGGGAAGCGGGAGTGAACGCAGGAAGGGGGATACTGGGAGGATACTGGGAGCACTGGTGACGCTCGCCCCGCAGACATCCTCCTCAACGTCTTCCTGGCCATCGCTGTCGACAACCTGGCCGACGGCGACAACATCAACTCGGGGGCTGAGAAAAAGTGAGAATGTCTTTAAAATTTAAAATTTAAAAATTTAGAAATTTTAAAAAATTTTAAAATTTAAAATTTCAAAATTCTGGAATTTTTAAATTTCAAAATTTCTAAAACGTTGACATTTTAAAATATCAGCATTTTAAAAATTTAATGTTTCAAAATTTGAAAGTTTTTTTAAGTGTCGTGATTTTAAAATGTCCAAATTTCAAATTTTGAAAATTTCAAATTTTGAAAATTTCAAATTTTGAAAATTTCAAATTTTGAAAATTTCAAATTTTGAAAATTTCAAATTTTGAAAATTTCAAATTTTCAAAATTAAAATCTCTCCGAAATCCAGGGAGAAGGGCGGGGAGGCGGACGGCGCCGGGGGGGCCGCGGACGTGCGGGTGAAGGTGGAGGAGGAAGAGGAGGAGGAGGAGGAGGAGGAGGAGGAGGAGGAAGGTGAGCAGCACCCATGGGTTGGGTGGGGGGGGGGGATTTGGGGGTGGGGGGCGGGGCGATGGTGACCCCCGGGCCCCCCCCGCAGGTGGCGAGGAGGCGGGGGGTCGCGGGGCGGTTTGGGGGGCCCCGCTCGGAGCCGCTGGAGGAGGCCCCCAAGAGCAAGGTGGCGCCCATCCCCGAGGGCAGCGCCTTCTTCCTGCTGGGCAGCACCAACCCGTGAGCACTGGGAGCACTGGGAGCACTGGGAGGGGCGGGGGGGGGGGCACGGGGAGGGGTGGGGGAGGGGATGGAGGGGGGTGGGAGGCAGACTGGGCGGACTGGGAGCACTGGGTGGGGAGACTGGGATTGGGGATGGAAGGGATGTGGGGGGGTGGCGGACTGGGGAGACAAACTGGGGGAACTGGGAGCACTGGGAGGGCCGAGGGAGTGGGGACACGGGGGATGTGGGGCTGGGGGGACGAACTGGAGGGACTGGGAGCACTGGGACCAGAGGCCTGGGGGCGCTGGGAGCACTGGGGCTGCAGACACGAGGGACACAGGAGGTCTGGGGGAACTGGGAGCACTGGGACAGAACAGCTTGGGGAACTGGGAACACTGGGACTGGGGACACGGGGGAATCTGGGACTGGGGAGACAAACTGGGGGGACTGGGAGCACTGGGATGTGGCCCTGGGAGCACTGGATGGCAGACATTGGGAACTGGGGACACCAGAGGGGAGACTGGAGGGAACTGGGCCTAACTGGAACAGGGTGGGGGTGGATGCTGGGAGCGCTGGGAAGAGGGCGCCCAGTAAACTGGGAGTAACTGGGAGTGACTGGGAGCACTGGCGCAGGCTGCGGGTGCGGTGCCACGCCCTCATCCACCACCACGTCTTCACCAACCTCATCCTCGTCTTCATCATCCTCAGCAGCGTCTCGCTGGCCGCCGAGGACCCCGTCCGCGCCCACTCCCCCCGCAACCACGTGGGCTGCTGGCCCAACTGGGCCGAACTGGGCCGAACTGGGCCAAACTGGGAGGGGCGGGGCTGTAGTTCGCCCCATAGGCGCGTGGGGCGGCGGGGATTGGCTTTTCCAGTGGGAAATGGGGGGGGAATGGGGGGCACTGGGGTGCTTGGGGGGTGGGGGTTTTTTGGGGGGGGGTCCTGGGGGGCTTTTGGGGGGCACTGGGGGGGTCGGGGGGTTTTGGGGGGGGGTCGGGGTGACCCCGTTTCCCCCCCCCCCCCCAGATCTTGGGGTACTTTGACTACGCCTTCACCTCCATCTTCACCGTGGAGATTCTGCTCAAGGTGGGGGGGGTTTGGGGGGGGTCCCCGGTTTTTGGGGGGGGTCCTGAGGGGGTTTTTGGGGGGTCCTGGGGGTTTTTGGGATCCTGAAGGGGTTTGGGGGGTCCTGAGGATGTTTTGGGGGTCCCTCAAAGTTCTATGGGGATCATCAGGGGTTTTTTTGGGGGGGGGGATCGCAGGGGTTTTTGGGGGGTCCCGGGGGGTTTTTGAGGGGGGGTCCCAGGGGATTTTGGGGGGGGGTCTCCAGGTTTTGGGGTGATCCTCATGGTTTTGGGGGTCCCAGGCTGTTTCTGGGGGGTGTCCCCAGGTTTTGGGGGGTTCTCAGGGTTTTTAGGGTCCCAGCATGTTTTGGGGGGTGGGGTCCCTCAGGCGTTTTGGGGGAGGGTCCCCAAGTTTTTTAGGAGGGTCTCTCAGATTTTGGGGGTGGGTTGCTCAGGCATTTTTGGGGGGGTCCCCAAGTTTTTTGGGGGGGGTCCTAAGGTTGTTTTTTGGGGGGGGAATCTTTAGGGCTTTTGGGGTCCCAAGGTGTTTCTGGGGGGTCCCCAGGATTTGGGGGGCCCCAGGATGTTTTGGGGGGGGGTCCCCAGGGTTTGGGGGTCCCGGGAGGCGCCGGCGGGGGCTGACCCCGGTGGGGTTTGTGTGCCCCCCCCCTCGCCCCCCCCAGATGACGGCGTTCGGCGCCTTCCTGCACAAGGGCTCCTTCTGCCGCAACTGGTTCAACCTCCTGGACCTGCTGGTGGTCGGCGTCTCCCTCATCTCCTTCGGCATCCAGTGAGCCGGGGGAACTGGGGGAACTGGGGGCACTGGGAGCGCCCCTGGGGGTGCTGGGAAGCAACTGGGAGGGCTGCTGTGGGGAACTGGGAGGGCTGCTTGGGCACTGGGAGTGCTGCTGGGGATACTGGGAAGCACTACTGTGGGCGCTAGGATCGCTCTTGTGGACACTGGAGGCACTGGGAATGCTGCTGGGGATACTGGGAAGCACTGGGAGCGCTAGGACCGCTCTTGGGGGCACTGGAGGCACTGGGGGTGCTGCTGGGGATACTGGGAGGCACTGGAAGCACTGCTAGGGGTACTGGGAATGCCACTGAGAATACTGGAAGGATCACTGGGGCACTGGTAGTGCTGCTGGGGGGGCACTGGAGGCACTGGGATCACTGCTAAGGGGTACTGGGAGGGCCACTGGGATCACTGCTGGGGAAACTGGGAGGTGCTGGGAGCACCATTGGGGGGTACTGGGAGTGCTCCTTGGGATACTGGGAGACACTGGGAGTGCTACTGCGGGGGGAATGAGAAGGCTGCTGGGGAAACTGGGAGGCGCTGGGAGCACTGCTGGGGGGGACTGGGAGTGCCACTGAGGGTACTGGGAGGCACTTAGAGCACCACTGGGGGCACTGGGATTACTGTTGGGGGCACTGGGACCACCACTAGGGATACTGGGAGGCACTGGGATTACTGTTGGAGGCCCTGGGAGTTCCGCTGGGTGCACTGGGTGGCACTGGGAGCGCCGCTGGGGGCCCGGGGAGCGTTACTGGGCGGCACTGGGAGCACTGGTGCCCCCTCCCCGCGGCAGCTCCAGCGCCATCTCGGTGGTGAAGATCCTGCGGGTGCTGCGCGTGCTGCGGCCCCTGCGAGCCATCAACCGCGCCAAGGGCCTCAAGGTGCGCCACCGGGGGGGCACTGGGAGCAACTGGGGGGCACTGGGAGGGGTGTCCCCACGTCCCTGACGCCCCCCCCCCGCCGTGTGTCCCCCCCCCCAGCACGTGGTGCAGTGCGTCTTCGTCGCCATCCGCACCATCGGCAACATCATGATCGTCACCACGCTGCTGCAGTTCATGTTCGCCTGCATCGGCGTGCAGCTCTTCAAGGTGGGGGTGCCCCCCACCCCTCCCCGAAACCCCCAACCCCCCCCAAGGGGCTGGGGGTCCCCGAACCCACTCGGGGGTCCCCAAAATCCCCCCAACGCCCCCCCCCCGCGTTTCCGCAGGGGAAGTTCTACAGCTGCACCGACGAGGCCAAGCACACGCCCGGGGAGTGCAAGTGGGTGCTGCCCCCACCCTGACCCCCCTCCCAACTGACACCCCCCCCCCGAATGACCCCTGACCCCCAAAACCCCACCCTGACCCCCTAAGTGACCCCCTAAGTGACCCCCCCGACTGACCCCTGCCCCCCACACTGAGCCCCTGTTGCCCTGAGCTGCACTGGTGGGCCCTGAGTGTGGGGTGGGGGGGCGCGGGGTGACGGTGGGGTTGTAGGGAGAGTGTGAGTGTGAGTGTAATTCGGAGTATGAGTGTGGCTCATGTGAGTGTGAGAGGGGTGAGTGTAGGCGTGTACGTGTGTTGCGTGAGTGTGAGCGCAGTCCTGAATTTTGGGGGATTGTAGTTTGAGTGTGAGCGGTGCTTGAGTGTAGGCTGAGTGTGAGTGCAGTGTCACTTGGCTGTGAGCGTGGTGCGAGTGCAGCCCTGAGTGTGAGTGCTGCTTCACTGGGACCGGTGCTTGAGAGTAGGCTGGGTGCAAGTGTAGCATGAGTGTGAGTGCTGCTTGAGTGTGAGTGCTGCCTGACTGCAGCCCTGAGTGTGAGTGTTGCTAAATACAGCCCTGAGTGTGAGTGCAGCCCTGAGTGTGAGTGTAGACTGAGTGTGAGTGCTGCTTCACTGGGACCGGTGCTTGAGAGTAGGCTGGGTGCGAGTGTAGCACGAGTGTGAGTGTTGCTTGAGTGTGAGTGCTGCCTGACTGCAGCCCTGAGTGTGAGTGTTGCTAAATACAGCCCTGAGTGTGAGTGCAGCCCTGAGTGTGAGTGCTGCTTCAGTGGGACCGGTGCTTGAGAGTAGGCTGGGTGCGTGTGTAGCAGGAGTGTGAGTGCTGCTTGAGTGTGAGTGTACCTTGAGTTTGAGTGTTGCCTGACTGCAGCCCTGAGTGTGAGTGTGGACTGAGTGTGAGTGTAGCCTGAGTGCAGCCTGAGCGTGAATGTAGGTGGAGTGCCGAGTGTCGCTCAACGCGGCGCTGAGCGCGAGTGTAGCCTGACGCTGAGTGTGAGTGTGGGCTGAGTGGGAGCGTAGCTTGAGTGTGAGTGTAGTTTGCCGCACCCGCGTGTGAGCGCGGGCTGAGTGTGAGTGCAGCCCTGAGTGTGAGTGCGGGCCGAGTGTGCATGCAGGTCACCCCCATGCACCATGTAATGGTGGGCTGTGTCCGTGTCCGTCCCCCCTGTGTCCGTGTCCCCCCGTGTCCGTGTCCCCCCCACCCCGTGTCCGTGTCCCCCCCCACCCCGTGTCCGTGTGTCCCCCCCCGTGTCCGTAACCCCTCCCGCCCCCCCAGGGGCACGTTCCTGGTGTACAAGGACGGGGACGTTGCGCACCCCTCGGTGCGCCAGCGCCTCTGGCACAACAGCGACTTCAACTTCGACAACGTGCTGGCGGGGATGATGGCGCTCTTCACCGTCTCCACCTTCGAGGGCTGGCCCGCGTGAGTCGCCGCGCGCCCCCCGCGTCCCCCCCCACCGCATGCGTCCCCCCTCCTCCACACCCTGACCCCCGCCGCCGCCGCCAGGCTGCTGTACAAAGCCATCGACGCCAACGCCGAGGACCAGGGCCCCATCTACAACTACCGGGTGGAGATCTCCATCTTCTTCATCGTCTACATCATCGTCATCGCCTTCTTCATGATGAACATCTTCGTCGGCTTCGTCATCATCACCTTCCGGGCGCAGGGGGAGAACGAGTACCGCAACTGCGAGCTGGACAAGAACCAGGTGGGCGCGGGGTGGGTCCGCTCTTCATCGCCCTCCTCACCCCCCGCCCTTCATCGCCCTCCTCGCCCCCCCTCCGCCCTTCATCGCCCTCCTCGCCCCCCCGCAGCGGCAGTGCGTGGAGTACGCGCTGAAGGCGCAGCCCCTGCGTCGCTACATCCCCAAGAACCGCGGGCAGTACCGCGTCTGGGCCATGGTCAACTCCACCGCCTTCGAGTACATCATGTTCGTCCTCATCCTCCTCAACACCATCGCCCTCGCTGTCCAGGTCTTGCGGGGGCGCACGAGGATTTGGGGACCCCCCCCCACAATCCCCAGGGGGCACGTTGACACCCCCCCCCACACCCCCCGAAATCCCTCCCCCCGCCCCACAGCACTACGAGCAGTCCAAGCCCTTCAACTACGTGATGGACCTGCTCAACATGGTGTTCACCGGGCTCTTCACCGTGGAGATGGTGCTCAAGATCATCGCCTTCAAACCCCGGGTAGGCGTGCGGCACACGAGGGCAGGGCCCTCGCACGAGGACGGCCGGGGGGGGTCTCGCACGAGGAGGGGGCCCTGAGCGCCCACCCCCTCCCCGTGCGTAGCACTACTTCTGCGACGCCTGGAACACCTTCGACGCGCTCATCGTGGTGGGCAGCGTGGTGGACATCGCCGTCACCGAGGTCAACGTGAGTCCCAACGTCACCCCCCCCCATTTTTCACGCCCCTCCCCACGTGGGGTGGGGGTTTGGGGGGTCCTGGTTGCCCCCCCCACCCATCCAGCACCCAACACCCACCCACCACGTCCATCATCATCATCATCATCACGATGCCCATCGCTCCGCCTCCATCCCGCGCCAGAACGGGGGTCACGTCGGTGAGGTACGGGGTGGGTGGGGTGGGGCGCGGGGAGGGGGATTTTTGGGGTCCCCCTGCCCCACGGCGTGCCCCACGTCCCCCCCCAAAACCCCCCCAGAGCTCGGAGGACAGCTCGCGCATCTCCATCACCTTCTTCCGGCTGTTCCGCGTCATGCGCCTGGTGAAGCTGCTCTCCAAGGGCGAGGGCATCCGCACGCTGCTCTGGACCTTCGTCAAATCCTTCCAGGTGCGTGGGGGGGGGGACACGAGTGGGTGGGGGGTGACACGAGTGGGGGGGACACCCCTCACCCCCCCCCACTCTGTGTTCCCCCCGCCAGGCCCTGCCCTACGTCGCGCTCCTCATCGCCATGATCTTCTTCATCTACGCCGTCATCGGGATGCAGGTGGGGGGGGTGCGCGTCGGGGGGGGGGGGTTGGGGGGTCCCGCAGAGGCCCCCCCCAGCCCCACGTCACCCCACGCCCCCCAGACGTTCGGGAAGGTGGCGCTGCAGGACGGGACGCAGATCAACCGCAACAACAACTTCCAGACCTTCCCGCAGGCCGTGCTGCTGCTCTTCAGGTGGGGCGGGGGCGGCGGGGGGCCGGGGGGCGGCCCTGTGGGGCGCTGCGGGGCGCTACGGGGCACTACGGGGCGCTGCGGGGCGCAGGTGCGCGACGGGCGAGGCCTGGCAGGAGATCATGCTGGCCAGCCTGCCGGGAAAGCGCTGCGACCCG